>BSQZ01000016.1:2124030-2351530 GCA_033239005.1 Lamellibrachia satsuma | reverse complement strand
CAAAGCTTCAGGTCTATTAGTATATAGACTCTATGTTAGCGAGGTTTCACTTCAATGCCCGATTAAATCAGGTTCACCCACTGAACTCTACTATAGCCCAACAACTAGAACCCTGCCTGGTTTAGCACACACAAAAACTGCATACAGCACAAGTCGAATTTTCACAATGTTCACATAGAAATGGAATGAATTTCTGCTGTACCTGTGATCTAGTTTTCTCGTTAACCCAATTTTGACTTTGTAATCCTTTACTATAAGGGTGACCAGCAGTCACTAGTAGATTACATCATGTGTAGGAGCAAATTTTGTAATTAATTAAGGTCAACAAGCCAGAGGAAAACCAGTGTCCAGTCACTGGGCACTGCTTGACACAGTACACCCTGTACTACATTCCTAAAATATTAGATTCTTCAAAAGGTCACATTGGTACATGGCGATAATTATAATGATCACCCTCCATAATGTAATATTGTACAGTATAATGAAATACTATGGTTATTATCTAAAATATTATCTCAAAAGATAAATTGACCATTCCAAGGCAAAGTTAACACAATAATATGCTAAAGTTCTACAAGCCAAATTGTATTAATTATAATACTAAATAAGTTCTTTGATACACCAGTCTCTTGTTTACTTAATCAATGTGCTTACGAACTAAAATTTCATTTAAAAATAAATAAAGTGTCATTGAGGTTGTTGCAAAAATATATATTGCATACACAGTAGACAAAAAGACACGTATGCATTAATACACTTATTATATTTTATACAGTAACATCAAACTTCCATACATCAAATAGCTCACCTAATACATATATGGTACACCCACTGAAGTTGATTGACCATCTCACAAGATGTAATGCTGTTACCGAAATAGCTAATTTTTTTCTCTGTCCACAGCTTTTTTGTATCTAATAAATGACACACTTTTCTTACACTCACTTATTTAACACTTGTTGAAACAATTAATGTTACAAAACAGTGATATGAAGCATGGCAGTGATACATAAAAAATAATGTAACCAACATTTGTATTATCATAGAACAGTGCCAGTAATAATGCTAACATGATCCACACCAACACCAAGCTAGTTTGTGATTCGTATGTTGTTGAATACAGAGATCAATTAATATAGGCTCACAACATAATATTGATTATCTGGTATCAGTGATAACCAGCTGGTCATTACAAGAATTGGCCAGACCAGATTGACAGCATACATCAGAGATAAAATGGTTAAGGCCCTAAATCAGCTGATTATCCTGATGTGACTTTAATTTTGGTATTTACCCAATAAAGTTGTGAGGACCTCTGAATCTGATGATAGTTTTAATAAAGGTTTAACATATAAAGGCTGCAATTTCTCTATAAATGTATTGCTTTAGCTATTACTAAATAGCCTAGTGAAGTCCATCTTGTATCCATCAGAATACACATTGCATGCCAACTTGTCTCTATATTCAACAGATAAATAAACATATGCAGTAATTACTGTGACATTCACAAAATACATGTAAACACATTAGCAGGGATTCCAAAGAAAGGTTGTACATGACACATATTTAGTTGGGCCAAGCTGTGAGGCAGTCAGATAGCAGAAGATGCCATCCACATCAGAACATGGCTTTTGTACTGATGGCATCATTTGTGTATTTTAGCTACTAGAAGATGGGGTGACTAGACGATATGTTAATCTAAGTTTTGGCCAGTGTGTGCAAGTGAGACAGTCACCTAGTGTAGCTAATGCTGCGTTCGAATGCGCTCGAGTTAATTAATTCACGACATGTAAATAGAGTTCACGACCCCCGTCAACTCGTAATTACCAGTCAACTGGGTTTCCTTTTTAAATGTCGGGCTCTCAACTGGCGATTACGAGTTAACGGGGAGTCGTGAACCCTATTTACATGTCGTGAACTGGTATACACATTTACATTCTTTGCATCGATTGATCTGCAACGATTCCCGCAGTTCGACGTAACTCTCTCGATTGATCAACCGGCAAAGATCTGACAACTGTTTGATTCTCCGGTCAGTGTGTGCCTTTAAATCTCGCACTTGCTTCTCACCTGCCCTTTGTTCTAGCATCCTTAATCGTTCTTGCCGACTTTTGTTGATCGCATACACGGCGCCTGCAAATAGTGTTTCATGTCAGGTCGAGATAGTGGATGAATTTCTGTACTTCTGCTGCCTTGCTGTCATCACCTCAACCCAGATGGCTTGCCATAACATTGGTGGCTGAATTTCTCCGTTCTTTGCCCCGTTTTTCAAAGTACTCATGCCATCTGCGGTCGTCACTTTCTCTATGGCTGCTTCAAGAACACCGAAGGTGTTTTCTTCCACATTTCCGTCATTGTAGAGTTTTTGATCTCCATCAGCTTATCGACCTTCCCTCGATTTCGCTGAAATCGCCTCCTGTTAATCAGGACAATTGTGGGATCAGAGCGGCACACTTTCCCAATCTCATCATTGATTTCTGTGGTAAATTCATCCTCAATGGCTTTCATGGACTTGAAGGCATCCACCGGAACCGAAGATAGCGTGTTATCCGAAGTGTTAGGTCTGCATATCTCTTTATGTTTGTGGAACAACTTTTTGCTGTAGAAGCTTTTACAATTGGAACAGCACAACAGGTGAGTCGAACCTTTCCTTTCCCTTTGGTATGCTGGTACAGACTGTGTAGCCTGGAACATGTTTACTGTGGTTATGCATTCTTTTCTGAGATCTGCAAATGTGTGTATTCGCTCTACTGACGTTATGGAAGGTTCCAATGCTTCTGTGCCTTGTGGCTCAGCTTTCTGCACTGTAGACATGTGTCGCGATAGACGTGACTGCCACACTTTGCAAAAAGGGGATTTGGCGTTGAGGTTTCACATATTTCACATCTGCAAACAAATTACATAGAAATTGAGGCTTAACAAGAATGTTTGTTACAATAATTATCAAGAGGATACAGCACAATAAGTGAAGAAATGTTATCGATTTCTTCTGAAAATTACTGCTAAAGTTGAAAACGTATCATACTATCGAGAGCTGTGCTCATCTGAAATACTGTAAATAAACCCAGGTGGCTTGCAATAACAGTGATGGCTGGATTTTTTAGAAGGTAGTAGAGGCCGTTCTTTGTTCCTTTACTTTTTAAGTACTCGTGCCATCTGCGGTCGTCACTTTCTCTATGGCTGTTTCAAGAACACCGAAATTAGCCCTGATAGACATATTTTCAGCTGAGACGTTTGCCGCAGTGGTTTCTTCCGAGAATGCAATCAATAGCTAGCTTAAAAACTTCATTTGTGTTTGTGTTTTGACCGGGAGATAGTAATTCATGATCAGGAGATCGCGAGGACTCAAATAAATGCGTTAGAAGTGACACCTCTGCATATTCAGCACCATCAACTTAAAGTAACCAGCGATGTCGAACCGAGCACATGATGTAGTGTGAATATATCGAAATCGTGACATTCCGCAAATGTTAAAACATTACAATACACCTATAGTATATAACATTTGTAAACTGGAACCACCAGAGTTAGAAGCATTACATACACCAAAGGCTTAAGGCGAATAACACCACAGGTGTTATGAAAATATTCCCGTTTGGATATTAAGGAATCATGCAGATATCCTCTCTCCTCCATTAACTATTTTCAACATTTCTCAAGTCTCAAGTAGTTATACTCCAAACAGCCCAATCTTGAGTTAACGCAGGAGTTTGGACCAACGGCTTTTAACGTCTCTTCCGAAAGACACGGGCAAAGTGGGGTGAACGAAATTGCCCAAGCTTCGAAACGGCGGAGGTGGAATCGAGCCACCGTCCTCTCGATCGACAGGCGGGTGCTCTAACCATAAGACCACCGCTTCTCTGCGCACTTCCTAAAGAATGGAAGATGGTGAACGTAATATCGTTGCCGGAAATGAACCTATCCATGTTGACTGAGGAAAAGTCGGAACTTGGACTTTCTAGGTTGTCGCACTAACTCTGTGGAATTCACTATTTGTTAGCGTTAACAGTCTTCGGGAAATATAATAGTATTGCGACGTCATCTGAACATCACCTTTTTGTCCTCTCTTATGCCCATTAGCTTTTCAACGTACTCTTCCAACTGTTGACAACATGACATTGTAAACGGACTTGAGACTGCCTAACGATATGGTTTCACGCGCTGCTGATCAGGACCACTCAACTATATAATACATGGTTGTGTTCAATGCTAAACATGCAATCGGACTTACCATTCGCTTGCCTCGACTTAAAGCTGCCACTTCTCAATGTCTTCATAGATTCGCATTGTCACACCTCACAGTCCGTCAGTTACTGTTAAAATACACTTGCCATTTTACTATTAAGGTTCCTATTTTGCATCACGACACCTGAGTACTAGAACTTATATTCGAAGACGTCTCCGTTGTCACTGTTCTAATTGGCTCACATTTTCATCCAATAAGTACACTTTGTGCCATGAGCCATTTACACATGCGTGACACAGGCGCTATAATAATTAGATCTGGGAGGAGCTGGATATTTGAGTGACATATTTCTACAACCAGCTGGGTCCCCAACACTGGCAAGCTGAGTATTCATGTCCACAGAATTACTGATTGACATCTCATCACTCTCAAATCCCTAGATGGAATGTATCAGCTGGCCTGGTTAATTTTATTGCATCTTCTGGTGTTGTGTCGATGGTATTCAGCACAGCCTACATGGCACTCTAGGGGGCTGCTGACAGCCAGCTTAGAACTTGACTCTTGCCTAAATTGAATGTATTTAACATAATTCCCAATTTTTGTTCTGTCGGTCGTGGGCAGTCCAGATGGACCAGGTGTTGGAGTTACCCATTCCACAGCGCGCTCAGTGTTCTTGGATGTTTTAGCCTGTGATTTCATGCAGAATACCAGCATGTGGCATTGTTAGACAAATGTGTGTGGAGGGAACCAATAACGCATTTAATTATTACTAGGTCTTCCTATAACCATTATAGGAACAGCTATATAATAGTGTATGAAGTAGATTTGAAAGTTGACTCAAGTGACGAATTCTTAGTATTGAATAAGAAATAATAGCTTTCTATAATAAAACAAATATGCTTGGAAAGCCTATTTTGTCTTTTTCATTGTTTTTACATTTTAAAGGCACTTTACTTTAAAATGAATTAATGAAACTTGTTTGGGGTAAGTTGTTACAACTGTATTGGGGCAAGTTGTTACAGCGGTAACAACGCTCAGGCGGCTCACGCCGATGGCTCAGACAGGGAGTTATGTGCTGACAATGATTGAAAGAACTAAATGTATTTAACAACGATGTGTGAACGCCTTGTGTCACACATGAATCCTAGCCTATTGCTCTATGACGAATTACCTTTTATGAAACAACTCTCTTTGAATAATTAATAAATATTGAATGATTAATTGAAATGTAGATGATCGCGTGTGTGTGTGTGTGCGTGCGTGCGTGCTTGCATGCGTGCGTGCGTGCATGCGTGTGTGACTATGTTTATCATTAAATCAAGTACGAATTGCATTGTAGATATATTGTCAATCACTATTTCATAATCCAGTCAATAATTTATATTCCATTCACAATTGTTTGTTAAGTGAGAATCCGGGGAATGAGTGACCTTTGGTAACTAAACATGAAATGTTTATATATAAAGCTGTGAACACCTACATTTTTATGCACATTGTGTATAAGATGTATGACTATGTATAATAAAATTAATATATTAATAGTAACATATACGAGTGACACTTGCCTTGCGATCCACACGTTCTTTGCTGGAACAACATGCACCGTATGTTGTAATAACTTGACCCGTATACGGGGAGAGTTGTTATAGTCTTTTCACATATCTATACCTAACTATATGGAATATCATTGGTATGGCATATGTTATTAATATGAATAATAAATTTAATGCGCACGTTGAGATGAATAATGCATCCAACATACTTTTAAAAAGTTACTTTAACTGAAAATTGTAGCAACTAGCCCCGGTCTCCCCTACTTATTGAAGCGGGTGGTCAGCTCTAAAACAAAGCAAAAATTCGGTTAATGCATAGTAAAGAGAACGTCAGAAAACACGTTACTAAATTGTTTATATAATATAAGTTAATGGAGGAGCGAGGATATCTGCATGATTCCTTAATACCCAAGCAAGAATATTATCAGGCCCTGTGGTCTTATTCGTCTAAAGACTTTGGTGTATATAATGTTTCTAACTCTTGTGGTTCCAGTTTACAAATGTTATATACTATAGGTGTATGTGGTGATAAAGTAAGCACACAACCATTGTAATGTTTTAACATTTGAGGAATGTCATGATATCGATATATTCACTCTTTATCAGATTTTGGCTATCCATACATAAATGCAATATTCCGTGTTCACACAAATCTGAACAACTTATTATAATAACACATAACCACGTCATTCAATTAGTCACGAGACAGATTAAGTGTTACCCGCTTTAAGGAATGAACAATCAGCCGATATAATTTTGGCCAAAAATCACGAAGCCGAAATAATTTGGGACATGATTCTTCACCATTAGCCTACCGGAAACCACTATTTGATCAACTTGTCTCATGTTTCGTCCACATCTTGAAAGAAGTTTGGCTGATAACGGAGGGGCATAACTTATAGCGGATGTGTGTTGGAATGTAAATTTCAACTGTGCAGGGCCGGATGTCTAAATCAATTACTTTTCCTAACCACATGTGCTCTGCTCGACATCGCTGGTAACGTTAAGGTGATGTTGCTGAATATGCAGAGGTGTCACTTCTAACGCATTTATGGGAGTCCTCACGATCTCCTGATCATTAATTACTATTTCCCGGTCAAAACACAAACACAAATGAAGTTGCTAACCAAGCTATTGATTGCATTCTCGGAAGAAACCACTGCGGCAAACGTCTCAGCTGAAAATATATCTATCAGGACTAATTTCGGTGTTCTTGACGCAGCCATAGAGAAAGTGACGACCGCAGATGGCACGAGTACTTAAAAGTAAAGGGGCAAAAAACGGCCTCTACTAACTTCTGAAAATTCAGCCATCATTGTTATAACAAGCCACCTGGGTTTATTTACAGTATTTCAGATGAGCACTGTAATTTTAAGAAAAAACCGATAATATGTCTTCACTTATTGTGCTGTATCCCCTTGACAATTATTGTAACCAACATTCATGTTAAGCCTCAGTCTCTATGTAATTTGTTTGCAGATGTGAAATAATACGTGAAACCTCAACGCCAATGCCCCTTTTTGCAAAATGTGGCAGTCACGTCTATCGCGACACATGTCTACAGTGGCGAAAGCTGATCCACAAGGCACAGAAATATTGAAACCTTCCACAACATCAGTAGAGCGAATACACACATTTGCAGAAGTCCGTGAAAACCACTGAGGATGAATTTACCACAGAAATCTTGGCAAAATGCCACAATGATGAGATTTGGAAGGTGTGCCGCTCTTATCCCACAATTGTCCTGATTGGCAGGAGGCGATTTCAGCGAAATAGAGGGAAGGTCGATAAGCTGATGGATATGAAAGAGTGTACCACGACGGAAATGAGGTTGCTGAGCAAGCTATTGCTTGCATTCTCGGTAGAAAACACTGCGGTAAATGTCTCAGCTGAAGATATGTTTATCAGGATGAACTTCGCCGTTCTTTTAGCAGCCATAGAGAAAGTGACGGCCGCAGATGGCACGAGTACTTTGAAACACTGGGTAGAGAACGGTCTCTATTACTTTCTAAAATATCCAGCCACTATTGTTATGACAAGCCACCTGGGTTCAGGAGATGACAACAAGGCAGTAGAAGTACAGAAATTCATCCAATATCTCGACATGAACCGATACACTATATTTGCAGGCGCCGTGTATTCGATCAACTAAAGTGGGTAAGAACGATTGAGGATGCCAGAACAAAGGGCAGATGAGAAGCAAGTGCGAGATTTAAGAGCACACACTGACAGAAGAATCAAAGTGCTGTCAGATCAGTATCGAGTAATCAATCTAGGGAGTTACATCGAACTGCGAGATGCCATCTGCAGCAGATATACACTTTTGAATGCACGTAGTTGAGGAGTGTCCAGCCGACTCAAGATGAAGAACTGGTCGGATGCCGTTGAAGGAAGGTGGATTGACTAGGGCCGAATTGAGCAAATGGAAGAATTTGAGAAGGAACTCTTCAAGTCTATGATGATTGCCTACCAGACAGGCAAAGGAAATCATCTGGTTCCAGTCCTGATACCAAGAGATTGTGTTGCAGGACTTACAATACTAACGGATCCTCAGGTACGAAAGATCTGCGAGGATACCAGAACCACTGACAGCCTCAAAGCAGAGACACATAATTTAAACTATTTACGCAGCGTTCGAAGTGCCTGAAGTAGAGCGACAGCACTTTTATAAACATACACTCCACGACCACGAACCTCGGCACCTATCACTATCCTTTACCACTGATGGAGATGACGAAAGTTGGCAAGCATTTGAAGGCTATTGACGGAGGTAATCTTCTGGGCAATCTGTGCAATTCCATTATACATGGATTTGCTACAGTTTTATATTGCATACCTATTATTGTCTATGTATCTACAATGTATCTTTATCAAAATGTAGCATTAACTTGTAAACAGCTACTGACGATGGCTAGAAGTGTAGTCTTTGATGATGCTGTAACTGTTACATATGCTTTAATATGTGTTTTTTTCAATAGCCGTCAGTCGAGACGACGTTCGCAACGAGACATCTTCTACAGTACGAACACCATTAGCTGCCAGTCAAGACGACGCTCGCAGCGAAAGGACATTCAAGAAGAAAGGCGGATACACTGTGCACATGCAGACACATTCAAAGAAGAAAGGCATGTAGTCATGATGTAGCACAAATAGTGTTTCTGTTTTAGTAATTAATTATTATTATTAATGCACTATATATGTCCTTTAATGATTATACTGACTAATATATATATATATATATATATATATATATATATATATATATATATATATATATATATATATATATATATATATATATATATATATATATATATATATATATATATATATATATATATATATATATATATATATATATATATATATATATATATATATATATATATATATATATCGTCGCACAAAGGTGGCAACGGGCCTATAATTTGAGCCCAAGCCCTGCCCACAATTAGCAATTAGAATCCAGGCCCGGCCCAGGCCCGGAACGCACGTTTCAGGCCCAGGCCCGGCTCATACCCGTGGGCCAAAGACGGGTAAGCCCGCGGCCCCAAGCCCGAGGCCCGCTAAATTTTTAAAAGATAAACCTATTATCTTATAATAAAAACGAAACACAAATGAACTGTAATACATACGTATTGTTTTATTAAATAACATAAAAACACATATATGAACATTGTATGTCTACTAGTCTGCTGTCTACTGTCCGTAGTGTGCTGGACGAGTTCTACAAATCTAGCACCACCAACTGCTTCAAACGGACGAATATCTTGAAGAAAAACAACTTTTATTGTCATTACTATTAAGTATTACAGCATATTTTTTATATATGGCTTTAATTTATTGCCTTATGGTTAGTGTAGGAGATTTGTTTATATAACCCTAACTTAACCCTAATGCAAACCATAACCCTAATTTAAGTTGTTAATTGAATTAGCTCAAGTAAGTTAACTTAATTTAATTAATTAATGTTACCAGTAAGGGCAGTTAATGTTAATTTGGTGTTAATTGATATTTCAATTAAATGTCACCCACTGGCACTGACACCCAGTGGAATTTCCAGCAGGACTGCAGTCACTAGCCTGAGACAGATCAGGTTCAGACATGTGTGAATTAGTACAAGTGTAAATGAATTAATACTGGGGAAATTGTAGGCACTAAAAAGTAGACAGTAGTTAACACAATTGCAAAATACCAACTACCAACTGAGGTGGGCACTGGGCAGATTTGGAGGGAAGACAATAGAATGTCCATTGGTAGGGTCAAAGAGTGATACATTGATGGTTAATCATGGTTTGATTGCCTCTGCAAATATGTCTAAAGTAAACACTTGGGGCTGGCAACTCCCAGCCAAGTGAACTTATGGGGCTATTAGATTTGCAACTTTGTAATATTAAAGAAATAATTTTGAACATTCATTAACCGGAAATATTAAAATAAGAAATCTGGGTTTTGTATTAATATTTTTATTAGGTCCAGGCCCAGCCCAGGCCCGGCCCGGCCCACTCACACTTGGCCCAGGCCCGGCTCAAGCCCGATGTGTTTAATATTTTTTGCAGCCCAGGCCCTGGCCGGGCCCGCAATATGTAGACCCAGGCCCGGCCCGCGAAATTGTGTAGAGGCCCGGGCAGGGCTTGGACCCAATCTATAAATTATATATATATATATATATATATATATATATATATATATATATATATATATATATATATATATATATATAATAATAATAATAAAGACAGATTGGAGGATAACTTGTTGTACGTTTGTTGCTATATTTACTATTTCACTACGTATGGGGTTTTTGTCCGGAGACTCTTTTGTGCGTGGGGCTTGTAGCCATGGGGCTTTTTCCACGCGCTATACATTCTTCCGAACACAAAGCAGCGACACATCTTAACCAGATTAAAAAAAATTGCCATCCAAGTCAAAGGCCCATATGGCAAGTGGACAAGGAAGTCATTAATTTATCGAGAGTCCAACAATGTTCATCTACGTGTAACCCGCCCTCCTGAGATACGTATCAACCTTGTGTTTAAACATATATGCACGCTGCATCTTAATCAGGGTAATCGACCACTGGCAAGATGCGAGAGCTTTCCGAGTTCTAGTAACGAGTCTTTTTTATTATTCTTAGCCTTGTAATTAGCGGTCGACTTGTCTTGCATTTTTCCTGAATATATGAAGTAATATGCTTGCAATGTAAGTCTATTCAGCGACATTATAAGCACGGCCTGATCGGGGTAATTCGGCCTGACCATTGCGAGTTGTTCGTCGTCCAGTCTTCCAGTATAGGCCTATTGTTTGGTGAATCTGTTGACGGTGGTGTACCCGTCTTTCTTGGGCATCATTGAAATGACCAGGTCGGCACTTGGAGCCTTGTTGTTCTTGCAGTTCATCTCATTGTCATTTATCTCAATGTTATCATGCGTGCGCTCTTTGATATGGAAGCGTTTTATTGGTGGTGTCTTGGTGATATGATACAGCGCTCTGTTCCCTGACTTCGTAGCGGGGTGCGCTTCAGATATCAATCTTGTTAGGGGCTGTTGTGTTAAATTTATTACGCAGCTATTAACTCAGCATGAAGCCTGACGTATATCCTGCGCTTGGTGATATGAAACAGCGCTCTGTGATTCCCTGACTTCGTAGCGTGGTGCGCTTCAGATATCAATCTTGTTAGGGCCTGTTGTGTTAAATTTATTACGCAGCCATTAACTCAGCATGAAGCCTGACGTATATCCTGGAGTCCTATATTCGGCAAGAGTGGCGTCCGGTGCAGAACATAACCTATCGGACCGTAATAAGAAATATAGTGGTATGCTTAAGGGAAGTTAATTAAAATGTGTTTGTATTCCATTTATAGTGCGCCTCAATATAAATGAATGTGTGTTACCTACCGGTTAATGTGCTTAGTTCCCTGGGCACTACTAATTGGAAAGCATTTGCCTAATGTCTACTAAATCCATTTACCTAGTAGCGCCAGCAACAACACTATAGCTATGTTAATCGATCGATCTGACTTATTATTTTCTGGCGCGGTAAATTATGTTTAAACAGCTACGTTTAATACAAATAAGTTAACATTCTCAGTTTTCTAGTTGTAATTAACTTGACTTTAATTAATTACACACAGGGAAAGACGAGTGCCACCCAAAGTAAAACATTTCGACATATATGTTGAGCCGTGAACCTAAGCGACATTAATAAAACTCTGGGAAAAGTTGACGCGCGCGATGTCATTATGTTAAATCAGTAACTACCTGTATGGCTTGTATGCAAACAAATTGTTGGAAAAGTTGTTCTAGAATAAATATGCTAACGTTTCGCAAAGCGCAGTAACAAACAGTTTGTGTCGTATACTAGGCAGCCTCGCTTCATTGCAAGTCTATGTCACAATAATATGTCAAACCGAACTTAATTATTAAACATTAAAAATATCATTTCACTAAAACAAAATAAAATATCATTTCACGAAAACATAAAAAAAACTATTTCATGAGAACTCTTATTGTTCATGGCGAAATCTTATTTGAGCTGTCCGTGATACTCAAATATGTAATTTTCGTCAACATTTATTTCTTTGCGATTCACATTTTATTTTCAGATCTTCTTCTTCCTGTGAAGGACTGGGCTCCTTAGGAGCGTCGTAAATCCTGCGGCGTCTGTGTCCGTTGGTAGTTCCAGTCAGGGCCAATTAAAAGACATTGCACCGCTTTTGGGGCAACAATGGGTGTTTTTAGGTTAAAAACTATATTAAAATCTATATACACGATCTGAAGGTATTTATGGAGTGGTGAGGACTGGCTGCAGTTTGTGGAGACTGCGGCCTAGTCGACTCTGGAAGGACTCCAGTGAAGGGGCTGAGGAGATAGATGTGTCATTTTCGTGCTTATCTCAGTTGTGCCATTACAACACGTGCTACTTTTGGATGTGCCTTTTTCGTATGTGCTATTTTGGGTCGTGCCTTTTGTCGTTGTGCCTTTATACAGCTAATTAGTTAATGAAACCTCACAAGGCATTCAAATTCAGGTCAACTACGGCATATAGGAGAAAGTCACACAAAGCACACACCATTTCGTTAGGGGAGCAAAAGGGGAGGCGGGGGGGGGAGCTTAGTCACAAATTCCACCAATTGACCATGCTACCATGTAGTGGTGTAACAGGTTACGTACATACAAAATTCAAACATTTAATCCAAAGGGAGGGCCATGGTTATCTTGAATAATTTAATTCAATTAGCATGTGCTTTAAATAGTGACGTCTAAATAATGGAATACATAACTCGGACATGGTGTTACTATGGTCAGCTAGGACACTGGTGGTGAGCTTTGGGGAACAGGTGAACATTAATAATGTCCCTACATAGACAAGTAAGTTCACAGACTGTGCTGAGTGTTGGAAACAATATAGAATGTAAAGTGATTTGTGGTTGAATAAGTGCCAGGCAGGCCTACGTACAGAGTCAGTGCCTTGACGCGTTCATTGTTACATAATTGTTAAGTAATAAGAACAACACATGCTTCGAACGATTGTGCTTAATCTCGTTATATTCTAAATAAAGATTAATATGTGCACGCAACAGCACATTAAAAAAGGTACGGTCTTATATAGCGCGGCATCCAATCCTCGGGATTGCTGAAAGCGCTTTACACTTCACCATGTGGCAGACCTGTTCATTCCAACGCCATTTTGACTTTTCTGGGAAGCATTCAGCCACCCTGCAATTACAACGCGAAGAGTATTCGTTCCGATATCCATATATGTATGAGGCCAGGTACTCATTTATACAGCTGAGTGAACTGTGACAACGTGGGATGAACGAAATTGCCAAAGCTTCGAAACGGCAGCAAGAGATTTCGAACCAGGGTTCTCTCGATTGAGAGCGCGACGTTCTGACCGCTACCGCGATAAATAAAATATGCACATGGCAACACCAGAACACGGTTAATATCCTGCATGGAATTTTGGAGGGGTGTTCCTTGGTTCTCGCTGGAACCCGGGAATGGGCTGAGGTGCATGCGTATCCAGCGTCCACAATAAAGGACCTGCTGGTATTGTTATGGCATTTCACCCGTTCATTTCATTGATATTTTTCTGACGACAAGCTACGACTCTAGGTGGCGTAGCGGTTCGCAGCCCCCCCCCCCCCCGATCCGCTGAGCCGCTGCCTAGATCCCGTCAACCTTCGAGATTAGCGTCGGACATCACTCGTACACTGGCAGCGATTAGCGTCGGACATCACTCGCGCACTGGCAGCGTTCTCACATCGACGCCTTTCTCTCGTTTCTTGCTGCAACAGCACATATGGATAAATTCGCAGGGAGCTGGAAGCTGGAACCGGAATTAGACACGACTATGTTCGAGAAATACATGCGGGCCATCGGTAAGTGGGAGGCACACTGGGCTGGTGGTGTGGTGTTCTGCACCTTCTCTCGTTTGTCTTCAGCTTAAAGTGGCAGTCTTTCGACGAGCAGCCAAACGGGTGGGAAGGTGGGGTTTATTGTCTCGCTGTACCTTACGTTTTCAAGCAACCCGATGTCACGATTCTAACAGTACAGATAATTACGCCAAATACACACGAAATCCATCGGAATGTAATCTATTTGAATATTGGAACGATTATGGTGTTGGGATTGGGTATCCGTGGGGATTATACAGTGTTGTTGTATAATTGTTCGTTCTTCTTTTAACTTCACACTCACGATTTCAAAGCTCGACGAATGACAATGATTATTATTTCACCAGTGCATGCGAGCATGCGTGCGCGTGCCTGTGTGCGTGTGTTTGTGTATCCGCGCGCGCGTGAACATTGCACACAAATGCAGAGGTCTTACGCAGAATTGACTGCAAGTTGCCAGCCCGAGAAGGTTTGTCTTAGAGAACTGTAGAAGCGGTGCTTAGCCATCAGTTTATCAGTGGACATTCTATTATTTGTGTTTGCCTGAATGACCAGCTTCTCCTAACTGGTAGTGCCGATGTTCTCCCTCCCAAGCACACAACGCGATAGTCGATGTAGCCCTGAAATATTGATAATATACTATCGATAGTCATCGTCGATAATACAGTGAACTATCGATAATAACCATAGTTGCTAAAACAATTCAGCAGGATTACGTCACGGTAATACAGTTTATTTTCAACTGTGTTTGGCAATCTTTCATATTTACATCAACAATCGTCGACTTGGTCAACGCAGGGGCGTGTCTAGGATGCATTTTATTTTTGTGCTGAAATTAACACGACACATTTTATAAATCACAGACACATCGGTGTCCCAGTCAGAATGTGCACCCGATTTGCGAGGTGTACCTAGCTTCAGTCACGTCAAGTGAAATTAGTATCTATACTTATGTACTTTAGCTTCTACGATATTATCGCGATATCCATAACATTATCGCGATAGTAAAACAGCTATCGCAATACAGTCACGATAATAAAACTACCCCGGATACCCCAATGCACGGGCCACATGGAAATGAATTACCCAATGCCAAAATTAGAACACCATTTTAAAAGAGGGGATTTCATAATCGAATCAAGCCTGTTTTGTAAAGTGTGTTAACAAAACTTAATTCGGCTATCTGGTGGAATTAATAACTTTAAATTAACCCATATCTGATGTGTGCGTTTCTGTGTGCGTGCGTTTCTACGTGCGTTTGTGCATGCGTTTGTTTGCGTGTGTTTGTGTTTGTAGACCTGAAATTAGTAGATATGCTGTATTTTCCAAGTCCCATCCATTGCCGAGTTGGCTTTAGTCTAAGAAAGACGAATTTAAAATGAGTAATTATTTAATTATTATGTAGATGTTTTCATGATTTTTAAAGCGTTGATTCCCCGCAAATGTTCTTGAACTTGAAATAATAATATGAATATGAAATAATTCTCACAACTATCCTTTGTAGAATAAATATGAACATTACGTAATGAATCTGTGTAAAGATACACGTTTTGTTGCAATTTCAGAACTGTTCACAATATCCTTGCTCTGCTCAATAACGAGCCACTGAGCTGCTGACCTTTTGACCGGTTACGCAAGACGATAGAAATCGATATCTATTTCCTCCACGTAGCGATAGTGCAGCGGAAGACTGGTGGAACCGTACAACTCGACACCGCGTGTCCACCTGGTAGTCTTCCCTGAACCTTTGCCCTGTCCCTTTATAATAATGACGATGACGATGAAGGCAATAGCCTTAGTCAGGCCGTTAGCGTATCCTTGCAATATCGCTAAAGGTCAGACCACAGTGCAACATTGCATTATTGGCCATGCTTACGTTTTGTCTGAATATAAGATCATTAAAAATTAAGACATTTTTCACAGCAACTATAATCATCTCATTGACATGCCGCACACGTTTTATCATAACACATACGTCCAACTCTTTTTAAACGCCCCACATGCGCTGCCTGTCTATGACTGCTAAAATGTTCCTGTATTCATGCGCCCACGTGGCCCATGGCAGAAACATTCCCATGAATCCCTCCGCCTTGTAAACACTTAAAATGCACTATTTCACAGCCAATAACTTCTACAAACAAACCTGTGAATATAATAATAATATATATACTACTTATATTGGGCTAAAATCCTCGGGAGACCCAAGCTCGGCAGCGCACCGAAACAAAGGGGGTTAATGAGTTCATAATCGATATGCAATTCCAGTTGAAAACAGTTGGATTGCAGATATGTCACATCACATGAATGTCTTAATTTCACATGTCACAATTTAATACGCCCTACATTCGTGAAACAATAAAAGGAAGTTCAACTTTGGTCTGACCTCTCTAGCTATTTCGAATCCGACATCTGTCCAATTCTTGGTATTTTCACTACATCCAATTTTTCTTCTACCTTTTTTATGGTTCTCTTTCTATGCTAATATGTACCAGATTGTCTTGTCTTCTTTTCCAATGGACGTACGTTGGCAGCTTTCTCCTCTTGGTGGAACATAGCAGACCTTCTTCCTTAACTCATAGTTTATCGCTGCCCCAGATATCAGTCAATCTCAGCGTCCTGAGCATTGGGCGCCGTACCCACATTTAAGGCATGCGAAGCCCCGAATTAGCTTCATTTGTTATCGGTTAACTAATATCGTTGCACATTCCGTGAAGGTTTCAAGTTGTTTCGTGGTTTTCATTCTATCTACGTACTCACCAGTTAACTAATGCTTAACCAGTTGTTTCGTTTATGGGTGTATTCCTTCAACCGCGATTTCTGATTGATTGTAAATGTAGTCTGCTGTGTTTTGCAGGAGTAGAACAACATAACATCAACGTGATGTTAATTACCGAAACAAAAATGAACATCTCGATCGAAGGTGACAACGAGTGGGAACTGGAAACGATTCCTTCCTCCGAGAAGAAAGAGAAGATTAATTTCAAACTAAACAATTCAGAGACCTCCTCAGTCAACTTCGATGAGCAGACACTAGGAGGCAGAGATGTCGAGGTCAACATCTGTTTTCTTGTCTTTCACTTGTCGTATGATAAAAATATATTTGGGGAAAATAATGTTGGTTTTACGTGTTAAGAATAATGGCATTAATTTTAGTTGTCCACGTTTCCCTTGATTAGTTTCTTGTCTTAATTGGCAATCCATTTGACTACAGTGTTAATCTGTCCACCGGTTGGTCAGTTATTTATTAAATAATGGTAACTTGTCCTACCAATAACTAATAATGTAGCATTGTTCTTGTGCAGACGACGATGGAATTCCGCGCCGCTAAAAATATGTTGGTTCAGCAACAAAAGTCCAGATCTGACAAACCATCATCTACAGTAACACGAATGGTTGATGGTAACACTATGCATATGGTGAGACTCGTCGTTCACAAGTGTCGACACTTACGTATTCGTACAAAGTACAAAGCATAATAATTCTCAGAGCCCCGCTCTCTCTCTCTCTCTCTCTCTCTCTCTCTCTCTCGCTCTCTCTCGCTCTCTCTCGCTCTCTCTCTCTCTCTCTCTGTCTCTCTCTCTCTCTCTCTCTCTCTCTCTCTCTCTCTCTCTCTCTCTCGCTCTCTCTCTCTCTCTCTCTCTCTCTCTCTCTCTCTCTCTCTCTCTCTCTCTCTCTCTCTCTCTCTCTCTCTCTCTCTCTCTCTCTCTCTCTCTCTCTCTCTCTCTCTCTCTCTCTCTCTCTCTCTCTCTCTCTCTCTCTCTCTCTCTCTCTCTCTCTCTCTCTCTCTCTCGCTCTCGCTCTCTCTCTCTCTCTCTCTCTCTCTCTCTCTCTCTCTCTCTCTCTCTCTCTCTCTCTCTCTCTCTCTCTCTCTCTCTCTCTCTCTCTCTCTCTCTCTCTCTCTCTCTCTCTCTCTCTCTCTCTCTCTCTCTCTCTCTCTCGCTCTCTCTCTCTCTCTCTCTCTCTCTCTCTCTCTCTCTCTCTCTCTCTCTCTCTCTCTCTCTCTCTCTCTCTCTCTCTCTCTCTCTCTCTCTCTCTCTCTCTCTCTCTCTCTCTCTCTCTCTCTCTCTCTCTCTCTCTCTCTCTCTC
This sequence comes from Lamellibrachia satsuma, assembly GCA_033239005.1. Lineage (NCBI taxonomy): Eukaryota > Metazoa > Annelida > Polychaeta > Sabellida > Siboglinidae > Lamellibrachia > Lamellibrachia satsuma. The sequence continues at coordinate 2,333,307 of BSQZ01000016.1, read as the reverse complement.
TCTCTCTCTCTCTCTCTCTCTCTCTCTCTGAATTAGTACTTTAAAATTAATTAATTACCAGATAGCAAGACATAACGAGGTAACAAGACATAACGAGGTAACAAGACATAACGAGGTAACAAGACATAACGAGGTAACAAAGTTATGACACAACGCATTAATAGGACATACAATAATAATCGTCAAAATAAGTTTTCAAACATACATCAACGATAATTATGTTAAAGCTTATTGTGTTTCTAACAACTCCATGAAATACCCCCCCGCTGCCTGGCAACATGTATGTTTTCAAAAAAGTCCATTGGCGAGATGTCCGGTCAATAACATCCTGAGTATGTTGGGCATCGGAAGAATATTGAGAAGAGCGCATCCTTTCACGCTCTATTCAACGACATACACACAAATTGCGGAACATCAGTATGTTTGTGTTGAATACACAACATTTGTCTTATAACCTTTGTTGTCACTGGTATTATCGATGTCGCAGGTATATGTTTCTAGCACATCAGTAAATATGTGAATGAGCTGTGAAGAAGCAAAGCAGTTTATTTTTGTTCGTAGACACTGACTGTGGACGATCCCATGACCGGCGAAAAGATCGAGTGCGTACGAGTCTACAAAAAATGAGTCAAGCGGAATTGCCAACGCCAGAATAGAGAAGATTTTATTTACGGATTGTGTAACCGATAATTGTATAGTGTCTTATGTTGCAATAACATAACTGATGTTGTCGTTGCTGCGTGGTGTTTGCACTCCCGCAGTAAAATCGTTCTGGATGCTGATTGGTTGTATTAGTTGATAAGTTGACGTACTCTAAACTGTTTTTGTTCGTGCTTCGTAGTAGAATTTAATTTAATTGATGTACTATTCTATACCAACTCTGTACTTGGTGTACATACAGATCAAGACTAGTCATTTAATTTATGTACTATTATATACTAACTCTGCATTTGGTGTACATAGAGATCACGACTAGTCATTTAATATAAAATTGTCGTTATTTTTGACGTGCCAATTATCGATAGACGAGATTTTTTGCTGAGCCGTGTGCTAAGTGACATGGAGTTGGTTAGTTGACATATGCAATATTACAATATAACGTTTTGTACGTTTACATGGGCGGTATTAAATCTGTGTTATAAATTATTAATCTTTCGCGTATTGAAATGTGTAATCATTGTATAGATAAACCGTGAAGTGAAAGGTCATGACGATCGATGATGAGCAGATGGGGAAATCGGGATTTATGAGGGTATGTGAATGTCATCTGATATATTTCGCAAAAATAGTATAGATATGACTCTCCATCAAGATGTATGTGTGGTGATTGATACTAGTTATCGTATTCCTTTTTATCGAACATAGAAAGCATTCGTCCAAGCTTACATTGAATCCAGTCAACATTTATGGTATGTTATGGAACAGATATTGCTCGTTGTTATATACTTTTCGTCATCCGTGGTCATACCGTCTGCCGTCTTGGTGAGATCCTTGCAGTAGACCAACTGTGTTATGTCATAAATGCGCAAGAACACTAATTGGGATATAACATAGTTCACGAGATGAGTCTAGACCAACCGGGGTAGAACCGTTATGTACACTTGTACATGCAGATGTTCAGGTCTTATGGACCCACGGGTTCTCTTGATTGCAATTTGGCAGCCCTAAATGTTTGCCTTAGAGATTTGTAAAAGCCATGCTTAACCGTCGACCTACCAGTTGACACTCTATTGTCTAGGCTTTCCATTTAATTCCTGTCTGTCTGTTTGATCATCCCAGTAGGTCGTGCCTATTTTTTCCCTCCAGTTCGCACATGCCTGAACCTCGAACATGATGTCTCTCCCGCAAAGGGGAAGCCAAGTGTAAGAGGAGGTTACTTCACCAACTACAGGTCATATACGTACACAATCAAACCAAAGGCTCAATCCCCGCAATACGCCACTGTGTCTGTAACCAGTGGCATCACTACTAGTAGTATCAAATGTTATTGTAATTGGGAATTGTTCAGCAAAATCAACACATTTTGGTAGTAAAGTTAATTAATAAATCAATCAATTAACCTGTTTAATCAAAGTGCGTACATATGTGTTTGTCTGTTTGCAATTAGTATATTTGCTGTCTTTACCTAGTCCCATTCACAGTAAAGTGCTGGCGTTTTGCGCAAGCAGACTTTAGTCCGCTTAATGTTGGTGTTGTAAGGCAAGTAAACTGAATGTTGGTGCTGTAAAGAAAGTAAACCGAATGTTGGTGTTGTAAAATAAGTAAACTGAATGTTGGTGTTGTAAAATAAGTAAACCGAATGTTGGTGTTGTAAAAAAAGTAAACTGAATGTTGGTGTTGTAAAACAAGTAAACTGAATGTTGGTGTTGTAGAACAAACAAACTAAATGTTGGTGCTGTTAAGCAAGTAATTGGCTCATACTAAGTAGATGTTTTATGATATATTTGACACGAAGCAGATACACGAACTGATCGCTCGTTTCAGATTCATTTCGTGAAAAATAAAACCTATCTAGTATCCACAACATCAACGACATAGTAGCTCGCTTAGATTGTTATGCAAATATGTTATTTAGTGTTGGTTAAGACATCGGACAAACTTTTATATTATTTTTCACCGAGTCCGATATAAATTCAGTGAAGAAGGCAGAAGTGGTCCGCCTGTTTATACGGCAGCGTGAGGCTATTCAACTTTCGCAAATTACCCGATCTCACGATAAAAGTTAATTCTTGTGACAATTTTAAATACCCACCGTTTTATTGAACTGACTTCGTGTGGACAGGAATACAGCTAAATCATCATTGTCCATTATGGATTTTTTAAACAAAGAAAAGTACAATGAACCTTTACTACAAGTGCATCTCGATTCAAACCGTAGACTAAGTACAAAGTGCAAACGTTAGATCAACGATCAAGAGAAAACGAGAAGATCTCCACAATGTAAGAAACATGAAACAGTTGCGTGAGAAGCTAGCAGAGGATATGATAGAAAAGGCCTCTACAATGGAGTTTCCAAATGGAGTTCCATGTTCAAAAGGAAGCAGATCTTGTGGTGGAATGAGAGAGTCAAAGATATGGTAAAAGAAAAGATAAGGAAGTTAAGGTGATAGATGAAACAGAGGACATCTGAGTTATTTATGTTGCGGCATGGAACGAAGCTGAGGGAGTCAAATAAAGAATCACGGGACAGCTTGTACGAAGACCTGGACGCGGATATTAAAGATAACGAGAAGTTCATTTACCAGATAGTCAACTCCTGCATGCAGAATATACACCCTCGATACCGCTTAAAATAGTAAAGGTAGATAAAATGTTCAATAATGCATCTTAGTTAGTAGGATGGCAAGCCAAGTTCAAACAGTCGTAATTGATGCTATTTAACAACATTAAATGTTTAAGTACAATATGTCATGGTTGGCGGCTGGCATTGCAGAACAACGTGATATATATAATGCTTATTTTAACATGAAACTAATGTACATATATTAACGGTCTGAATATAAATACAACTGTTCGGTCTAATATTAATTAATGTATTTTGTATGATAATATATTTGCTCCAAAAATATTAACACGTAAACAAGTTAAATATCCACGTTAGGAAAATAGAAAAATCCCTACGGATAAAATCCCACGGGACAACTTGCAAACCATACAAAAGAATTTGTGTTACATTATATTATGTGTATGAATCATATAAAACTAGATTTCGCTTTCGTTCAATTTCATAATTGTTCGCATTATCGCTGTGTTCGGTAACATTACATGTTGACCGTTTGACCTGTTGACCGATTGACCGGTTACGTAAAATAAAGAAATCGATACATTTATTTCCTCCATGTAGCGGGGGGAATGCTTATGGTTAATTCATTGCGTATTCATCCCGTTAATCATCCCTGAACTTTTGCACTTTCCCGCTCTTTAAAGTGTAATACTGTTTCATGTTATTATGGGTGTATGCCTTAAAACGTTATTTCTGGTTTATTGAAAATCCATCGGTTGTGATACGCAGGATGAAGCCCCAAGAGAGGGAAGTGTGCGTACGTGACTGTGTGCGTGCGTGTGTGTGACTGTAGGCGTACGTGCGCGCGCACGTGCCTGCGTGTGTGTATGTTTGAGCGTGTGCGTGAGTGCGTGTGATTGCAGCTATCAATAGACGGTGACTGTTAGAACGTTTCCGTCTCCCGAGAACACGACAACGTCAATCAAACCGGGGCAGCTAATCCACGAGAATGCAAAGGGAGGTCCGCAAGTTGTCAATCAAACCGGGGCAGCGAATCCACGAGAATGCAAAGGGAGGCCCGCAAGTTGTCAATCAAACCGGGGAAGCTAATCCACGAGAATGCAAAGGGAGGCCCGCAAGTTGAAGTCAACATCTTTTTTTCCAGCCATGCGTTTGTTGTGGGATGAAAATATGTTTAGGGGACGCACCGTGTTGATTTTTATGGGAATAGTTATATATGTGTGCGAGAAATAATATTATTAATTACAGTTTCACACGTTTCTCCTGAATAGTTTCTTACCTTGTCGACTATGCAGGTGGATGTTGTATTATTGCGTAACCTGGTTGGTAAGTTATTTTGCAGAATAGTCCAACCAAGTGACATAATGATGTAGTATTGTTATTGTGCTTCAGTATAACTAGATTGTCGAGCTCGCGAGTGCGTTTTGAAAGGTAATGGAATTGAACTGGAATTTAAACATATGAATTGGAATAGACCAACATTAGTTGTTAGAATAATAATTGAATTGGAATTGATTGCTGGGAATGGGAGCAATTTAATGGAAACGAACCTTGCCTTGGTACGCACGCACGCACACACAAGCCCACATACACGCGCATGCACGCACGCATGCTTTCACTTAGTTTTCGAGTCCTTGTCATTAGTGATTAGTTTGCAATTTTTGAAGTTTTATAATAATTTATAATATCATAGTCCAATCCCCTCTTGCTTGGCTATCTTCAGTCTCCATGTGGCTAGCTATATACTATTCACATACCAGATTGTAATACATCGCACATGGGAGAATAGGGATGAAGGATGACACTTAGATGACCTCCCATGTGACCTGGTCAGATTATATCACTGATGTTACTATCTAAATAATTAATTAGTTAACCTTATCTAACTAATTAACATTTCACTAATTAAATGTAAATACACTATGCTAAAGACCTTGGTTACAAATGACATCTGGCACACTTGTGGTCTATGAGCACTTGATAAATACTAGTTCGTGCCTTCGTCGTAGTACAATAAGCATAAATACTGATGGTCTGTGATCGTATGAGAAATACTAGTTCGTGGTAGCATAAATAAAGATGGTCCGTGATCGCCCGTGAAAACAATTAATTCCCCAGGTAGAAGGGACTAACGGCTTTTAGTGTTTCTTCCGAAAGACACAGGCAAAGTGGGGTGAACGAAATTGTCCATGTTTCGAAACGGTAACTCGGAACAATATTCGTAGCTACATGCAATCGTTACGATTGTTCCGGGTTACGTGATCTTTGTTAAACGTTCACATAAGTTTTGGGGCATGCAGTTGCATCCCACATAGCCACTGGCATTGTCCTATCAAAACTTCACTGAATACTGCAAGGAGTCTAAGCCCTGTATGTGGCTGCCTTTTCTCCCACACAGCTCGACTAGTTACAGAATAAGACAACGAAACAACATCTGACACGTTATTTTATATAATTGTCTTACAGTTGACTCGACATAAATTAATAAGTATCTATAGCAGACCTTGTGCACTGGCTCAAGTAGCTGCCCAAGTGTGAAACCGGTTTTTACTGAAAACATTCGGAACTGATGGCGTTACACCTGGTAAAACTATGGTCGTTCAATTAACTTGAAAAGAAAATTAACTAAATTACAATTAACTCATATTTAAAAAAGTAAAGTAAAACAAATTCCCATTCTTCCCCAGCGCCACCATACTGTGGAACAAGAGCACACAAGAATTAGTTAGACAACCGTCAGTATAGATAGGTTTAGACAGTGCCTTCTCACATCTGCTAACATATAACAATTATATAGTCCTTATTATTAGATATCATATAGCCCATGCACTAATTTATTGCCTAACTACGCAAACGCGACATATTCTGACTAAAACGGACCCGAACCGGCATTACATCACCCGCTCCCACGCAATAGTGATCATTACATCACCCGCTCCCACGCAATAGTGATCACGGCTCGAAAATACTCTAGCCACATTTATATGTGGCTAACGTCACTAAGCCTGTTCAGCTCGAAACACTTTTGCGGCCACACTAAACAGTCTCTCCACTGGTGCCGATGTTGCATGTATCGTAGTAGCACTGGGCTACCTTGGCCAAATATATATATATATATATATATATATATATATATATATATATATATATATATATATATATATATATATATATATATATATATATATATATATATATATATATATATATATATATATATGTATTATAGCGTAAAACTATTTATTGTTTTGCAAGTTGCCCGATCTTACGACACAAGTAATCTTTTATTTTGACAACATGAATAAACCGACAGTGCATGTTATTATGACCATTCACGCACTACAGATTGAACCTCAATGAACCCGATTTCCGATATGCTAACTGATTTGGAGGGATTTTAACAATCCTATGTAAACAAACATGTGCAACGATGATAAACAGTCAACCAACACCAAGAAGAGGTATTTACGTCGGCCGATTTGAACTTTTGACGTCGAACAACAATCTGGACCGCATACAGAGTGTAGCGGTTGGATGCCATCGATACTGGCTCGGCCGAGTTATGTCGCATTCCCGGGAGATGGTTGAGATGGTCCAGAGGCCAGGTTCGCAATTTCCCGTAATTACATCGGACGGTCCCGTCCAGCTCCAGCTCTGAGTCGTAGAAGCCGCTGATAACAGCTGCGATGGAAACGTCTTGACGTCCTGCCGTGCCGATAAGCTAACGCCAACAACAACGTCATGCTTACCCTTGGAATGGCGGGAAAGTTACGTCTTCGTTGACGGTTCCATTCTGGGATGGATCACAGTTTATTTTCACAACGGCGACAATGTTACCGTTTTTAAATGCAATTCGCAAATTAGAATTTTTAGTCTTTTGAATATTTTTATAGCTGTATTATAAGCATAATTGTGTGCATTTTTACGTATGTATTATTTTATTGTAAAGCGCGTTGATCTATCTACAGGAGTATGCGCTATATAAGAACTCAATTATTATTATTATAGACATGGCAATATGGAATGTAACATAAATGACGTAATCCTTAAACATGGCAATATTCCTGTTCAAAAATGTTTTTACAACGAGCCAAAAATTGCGAAAAATGAATATCGTCTCAACCCCCGGCACTTCATTCGTTGGTCCCTCCCTAGTCGGTGAAGTTTCCGGAACGAAGCAGCGACACGGCCAGTGCCTCGTGTTGACGGGAGTAAACTTTTGCGATCTACGCGTTCTGGTTCGCGCATTGAAGGCTCTCATATATAACTACGCCCAGAAGGTTGTCTCAAATAATACCAAAATAACAGATACTCCCGCGAACATTACTGTGCTGTTGTAATGGTTTCTTTGTGTAGAAACCACACCGGCAGACTCTACCCGTTTTATAAAATGCCAACTAGAATTGTGTTGCACTATCCAATACAGAAATTATTGAGATAAATAAAAAATACCCACAACATATACCGATAAAAATTGTCCGATAAATCTTTAGCTAGTAAAATTCTTATTTAAAAATGATACCCCTTTTCCGTGTTAAAAGATGACAAATGTGCAGTAAATATTACAGATAAATACACTTTGCCTTTGAAACAGACGCACTTGGTTAACGCATTTGCATTAAAACAAACTATTTCAAATGAAACGTGTCCATGTTTAGGGTATCCTAAGCTGTTCACATCATGGGGGGAACGGGTCACCCACGTGCAAATTTCGCACACTTCCAAAAACACAGTTTTAATTTTGATAGTTCGTTTTATGAATTAATGCTATCATGTACACAACTAACCACTATTGCCTGAGGTAAAACACTGCAGATCTCAGACCCGCTCCCCGGATAGACGAAATGCGTTAATCTGTTGATCGGAGAGATGATGTTTCACGTGAAGGTCACTGTGACAGCCGTCTGGGAAAGTGACGTAAGAAAGCCGCACCTCTTCAAAGGGAACGTTGACCAAAATGAGGGCGAGTATACGGGGATTATCTGTTGGCAGGGGTAATCTTTCGAACACTTGAGAGGGGGAGGGAGGGGGACGAGAGGACACTTATAAACTATTTTAAAATCTTGCATTAAAATATGAACACGGTTATATGTGAAAATGTTGTGTCTTTGTTTATAGGTCGGCAGATAAATGCGTACACACATACAATAATTTGACAGTTTTGTGGAAGTGAACCAACTAACAAATAGCACGTTTCTCTAGTAACACAATCTTAATATATATTAGACCAATCCTCTCACACCGTCTTTTCAAATTCATTTGGTAGTTTTACTTATTTATTGACCTAACGTCAACAGTCGTCCACCAAAACAGCATCGTTCAGTGATTCACCATTTTGAATCAACTACCTCCAAGGCCTCGCGATAGTGCCACCCATTAATTATGGTTTGGGGCTGCTATCGCAATATTATCGCAATAGTCATGAAAACAATAGCAAAACCAACCCGATAGTCACACTTCTACAGCCCTACTATATCTGACTTCGGCAGATAAAAACATTTGAAATTAACTGATAGGTGCACCCATTCCCCGCCAACAACGCTGGGCCAGCCATGTGATTGACTAATTAATAACATGTGTTCCTCCTGCTATATATGTCCCTGGTTTGAAGTCTTTAAATGTAGTTATCTATCTGGTGACACTTGCTTCTTTACATTAGCTCAAATCTAAAGCCTACTCGCTGAATATCCAAAACACGTGTGGATTATATCAAACGGATGTGGTACGACCAGATTTTGGATCATTTACCTTTATTTGGAATTACATTTTTTAATTCCAATTGCCGAATTGTAATTGTAATTTGAATTGGTGTTTTGTTTTTAGAAGTAATTTGAATTGTTGATAACGTAATTTGTATTTTCAGATACTTTTCAATTACTTTTTCAATGACATAATGCAACTTTTTAGCAAAATTATTGGCTTCAAATTATCAATAAAATATAACCTTTGTTTGTCATTATGCGTCTTAATATAAAAATTAAATAAAGCTGGTGTGAAATATGTCATTTATGCTTTTTTGGTGTTGAGCAAGTCTATGGCTGCTATGTTCACAGACATACCGATATGGAATTTACAATTAAAATTGGTACTTTGTAATTGGAATTGGTAGTTTTCATGTGGAATTGGAATAGGTGTGTAATTGGAATATTGATATAATGTGAGTGACCCCATGTGTGGTTACGTTATGACACTTATAACGCATCACTGCAATATTATAACGAGCCGTCCGCAGAAGCGCTGGGAAACAAGACAGTGATCTGTGTTGACAGGTTGACCTGTTACGTAAGACGATAGAAATCGATATCACTTTCTCAAGTCGCGACAGCGGGGTGGACGACAGCTGAGTCATTACGACACCTGGTGACCACCCCAGTGGTCTGCGCTGGACTTTGGCCCTTCCCGTTAAAGGGAATGTACAACGAATTTAATTGGTTAATTTACCGACAGTTCTGTGGGCACTGCAACACTGAGTATTTATAGTATATCGTTTGCTTAAAAATATTTTCCTTCGCATAATTAAAATGCCCAAATTATGTAAATAGTTTAGGTCTCAATGTTCATCTATATAAAATAACAATGTTATCGTGCTGCTCCATCGAGTGCACTACGCAACGAAGACGAGGCAGAATCATACGCAGAAGAACAATGTCGGACTTCATGTTTTAATGTTTAAATTGCATAAAACAAGAGTTTGGCGTGCAATAAATCATCCAATAAAAAACGTTAAATTTCACCTTCAGATGTGAAGTATGTCTTTCATTGGCGTATAGCGGTGTGTGTGTGTGTGTGTGTGTGTGTGTGTGTGCGTGCGTGCGTGCGTGCGTGCGTGCGTGCGTGCGTGTATTTTCTAGAATATTGAGATGTGAAATATCAAGACGGTAGCACGTTTTCTATTGATATTAAAAAATCTGCGAAAAAGGGCAAAAGTTGTCTGGCTCTACATACTAAAACACGAGGCTATTCCCAATTTGGCAAGTTATCCGATGTGATGATCAACGATTATAACATAAGTACGCGCTCCTTTATAAAACCAGCTGCGCCGTTACTTAAACTGTTCACACACTGCGTATTGGAACATCACCGAACACTATTCACAATGGGCTAAATAATTTCAAGAGGGGGTTTTAAATCGCGATTTCTTACACGGTATTGTAATCCGCAGGAGTCGGCATGGTGCTGCGGAAACTGGCGTCGGTCGCAAAGCCATCAACGGAGATCACGGTCGATGGAGACAATTGGAACCTGAAGACGTTGTCCACAGTGAAGAACACGGAGATCTCTTTCAAACTGGGAGAGCCGTTTGATGAGACAACTGGGGATGGCAGGAACGTCAAGGTCAGTATCTATTTTCCGCATCCCAGTGCTGGAACAAACTGCATTATAGAAGGGTTGTGGCAGGGGTCTCAACCTTCCACATTCCACCTGTTTTGGGGGCCAATCTCCCACCATTTTTGGGAGAATACCTCCCATAAATCCCACCTGTTTTTGAGGCCATTTACCCACCACCCACTATTTTTTTAGGCCACCAACCCACCTCCCACCTATTTTCTAGGCCATCCACCCACCTCACACCAATTTTTAGGACCCACCTCCCACTTCATGCCGCAGCCACACCCACTCAATATAATAATTAAAGAAGAGTAACTCACTAAAAGTACTTTAGTAATAATAAAAGTATCCCCCGAAAAATGGTCTTAAGCAAAAGTGAAACAAGTATTTTTCTTTAAAAAAAACGTACGCAAGTACATAAGTACATAAGAAGTACATAAGTACACAAGTACATAAGTACTGGGCCACCAGTGTACGGCAGACATACAACACAATCAAATCACACAATCTCACAAGGTGCAAAGATGCTTTTGCTAACAGGCAAATGCTTTACTTACATCAACAGAAGCTGATTCTCAAAGTTACCGTCACCAATACACGCTCGACTAGGGGTAAAAATATATCGGTATCACACATGTTACAAGTACTTTTATTTCAAAATAGTGTACTTAAGGGTACTGTGAAGGAGTAACTACGTGCTTCGTTATAGATCACCACAGCCGTATCCTTGCCTTTCGTTTATGATGTGATCAAGCTTTTTTGGACAAATATATATATATATATATATATATATATATATATATATATATATATACACATATACATATACATACATATACATATACAATTTATATTATGAATGTTTCAGGCAAAAAACAGGGGTCCGCCACCAAAACCCCCGTTGTGGTGGCGGACCCCTAGATTATGGAAAGTGGTGTTCCGGCTGGCCCCCACAAATTTTAGGCTAAATTCTATCCCTGCACAGAAAAAAAAACTGTTGGTTATCCGATGTCTTCCTTGTCGTCTTGCCATATGGGTGTTTTGCCTTGGGTGGCATTTTTGTGAAATCTTATTAAATATGTACTTTGATTAGTTCGTAAACTTACTTGTTTAACGGGTCAGGTGAACAGTGTGTCAATTCGCCCACTGTTTTTTAAGACATTCAACTCTTATCAATGCGTGTAGATAGATTATATGTTTATCACAGGATTATTTACCAAGTATCCAGATTATAAATGTCGCATATCCAAAGTTCATGTTCGTAACTTTAGTGTATGACTATATGTCGTACAGCCAGCTATTCAGATCAGGTTAAATTATTTATTAGATCAGGTTAAATTATTTAACCAGTCTGTGCTTTCATGTGCTGTTTTGCTTCAGAATGGTATTTACGTCACGGGGACATATATTCTAGACATACTAATGTGGCTCAGCTACCAGTAGTCTCGCTTAGCCGATTCTCGCTCGACGTGAACTCGGCGAGAAAATAGTCTGGCCGCACAAAATTGTTTGACTGTTACCATCAGATAACTCTGATTGGCTGCTGGCGCTTCACCGGAACGTCTACACAAAATGGAGTGGTGACAGTAACAACGTGACGACGTACATGCGGCCAGACTCTGCTCTCGGCGAATTCACGAAGGCGTTCGAGAATCGGATAAGCGAGACTATGATAGGGCCAATATTTACGGATAAACGAGACTAATCATGAACGTGGCAAGTGATCATTCGGTTTCTGTCTTAGCTATACTAATTTGTCCATTCATGTGATATAACAATGTTGCATTGTTCTTGTACAGACGACAATGTCACTGGAAGCTGACAACAAGCTGATTCAGACGCAGGTGGGCGAACCGTGTACCGTCATCACGCGGGAACTCACTGACGACGACACTATTAGTATGGTGAGTTCTCGTTTTCTTACACTGTTCTTGAAGCTAACCACAGCAGCCTTTTGCTACAGTGTCTTCTTCCTTCTGGCTGGGAAATACACTTTTCGTTGTCGTCGGCAACACTAATAATACTATCGTTGCTAACTACGTCTGACTGGTTGTAAACGATATCTTGTTAAGACACTGTGCACGTCATTAAGCCACATCCTGACTCGTTTAGGCACATGACGATTATCCATCAGAGCACATCCTTTCACTTGACAACTTGCACAACACCAATCCATGGTGCTCGTTTTCATTCTCACGTCCCATTGGACGTCAAATCGGCCGAATCCGTCCGCGGACTGACGCTTCTACATAGCCAAACCCAGCCCAAAATAGCAGCGTCAGTCAATATATTCAAGTGGCGCGCTCTGGCGGATAGCTAAGAGACACATTGATAAGATGCGTTTTATTACCAAGTAGCAAGTACAAGGAATTCGCAGTATTGTGGCGTTAGCACAAACATACACGCATGCACCCAATAACACACGGAACTTAACATTACATATCACAGTCGTAATATTAAAGTTAAAAACTAACGAGAGTAATATAATAGATTGCAAAGTTAAAAAAAAAAAGATAACAAAATAAAAAACGCGACATTGCAATTACCTGCCAGAGGCAAGACAATTATGCTGGCTCTCCGTTTAAAAATCTCAGCGCTTGAGGATAGAAGCTATTGTTGAATCGCGTCTTTTTAGTTTTTTCATTGGATATCATGCCTGAATGTGCTGGCCTCCAGTTTTCCTATTTTCTTGGTCAAATAACTTTGGATATAGATGTGTTGTCTTGTTATGTAGACAATCATGTCTTAATGCATCTTGTTTCTGTTTGTAGACATTAGTTGTCGGGGACGTCACTTGCAAACGAATGTACAAGCGTGATCAGTAAGGCTGGATTAACAACGTCAGCAGATAGTAGATGTTACTGAAGGGATCGTGTAACTAATTAGTTAGTTCTAGAGGTGTCAAATTCAAGAATGAGGAGGAAAGAGATTCTTCTGCTGGAGATGAAACAAAGGAAGGAGGGTGTGTGAAGAAGGTAGCCTCCTACAACAATGCGGAAAAAAATTAAAATCTCAGTGGTGTCATTTTAAGCGTTGCGTGGCCACTTTTAATACGACGCGTGGAATTCGTTCAAAAGTGAGTATATGTTTTTTAAAGTAGGGGTAGCAGGAGATATGAGAAAGTTGGCAAAAAAGAAGGAAATCTCCTTCCCAACGCTCGTCTTCCTTGTCTCCTCTGCAGTTCTTCAAGCGGATTATGCATACGCATAGTTTGGTTCCCTCGTCCGTAAATGTTGTTAGCAGTCCGGCAGTAAAGTCGTTCTTGGTGCTGTCATCCTTAGTTCACGTACGTTCAATTGTGATTGCTCTCTTTGTTCATAGTAGATGTATCAAATGAAGCGGAACAACATATTCCAGAAGTATACTCAATGGATGTATTACTATACTAACTCTGTATTTGGAGTATGTAACAGTACATCTAGCTGTCGTGGCACAAAAAAGAAGACTAGTCATTTAAATGAAAATCGTTGTGATTACTTATGTGCCAATTATAAACCGATGAGATTTCTGCGTTGTGTGCTAAATGACAAATATTTGGTTAATTGGCAAGTACAATATACTTTTGTATGTAATTTACCTTGAAAGTATTAAAACTGTTGTAAACAATCACTGTTTTGTTCATTAGAGTGTTTATAAATATGTGCGGAGTTAAACCTCCTATAAGTACTTATATGAATCGTGAAGTCTGAAGAAGCGACGATGCAAAACAGATTGATAAAACCAGGTGTCATGCAGGTCTGGTAAATTCCTGCAATATATTTCGCAAAAAACCCCAATAAATTAGCCTCCATCAAGTGGTATTAGTAGTGATCGTATTTTGTTGCGTTTAAGCTAAAAAACACTATTCTTCATTTCGTATCCAGTCTGCATTTCTGGACCGTGATCGAATGCAAACCACAGGAGTGTTGTATGATATATACTTGTTCGTTGACAAATGTAAACTGCTAGTCCGTGGTCGCATGGTAACTGTTGATCCGGGGTCGCATGAGAATTAATGTCAATGGTCAACGAAAAATAAAGGCAAATATTCGTTGTTGTGACAAACGAGAAAAAAAGATGACGTAAGTTCGAAACTCGTCGAATGGAAGCCTACGATTTAGACCCACGGATATGTCCTGTTTCTAGCGAGCTGGTTATTTGGGGACAATATCAAAAGGGAATCCGCTCCAGTGGACGAACTCTGCAAAGTTCGTATTGTTACGAGTAGCTGGAAGTGCTTGTAAATTTATGATTTGTTTTGTAAATATATGATATGATTTGGGCTAATGAAGTGCAAACGTGCCGTTTTTATTGGCCCATCATTGTGAATGTGCACATGCCAAAAAAACAATGAAAACATAATTGTCCATTTACTGGCCCCAGCTAACACAACCTGATTGGGCCAATGATTGACAGCCATCATTGGATCAATCATGTTTTAGGGCCACCATTGGCCCAGCCAATTTTATTAGCTTGGTCGTCTCAATGGAAAGTGAATTGATTCAAGGCACTCTTGTGTACGACAAACAGTGGCGCCAGACCACGGAGCCTGGATAATGGAGGATACCCGAAATAATCCGTGGCGCCTCGGGTGGACATTTAACGAATTATTGTGCCATTAACGTGTCATTAAGATAAATCTAAGAGTAAAACATTACATCGTAAAACCACTAATGACAATCTCGCCGACATTTATCCATTTAAAAACAGGGCCTACATTTTTCGGGTACAAAATGGATTCTCTGACAAGTGCCCTGTTAGTACTGTAACCTATGCTTGAGCTCGCTGTCGAAGTTGCGGTGTTTTATTTCTTCTTCACAGAAGGTTGACTCATATGTGGGCCCAGGGTGTCCATCAGGATACGCCGACAAAAGCCCCTCAGGATAAAATCCCCCTGGACAAAAGCCCCACCCTGACATAAGCCCAACATTCTAAATACTTACTAAATGAAAGTGTACAGTGATAACAGATACTGTTCAAGGTACGTATGCTACAATTACATACATATTTCTGCGCCCTCTAAATAATTTTACTGCGGAATTCTAAAAAAACATCTTAGTATATGTAGTTAATACTTACTGATCGCCTAACGACATGTCTATGCACTATATGGGTGATTCACACTACAGAGAGTTAATAGAAGAATTCGCAAAATTTATCAATTTCACTTGACAAAAATAACTCGGAAAAAATAATATCTGGAGATTTTACTTTTACTTTCTTAAAATAAAAAGTATACTAACATTCCAAAACAGGTCATACTGATTATGTAAGTGTAATTTCTTTTTCAGCATAGAATTAGGCAAGTGGCAATATAAATTTCTAACAAACTTTATACATAACTAGCCGAGTTACCTGGCTTTGAACAGGACAAAAAGGCAACCTTTGCAAGAGCTTATGACTCCTTGCACTTCCCGGTCAAGTAGTGGAAGAGCTTATGACTCCTCGCACTGCCCGGTCAAGTAGTGGAAGAGCTTATGACTCCTTGCACTTCCCGGTCAAGTAGTGGAAGAGCTTATGACTCCTTGCACTGCCCGGTCAAGTAGTGGAAGAGCTTATGACTCCTTGCACTGCCCGGTCAAGTAGTGGAAGAGCTTATGACTCCTTGCACTGCCCGGTCAAGTAGTGGAAGAGCTTATGACTCCTCGCACTGCCCGGTCAAGTAGTGGAAGAGCTTATGACTCCTTGCACTGCCCGGTCAAGTAGTGGAAGAGCTTATGACTCCTCGCACTACCCGGTCAAGTAGTGGAAGAGCTTGTGACTCCTTGCACTGCCCGGTCAAGTAGTGAAAGAGCTTATGACTCCTTGCGCTGCCCGGTCAAGTAGTGGAAGAGCTTATGACTCCTCGCACTGCCCGGTCAAGTAGTGGAAGAGCTTATGACTCCTTGCACTGCCCGGTCAAGTAGTGGAAGAGCTTATGACTCCTTGCACTGCCCGGTCAAGTATTGGAAGAGCTTATGACTCCTTGCACTGCCCGGTCAAGTATTGGAAGAGCTTATGACTCCTTGCACTGCCCGGTCAAGTATTGGAAGAGCTTCACGCTGAAATCATGTACAACTGCCGGTTTCACGAAGCGTTCGGTGGACGTTTGGTGTAAATCGCGCAACAATCATAGAACAACGCATAGCGTTGCTAACAATAATTATTGTACGTACTGTTCTTCTGAGTTACATAATGTAATAATAATTAACATCGCCTATGTCCTCAGGAACCTGACCTAAGAGGCGCAACAAAGCATAATCATTTAGCATAATCGTGAACGGGGACGCGCAAAAGTCACTATCAGAACGATATTGCTGGCGGAAATGAAAGATGGAATAAATATGTTTTGCTTTTTTCGGAAGGGAGCTATAATTTTAGATGTTTTCAAAGTGATGGGGAGTTCATTCCAGATTCTAGGCGCAGCGACAGAGAAAGCACGTTTACCCAAGTTAAGTGTAGGTTTAGTTGTAGTGAAATGTATGATCTGAGCTGAAAGATGCAGGAGACTAGCCAAGTCAAACATCCACCTATGTATACGTTCATCACAGTGGGTCCCCGGGCACTCCTGCAAACCTTCAGCTACATACATGCAAAACTGATGGATATATGAGTGAGCAGATAGAGTCACAAACTACTTCATTTTATTTATAGATATTATCAATTAATACATTTTGCAATCAGTACTTTGAAAGTATTTAGATAGTGGGGCTTTTGTTTGTGGGACTTTCTTCCGGAGGTGCTTTTATTTGTGGGGCTTTCTTCCGGAGGTGCTTTTGTTTGTGGGGCTTTCTTCCGGAGGTGCTTTTTTCTGTGGGGTTTTCTTCCGGAGGTGCTTTTGTCTGTGGGGTTTTCTTCCGGAGGTGCATCTGTCTGTGGGGTTTTCTTCCGGAGGTGCTTTTGTTTGTGGTTTTTTTTTTCCGGAGGGGCTTTTGTTCTGGATTCGTCCGTAATACACATATGTACGGGTTTTTTTAACTAGTCAAAATTTGCTATACATAATCCGCCAGGTGGCGCCACCATCTATCTTCTGACGAAGGCGCTGGATTCTCTCTCTCTCTCTCTCTCTCTCTCTCTCTCTCTCTCTCTCTCTCTCTCTCTCTCTCTCTCTCTCTCTCTCTCTCTCTCTCTCTATACTCTCTCACACACACACACACACACACACACACACACACACACACACACACACACACACACACACACACACACACACACACACACACACACACACACACACACACACACGCGCGCGCACGCACACACGCGCGCACGCACACACGCACGCACGCACACACGCACGCACGCACACACACACACACACACACACACAACATGTCTATGCACTATATGGGTGATTCACACTACAGAGAGTTAATAGAAGAATTCGCAAAATTTATCAATTTCACTTGACAAAAATAACTCGGAAATAATAATATCTGGAGATTTTACTTTTATCTTCTTAAAATAAAAAGTATATTAACATTCCAAAACAGGTCACATTGAATATGTAAGTGTAATTTCTTTTTCAGCATAGAATTAGGCAAGTGGCAATATAAATTTCTAACAAACTTTATACATAACTAGCCGAGTTGCCTGGCGTTGCACGGGACAAAAAGGCAACCTTTGCAAGAGCTTATAACTCCTCGCACTGCCCAGTTAAGTATTGGAAGAGCTTATGACTTCTTGCACTGCTCGGTCAAGTATTGGAAGAGCTTATGACTCCTTGCACCGCCCGGTCAAGTATTGGAAGAGCTTATGACTCCTCGCACTGCCCGGTCAAGTATTGGACGAGCTTATGACTCCTCGCACTGCCCGGTCAAGTATTGGAAGAGCTTATGACTCCTTGCACTGCCCGGTCAAGTATTGGAAGAGCTTATGACTCCTTGCACTGCCCGGTCAAGTAGTGGAAGAGCTTATGACTCCTTGCACTGCCCGGTCAAGTATTGGACGAGCTTATGACTCCTCGCACTGCCCGGTCAAGTATTGGACGAGCTTATGACTCCTCGCACTGCCCGGTCAAGTATTGGAAGAGCTTATGACTCCTTGCGCTGCCCGGTCAAGTATTGGAAGAGCTTATGACTCCTCGCACTGCCCGGTCAAGTATTAGACGAGCTTATGACTCCTCGCACTGCCCAGTCAAGTAGTGGAAGAGCTTATGACTCCTTGCACTGCCCGGTCAAGTATTAGACGAGCTTATGACTTCTCGCACTGCCCGGTCAAGTATTGGAAGAGCTTATGACTCCTATGGCCTAAGAGGCGCAACAAAGCAGAATCATTTAGCATAATCGTGAACGGGGAAGCGCAAACGTCAGTATCAGAACGATATTTATGGCGGAAATGAAAGATGGAATAAATATGTCTTGCTTTTATCGGAAGGGAGCTATAATTTAAAATGTTTTCAAAGTGATGGGGAGTTCATTCCAGATCCTAGCCAAGTCAAACATCCACCTATGTATACGTTCATCACAGTGGGTCCCCGGGCACTTCTGCAAATCTTCAGCTACATACATGCAAAACTGATGGATATATGAGTGAGCAGATAGAGTCACAAACTACTTCATTTTATTTATAAATATTACCAATTAATACATTTTGCAATCAGTACTTTGAAAGTATTTAGATTGTATTTGTGGGGCTTTCTTCCGGAGGTGCTTTTGTTTGTGGGGCTTTCTTCCGGGGGAGGTGCTTTTGTCTGTGGGGTTTTCTTCCGGAGGTGCTTTTGTCTGTGGGATTTTCTTCCGGAGGTGCATCTGTCTGTGTGGTTTTCTTCCGGTGGTGCTTTTGTGTGTGGGGCTTTTTTTGCGGAGGGGCTTTTGTTCTGGATTCGTCCATCATACACATATTATGTACGGGTTTTTTAACTAGTCAAAATTTGCTATACATAATCCGCCAGGTGGCGCCACCATCTATCTTATGAGGAAGGCGCTTCTCTCTCTCTCTCACACGCACACACACACACACACACACACACACACACACACACACACACACACACACACACACACACACACACACACACACACACACACACACACACACACACACACACACACGCACGCACACACACACACACTCAGAAAGGGGCAAAGAGCACACAATCTATATCGGCAGATGTCACTTTTATTGGAGCAACCTACCAATCAAACCATAAATGTTGCCAAACCAATTTAGCTACATGTGATATTATCAGAAATAACATGCCAAGTAAGGGGCACCAACTGTTGGACAATAAACAATTACACAATCTTATTATAAACATTTAACAACTTTAAGCGGTCCGAGAACATAGGTACTATAATGAAGCACAAATGTGATTTGATTTAGACGTCTGGATTTAGAACGCGAATTTCCAGATTAACGGTGTGTATTAGCATTTTAAAATTAGGTTCCCGTAAAATATATCGACATGCCAAAGCTTCAGGTCTATCAGTATATAGACTCTAGGTTAGCGAGGTTTCACTTCAATGCCCGATTAAATCAGGTTCACCCACTGAACTCTACTATAGCCCAACAACTAGAACCCTGCCTGGTTTAGCACACACAAAAACTGCATACAGCACAAGTCGAATTTTCACAATGTTCACGTAGAAATGGAATGAATTTCTGCTGTACCTGTGATCTAGTTTTCTCGTTAACCCAATTTTGACTTTGTAATCCTTTACTATAAGGGTGACCAGCAGTCACTAGTAGATTACATCATGTGTAGGAGCAAATTTTGTAATTAATTAAGGTCAACAAGCCAGAGGAAAACCAGTGTCCAGTCACTGGGCACTGCTTGACACAGTACACCCTGTACTACATTCCTAAAATATTAGATTCTTCAAAAGGTCACATTGGTACATGGCGATAATTATAATGATCACCCTCCATAATGTAATATTGTACAGTATAATGAAATACTATGGTTATTATCTAAAATATTATCTCAAAAGATAAATTGACCATTCCAAGGCAAAGTTGACACAATAATATGCTAAAGTTCTACAAGCCAAATTGTATTAATTATAATACTAAATAAGTTCTTTGATGCACCAGTCTCTTGTTTACTTAATCAATGTGCTTACGAACTAAAAGTTCATTTAAAAATAAATAAAGTGTCATTGAGGTTGTTGCAAAAATATATATTGCATACACAGTAGACAAAAAGACACGTATGCATTAATACACTTATTATATTTTATACAGTAACATCAAACTTCCATACATCAAATAGCTCACCTAATACATATATGGTACACCCACTGAAGTTGATTGACCATCTCACAAGATGTAATGCTGTTACCGAAATAGCTCATTTTTTTCTCTGTCCACAGCTTTTTTGTATCTAATAAATGACACACTTTTCTTACACTCACTTATTTAACACTTGTTGAAACAATTAATGTTACAAAACAGTGATATGAAGCATGGCAGTGATACATAAAAAATAATGTAACCAACATTTGTATTATCATAGAACAGTGCCAGTACGTTGAATAATAATGCTAACATGATCCACACCAACACCAAGCTAGTTTGTGATTCGTATGTTGTTGAATACAGAGATCAATTAATATAGGCTCACAACATAATATTGATTATCTGGTATCAGTGATAACCAGCTGGTCATTACAAGAATTGGCCAGACCAGATTGACAGCATACATCAGAGATAAAATGGTTAAGGCCCTAAATCAGCTGATTATCCTGATGTGACTTTAATTTTGGTATTTACCCAATAAAGTTGTGAGGACCTCTGAATCTGATGATAGTTTTAATAAAGGTTTAACATATAAAGGCTGCAATTTCTCTATAAATGTATTGCTTTAGCTATTACTAAATAGCCTAGTGAAGTCCATCTTGTATCCATCAGAATACACATTGCATGCCAACTTGTCTCTATATTCAACAGATAAATAAACATATGCAGTAATTACTGTGACATTCACAAAATACATGTAAACACATTAGCAGGGATTCCAAAGAAAGGTTGTACATGACACAGATTTAGTTGGGCCAAGCTGTGAGGCAGTCAGATAGCAGAAGATGCCATCCACATCAGAACATGGCTTTTGTACTGATGGCATCATTTGTGTATTTTAGCTACTAGAAGATGGGGTGACTAGACGATATGTTAATCTAAGTTTTGGCCAGTGTGTGCAAGTGAGACAGTCACCTAGTGTAGCTAATGCTGCGTTCGAATGCGCTCGAGTTAATTAATTCACGACATGTAAATAGAGTTCACGACCCCCGTCAACTCGTAATTACCAGTCAACTGGGTTTCCTTTTTAAATGTCGGGCTCTCAACTGGCGATTACGAGTTGACGGGGAGTCGTGAACCTATTTACATGTCGTGAACTGGTATACACATTTACATTCTTTGCATCGATTGATCTGCAACGATTCCCGCAGTTCGACGTAACTCTCTCGATTGATCAACCGGCAAAGATCTGACAACTGTTTGATTCTCCGGTCAGTGTGTGCCTTTAAATCTCGCACTTGCTTCTCACCTGCCCTTTGTTCTGGCATCCTTAATCGTTCTTGCCGACTTTTGTTGATCGCATACACGGCGCCTGCAAATAGTGTCTCATGTCAGGTCGAGATAGTGGATGAATTTCTGTACTTCTGCTGCCTTGCTGTCATCACCTCAACCCAGATGGCTTGCCATAACATTGGTGGCTGAATTTTTCCGTTCTTTGCCCCGTTTTTCAAAGTACTCATGCCATCTGCGGTCGTCACTTTCTCTATGGCTGCTTCAAGAACACCGAAGGTGTTTTCTTCCACATTTCCGTCATTGTAGAGTTTTTGATCTCCATCAGCTTATCGACCTTCCCTCGATTTCGCTGAAATCGCCTCCTGTTAATCAGGACAATTGTGGGATCAGAGCGGCACACTTTCCCAATCTCATCATTGATTTCTGTGGTAAATTCATCCTCAATGGCTTTCATGGACTTGAAGGCATCCACCGGAACCGAAGATAGCGTGTTATCCGAAGTGTTAGGTCTGCATATCTCTTTATGTTTGTGGAACAACTTTTTGCTGTAGAAGCTTTTACAATTGGAACAGCACAACAGGTGAGTCGAACCTTTCCTTTCCCTTTGGTATGCTTGTACAGACTGTGTAGCCTGGAACATGTTTACTGTGGTTATTCATTCTTTTCTGAGATCTGCAAATGTGTGTATTCGCTCTACTGACGTTATGGAAGGTTCCAATGCTTCTGTGCCTTGTGGCTCAGCTTTCTGCACTGTAGACATGTGTCGCGATAGACGTGACTGCCACACTTTGCAAAAAGGGGAATTGGCGTTGAGGTTTCACATATTTCACATCTGCAAACAAATTACATAGAAATTGAGGCTTAACAAGAATGTTTGTTACAATAATTATCAAGAGGATACAGCACAATAAGTGAAGAAATGTTATCGATTTCTTCTGAAAATTACTGCTAAAGTTGAAAACGTATCATACTATCGAGAGCTGTGCTCATCTGAAATACTGTAAATAAACCCAGGTGGCTTGCCATAACAGTGATGGCTGGATTTTTTAGAAGGTAGTAGAGGCCGTTCTTTGTTCCTTTACTTTTTAAGTACTCGTGCCATCTGCGGTCGTCACTTTCTCTATGGCTGTTTCAAGAACACCGAAATTAGCCCTGATAGACATATTTTCAGCTGAGACGTTTGCCGCAGTGGTTTCTTCCGAGAATGCAATCAATAGCTAGCTTAAAAACTTCATTTGTGTTTGTGTTTTGACCGGGAGATAGTAATTCATGATCGGGAGATGGCGAGGACTCAAATAAATGCGTTAGAAGTGACACATCTGCATATTCAGCACCATCAACTTAAAGTTACCAGCGATGTCGAACCGAGCACACGATGTAGAGTGAATATATCGAAATCGTGACATTCCGCAAATGTTAAAACATTACAATACACCTATAGTATATAACATTTGTAAACTGGAACCACCAGAGTTAGAAGCATTACATACACCAAAGGCTTAAGGCGAATAACACCACAGGTGTTATGAAAATATTCCCGTTTGGATATTAAGGAATCATGCAGATATCCTCTCTCTTCCATTAACTATTTTCAACATTTCTCAAGTCTCAAGTAGTTATACTCCAAACAGCCCAATCTTGAGCTAACGCAGGAGTTTGGACCAACGGCTTTTAACGTCTCTTCCGAAAGACACGGGCAAAGTGGGGTGAACGAAATTGCCCAAGCTTCGAAATGGCGGAGGTGGAATCGAGCCACCGTCCTCTCGATCGACAGGCGGGTGCTCTAACCATAAGACCACCGCTTCTCTGCGCACTTCCTAAAGAATGGAAGATGGTGAACGTAATATCGTTGCCGGAAATAAACCTATCCATGTTGACTGAGGAAAAGTCGGAACTTGGACTTTCTAGGTTGTCGCACTAACTCTGTGGAATTCACTACTTGTTAGCGTTAACAGTCTTCGGGAAATATAATAGTATTGCGACGTCATCTGAATATCACCTTTTTGTCCTCTCTTATGCCCATTAGCTTTTCAACGTACTCTTCCAACTGTTGACAACATGACATTGTAAACGGACTTGAGACTGCCTAACGATTTGGTTTCACGCGCTGCTGATCAGGACCACTCAACTATATAATACATGGTTGTGTTCAATGCTAAACATGCAATCGGACTTACCATTCGCTTGCCTCGACTTAGAGCTGCCACTTCTCAATGTCTTCATAGATTCGCATTGTCACACCTCACAGTCCGTCAGTTACTGTTAAAATACACTTGCCATTTTACTATTAAGGTTCCTATTTTGCATCAAGACACCTGAGTACTAGAACTTATATTCGAAGATGTCTCCGTTGTCACTGTTCTAATTGGCTCACATTTTCATCCAATAAGTACACTTTGTGCCATGAGCCATTTACACATGCGTGACACAGGCGCTATAATAATTAGATTTGGGAGGAGCTGGATATTTGAGTGACATATTTCTACAACCAGCTGGATCCCCAACACTGGCAAGCTGAGTATTCATGTCCACAGAATTACTGATTGACATCTCATCACTGTCAAATCCCTAGATGGAATGTATCAGCTGGCCTGGTTAATTTTATTGCATCTTCTGGTGTTGTGTCGATGGTATTCAGCACAGCCTACATGGCACTCTAGGGGGCTGCTGACAGCCAGCTTAGAAATTGACTCTTGCCTAAATTGAATGTATTTAACATAATTCCCAATTTTTGTTGTGTCGGTCGTGCGCAGTCCAGATGGACCAGGTGTAGGAGTTACCCATTCCACAGCGCGCTCAGTGTTCTTGGATGTTTTAGCCTGTGATTTCATGCAGAATACCAGCATGTGGCATTGTTAGACAAATGTGTGTGGAGGGAACCAATAACGCATTTAATTATTACTAGGTCTTCCTATAACCATTATAGGAACAGCTATATAATAGTTTATGAAGTAGATTTGAAAGTTGACTCAAGTGACGAATTATTAGTATTGAATAAGAAATAATAGCTTTCTATAATAAAACAAATATGCTTGGAAAGCCTATTTTGTCTTTTTCATTGTTTTTACATTTTAAAGGCACTTTACTTTAAAATGAATTAATGAAACTTGTTTGGGGTAAGTTGTTACAACTGTATTGGGGCAAGTTGTTACAGTGGTAACAACGCTCAGGCGGCTCACGCCGATGGCTCAGACAGGGAGTTATGTGCTGACAATGACTGAAAGAACTAAATGTATTTAACAACAATGTGTGAACGCCTTGTGTGACACATGAAGCCTAGCCTATTGCTCTATGACGAATTACCGTTTATGACACAACTCTCTTTGAATAATTAATAAATATTGAATGATTAATTGAAATGTAGATGATCGTGTGTGTGTGTGTGTGTGTGTGTGTGTGTGTGTGTGTGTGTGTGTGTGTGTGTGTGTGTGTGTGTGTGTGTGTGTGTGTGTGTGTGTGTGTGTGTGTGTGTGTGTGTGTGTGTGTGTGTGTGTGTGTGTGTGTGTGTGTGTGTGTGTGTGTGTGTGTGTGTGTGTGTGTGTGTGTGTGTGTGTGTGTGTGTGTGTGTGTGTGTGTGTGTGTGTGTGTGTGTGTGTGTGTGTGTGTGTGTGTGTGTGTGTGTGTGTGTGTGTGTGTGTGTGTGTGTGTGTGTGTGTGTGTGTGTGTGTGTGTGTGTGTTAGTGCCCTGCGCGGGCCGGGCTTTGGGTCCAAGCCCGGCCCGGCCCGCAGCCCGCAGCCCGCGGGCCGGGCCGGGCCTCTACATAATTCCGCGGGCCTGGGCTGAAAACAATTTAAACACATCGGGCTTGGGCCGGGCCTGGGCCTAGTGTGAGCGGGCCGGGCCTGGGCTGGGCCTGGACATAATAAAAATATTGATAAAAAACACCGATTATTAGTTTATTTTTTAATAAAACCTGATTATAAATTGTAATTCCGGTTAATGAATGCTTAAAATGATTTCTTTAGTATTATATAGTTGCAAATTGAGACCTTGCATGGAATCTAATGGCCCCATAAGTTCACTTGGCTGGAAGTAGCCAGCCCCAAATGTTTACTTTAGAAATATTTGCAGAGGCAATCAAGCCATGATTAACCATCAACTTTGACCCTATCAGTGGACATTCTATTGTCTAGGTCTTCCCTCCAAACATTGCCCACCTGAATGACCTTCCCACTGCCAAGTGCCCACTAGGCCACTAGTCCACTACCCAGTACCCAACCC
This sequence comes from Lamellibrachia satsuma, assembly GCA_033239005.1. Taxonomy (NCBI): domain Eukaryota; kingdom Metazoa; phylum Annelida; class Polychaeta; order Sabellida; family Siboglinidae; genus Lamellibrachia; species Lamellibrachia satsuma. The sequence goes on along the minus strand of BSQZ01000016.1, from coordinate 2,307,082 downwards.
AGTTGGTAATTGGTATTTCTCCCCAGTCCTAATTCATTCACACTTGTACTAATTCACACATGTCTGAACCGGTCTGTCTCAGGCTAGTGACTGCAGGCCTGCTGGAAATGCCACTGGATGTCAGTGCCAGTGGGTGACATTTAATTGAAATATCATATTAAATTATGTTAACTTAGTTGACCTAATTCAATTAACAATATAAATTGTGGTTATGGCTTGCATAAGGGTTAAGTCATGGTTAGATAAACAAATCTCGTACCCTAACCATAAACCAATACATTAAAGTCAAATATAACAAATCTTATCATATTTAATAGTAATGACACTAAGAAGTTTTTCTTTATTTTTCTTCAGGATATTCGTCCGTTTTGAAGAAGTTGGTGGTGCTGTATTTTTAGAACTCGTCCAGCACACTATGGACAAATAAACTGTTTTACAGTTTATTTGTTTTTCGTCTTTGTTATAAGATTATAGGTTTATCTTCTCTAAACTTAGCGGGCCGCGGGCTTGCGGGCCGCGGGCTTACCCATCTTTGGCCCGCGGGTATGGGCCGGGCCTGGGCCTGAAACTTGCGGGCCGGGCCGGGCCTGGGCCAAACATTCAAGGTCTGGTTCGGGCCTGGGCCGGGCCTGGGCCTCAGTTCTAGTTTGTGGGCCTGGGCCGGGCCGGGCTTGAAAAATTATTGCGGGCCTGGGCCGGGCCTGGACTCTAACTGCTAATTGCGGGCCGGGCTTGGGATCAAAGTCTAGGCCCGCGCAGGGCACTAGTGTGTGTGTGTGTGTGTGTGTGTGTGTGTGTGTGTGTGTGTGTGTGTGTGTGTGTGTGTGTGTGTGTGTGTGTGTGTGCGTGCGTGCGTGCGTGCGTGCGTGCGTGCTTGCGTGCGTGCGTGCGTGCATGCGTGTGTGACTACGTTTATCATTAAATCAAGTACGAATTGCATTGTAGATATATTGTCAATCACTATTTCATAATCCAGTCAATAATTTATATTCCATTCACAATTGTTTGTTAAGTGAGAATCCGGGGAATGAGTGACCTTTGGTAACTAAACATGAAATGTTTATATATAAAGCTGTGAACACCTACATTTTTATGCACACTGTGTATAAGATGTATGACTATGTATAATCAAATTAATATATTAATAGTAACATATACGAGTGACACTTGCGTTGCGATCCACACGTTCTTTGCTGGAACAACATGCACCGTATGTTGTAATAACGTGACCCGTATACGGGGAGAGTTGTTATAGTCTTTTCACATATCTATACCTAGCTATATGGAATATCATTGGTATGGCATATGTTATTAATATGAATAATAAATTTAATGCGCACGTTGAGATGAATAATGCATCCAACATACTTTTAAAAAGTTACTTTAACTGAAAATTGTAGCAACTAGCCCCGGTCTCCCCTACTTATTGAAGCGGGTGGTCAGCTCTAAAACAAAGCAAAAATTCGGTTAATGCATAGTAAAGAGAACGTCAGAAAACACGTTACTAAATTGTTTATATAATAGAAGTTAATGGAGGAGCGAGGATATCTGCATGATTCCTTAATACCCAAGCAAGAATATTATCAGGCCCTGTGGTCTTATTCGTCTAAAGACTTTGGTGTATATAATGTTTCTAACTCTTGTGGTTCCAGTTTACAAATGTTATATACTATAGGTGTATGTGGTGATAAAGTAAGCACACAACCATTGTAATGTTTTAACATTTGAGGAATGTCATGATATCGATATATTCACTCTTTATCAGATTTTGGCTATCCATACATAAATACAATATTCCGTGTTCACACAAATCTGAACAACTTATTATAATAACACATAACCACGTCATTCAATTAGTCACGTGACAGATTAAGTGTTACCCGCTTTAAGGAATGAACAATCAACCGATATAATTTTGGCCAAAAATCACGAAGCCGAAATAATTTGGGACATGATTCTGCACCATTAGCCTACCGGAAACCACTATTTGATCAACTTGTCTCATGTTTCGTCCACATCTTGAAAGAAGTTTGGCTGATAACGGAGGGGCATAACCTATAGCGGATGTGTGTTGGAATGTAAATTTCAACTGTGCAGGGCCGGATGTCTAAATCAATTACTTTTCCTAACCACGTGTGCTCTGCTCGACATCGCTGGTAACGTTAAGGTGATGTTGCTGAATATGCAGAGGTGTCACTTCTAACGCATTTATGGGAGTCCTCACGATCTCCTGATCATTAATTACTATTTCCCGGTCAAAACACAAACGCAAATAAAGTTGCTAACCAAGCTATTGATTGCATTCTCGGAAGAAACCACTGCGGCAAACGTCTCAGCTGAAAATATGTCTATCAGGACTAATTTCGGTGTTCTTGACGCAGCCATAGAGAAAGTGACGACCGCAGATGGCACGAGTACTTAAAAGTAAAGGGGCAAAAAACGGTCTCTACTAACTTCTGAATATTCAGCCACCATTGTTATGACAAGCCACCTGGGTTTATTTACAGTATTTCAGATGAGCACAGTAATTTTAAGAACAAACCGATAATATTTCTTCACTTATTGTGATGTATCCCCTTGACAATTATTGTAACCAACATTCATGTTAAGCCTCAGTCTCTATGTAATTTGTTTGCTGATGTGAAATATGTGAAACCTCAACGCCAATGCCCCTTTTTGCAAAATGTGGCAGTCACGTCTATCGCGACACATGTCTACAGTGCCGAAAGCTGATCCACAAGGCACAGAAATATTGAAACCTTCCACAACATCAGTAGAGCGAATACACACATTTGCAGAAGTCCGTGAAAACCACTGAGGATGAATTTACCACAGAAATCTTGGCAAAATGCCACAATGATGAGATTTGGAAGGTGTGCCGCTCTTATCCCACAATTGTCCTGATTGGCAGGAGGCGATTTCAGCGAAATAGAGCGAAGGTCGATAAGCTGATGGATATGAAAGAGTGTACCATGACGGAAATGAGGTTGCTGAGCAAGCTATTGATTGCATTCTCGGTAGAAAACACTGCGGTAAATGTATCAGCTGAAGATATGTTTATCAGGATGAACTTCGCCGTTCTTTTAGCAGCCATAGAGAAAGTGACGACCGCAGATGGCACGAGTACTTTGAAACACTGGGTAGAGAACGGTTTCTATTACTTTCTAAAATATCCAGCCACTATTGTTATGACAAGCCACCTGGGTTCATGAGACGACAACAAGGCAGTAGAAGTACAGAAATTCATCCAATATCTCGACATCAACCGATACACTATATTTGCAGGCGCCGTGTATTCGATCAACTAAAGTGTGTAAGAACGATTCAGGATGCCAGAACAAAGGGCAGATGAGAAGCCAGTGCGAGATTTAAAAGCACACACTGACAGGAGAATCAAAGTGCTGTCAGATCAGTACCGAGTAATCAAAGTGCTGTCAGATCAGTACCGAGTAATCAAAGTGCTGTCAGATCAGTACCGAATAATCAATCTAGGGAGTTACATCGAACTGCGAGATGCCATCTGCAGCAGATATACACTTTTGAATGCACGTAGTTGAGGAGTGTCCAGCCGACTCAAGATGAAGAACTGGTCGGATGCCGTTGAAGGAAGGTGGATTGACTAGGGCCGAATTGAGCAAATGGAAGAATTTGAGAAGGAACTCTTCAAGTCTATGATGATTGCCTACCAGACAGGCAAAGGAAATCATCTGGTTCCAGTCCTGATACCAAGAGATTGTGTTGCAGGACTTACAATACTAACGGATCCTCAGGTACGAAAGATCTGCGAGGATACCAGAACCACTGACAGCCTCAAAGCAGAGACACATAATTTAAACTATTTACGCAGCGTTCGAAGTGCCTGAAGTAGAGCGAGAGCACTTTTATAAACATACACTCCACGACCACGAACCTCGGCACCTATCACTATCCTTTACCACTGATGGAGATGACGAAAGTTGGCAAGCATTTGAAGGCTATTGACGGAGGTAATCTTCTGGGCAATCTGTGCAATTCCATTATACATGGATTTGCTACAGTTTTATATTGCATACCTATTATTGTCTATGTATCTACAATGTATCTTTATCAAAATGTAGCATTAACTTGTAAACAGCTACTGACGATGGCTAGAAGTGTAGTCTTTGATGATGCTGTAACTGTTACATATGCTTTAATATGTGTTTTTTTCAATAGCCGTCAGTCGAGACGACGTTCGCAACGAGACATCTTCTACAGTACGAACACCATTAGCCGCCAGTCAAGACGACGCTCGCAGCGAAAGGACATTCAAGAAGAAAGGCGGATACACTGTGCACATGCAGACACATTCAAAGAAGAAAGGCATGTAGTCATGATGTAGCACAAATAGTGTTTCTGTTTTAGTAATTAATTATTATTATTAATGCACTATATATGTCCTTTAATGATTATACTGACTAATATATATATATATATATATATATATATATATATATATATATATATATATATATATCGTCGCACAAAGGTGGCAACGGGCCTATAATTTGAGCCCAAGCCCTGCCCACAATTAGCAATTAGAATCCAGGCCCGGCCCAGGCCCGGAACGCACGTTTCAGGCCCAGGCCCGGCTCATACCCGTGGGCCAAAGACGGGTTAGCCCGCGGCCCCAAGCCCGAGGCCCGCTAAATTTTTAAAAGATAAACCTATTATCTTATAATAAAAACGAAACACAAATGAACTGTAATACATACGTATTGTTTTATTAAATAACATAAAAACACATATATGAACATTGTATGTCTACTAGTCTGCTGTCTACTGTCCGTAGTGTGCTGGACGAGTTCTACAAATCTAGCACCACCAACTGCTTCAAACGGTCGAATATCTTGAAGAAAAACAACTTTTATTGTCATTACTATTAAGTATTACAGCATATTTTTTATATATGGCTTTAATTTATTGCCTTATGGTTAGTGTAGGAGATTTGTTTATATAACCCTAACTTAACCCTAATGCAAACCATAACCCTAATTTAAGTTGTTAATTGAATTAGCTCAAGTAAGTTAACTTAATTTAATTAATTAATGTTACCAGTAAGGGCAGTTAATGTTAATTTGGTGTTAATTGATATTTCAATTAAATGTCACCCACTGGCACTGACACCCAGTGGAATTTCCAGCAGGACTGCAGTCACTAGCCTGAGACAGATCAGGTTCAGACATGTGTGAATTAGTACAAGTGTAAATGAATTAATACTGGGGAAATTGTAGGCACTAAAAAGTAGACAGTAGTTAACACAATTGCAAAATACCAACTACCAACTGAGGTGGGCACTGGGCAGATTTGGAGGGAAGACAATAGAATGTCCATTGGTAGGGTCAAAGGGTGATACATTGATGGTTAATCATGGTTTGATTGCCTCTGCAAATATGTCTAAAGTAAACACTTGGGGCTGGCAACTCCCAGCCAAGTGAACTTATGGGGCTATTAGATTTGCAACTTTGTAATATTAAAGAAATAATTTTAAACATTCATTAACCGGAAATATTAAAATAAGAAATCTGGGTTTTGTATTAATATTTTTATTAGATCCAGGCCCAGCCCAGGCCCGGCCCGGCCCACTCACACTTGGCCCAGGCCCGGCTCAAGCCCGATGTGTTTAATATGTTTTGCAGCCCAGGCCCTGGCCGGGCCCGCAATATGTAGACCCAGGCCCGGCCCGCGAAATTGTGTAGAGGCCCGGGCAGGGCTTGGACCCAATCTATAAATTATATATATATATATATATATATATATATATATATATATATATATATATATATATATATATATATATATATATATATATATATATATATATATATATATATATATATATATATATATATATATATATATAATAATAAAGACAGATTGGAGGATAACTTGTTGTACGTTTGTTGCTATATTTACTATTTCACTACGTATGGGGTTTTTGTCCGGAGACTCTTTTGTGCGTGGGGCTTGTAGCCATGGGGCTTTTTCCACGCACTATACATTCTTCCGAACACAAAGCAGCGACACATCTTAACCAGATTAAAAAAAATTGCCATCCAAGTCAAAGGCCCATATGGCAAGTGGACAAGGAAGTCATTAATTTATCGAGAGTCCAACAATGTTCATCTACGTGTAACCCGCCCTCCTGAGATACGTATCAACCTTGTGTTTAAACATATATGCACGCTGCATCTTAATCAGGGTAATCGACCACTGGCAAGATGCGAGAGCTTTCCGAGTTCTAGTAACGAGTCTTTTTTATTATTCTTAGCCTTGTAATTAGCGGTCGACTTGTCTTGCATTTTTCCTGAATATATGAAGTAATATGCTTGCAATGTAAGTCTATTCAGCGACATTATAAGCACGGCCTGATCGGGGTAATTCGGCCTGACCATTGCGAGTTGTTCGTCGTCCAGTCTTCCAGTATAGGCCTATTGTTTGGTGAATCTGTTGACGGTGGTGTACCCGTCTTTCTTGGGCATCATTGAAATGACCAGGTCGGCACTTGGAGCCTTGTTGTTCTTGCAGTTCATCTCATTGTCATTTATCTCAATGTTATCATGCGTGCGCTCTTTGATATGGAAGCGTTTTATTGGTGGTGTCTTGGTGATATGATACAGCGCTCTGTTCCCTGACTTCGTAGCGGGGTGCGCTTCAGATATCAATCTTGTTAGGGGCTGTTGTGTTAAATTTATTACGCAGCTATTAACTCAGCATGAAGCCTGACGTATATCCTGCGCTTGGTGATATGAAACAGCGCTCTGTGATTCCCTGACTTCGTAGCGTGGTGCGCTTCAGATATCAATCTTGTTAGGGCCTGTTGTGTTAAATTTATTACGCAGCTATTAACTCAGCATGAAGCCTGACGTATATCCTGGAGTCCTATATTCGGCAAGAGTGGCGTCCGGTGCAGAACGTAACCTATCGGACCGTAATAAGAAATATAGTGGTATGCTTAAGGGAAGTTAATTAAAATGTGTTTGTATTCCATTTATAGGGCGCCTCAATATAAATGAATGTGTGTTACCTACCGGTTAATGTGCTTAGTTCCCTGGGCACTACTAATTGGAAAGCATTTGCCTAATGTCTACTAAATCCATTTACCTAGTAGCGCCAGCAACAACACTATAGCTATGTTAATCGATCGATCTGACTTATTATTTTCTGGCGCGGTAAATTATGTTTAAACAGCTACGTTTAATACAAATAAGTTAACATTCTCAGTTTTCTAGTTGTAATTAACTTGACTTTAATTAATTACACACAGGGAAAGACGAGTGCCACCCAAAGTAAAACATTTCGACATATATGTTGAGCCGTGAACCTAAGCGACATTAATAAAACTCTGGGAAAAGTTGACGCGCGCGATGTCATTATGTTAAATCAGTAACTACCTGTATGGCTTGTATGCAAACAAATTGTTGGAAAAGTTGTTCTAGAATAAATATGCTAACGTTTCGCAAAGCGCAGTAACAAACAGTTTGTGTCGTATACTAGGCAGCCTCGCTTCATTGCAAGTCTATGTCACAATAATATGTCAAACCGAACTTAATTATTAAACATTAAAAATATCATTTCACTAAAACAAAATAAAATATCATTTCACGAAAACATAAAAAAAATTATTTCATGAGAACTCTTATTGTTCATGGCGAAATCTTATTTGAGCTGTCCGTGATACTCAAATATGTAATTTTCGTCAACATTTATTTCTTTGCGATTCACATTTTATTTTCAGATCTTCCTTAGGAGCGTCGTAAATCCTGCGGCGTCTGTGTCCGTTGGTAGTTCCAGTCAGGGCCAATTAAAAGACATTGCACCGCTTTTGGGGCAACAATGGGTGTTTTTAGGTTAAAAACTATATTAAAATCTATATACACGATCTGAAGGTATTTATGGAGTGGTGAGGACTGGCTGCAGTTTGTGGAGACTGCGGCCTAGTCGACTCTGGAAGGACTCCAGTGAAGGGGCTGAGGAGATAGATGTGTCATTTTCGTGCTTATCTCAGTTGTGCCATTACAACACGTGCTACTTTTGGATGTGCCTTTTTCGTATGTGCTATTTTGGGTCGTGCCTTTTGTCGTTGTGCCTTTATACAGCTAATTAGTTAATGAAACCTCACAAGGCATTCAAATTCAGGTCAACTACGGCATATAGGAGAAAGTCACACAAAGCACACACCATTTCGTTAGGGGAGCAAAAGGGGAGGCGGGGGGGGAGCTTAGTCACAAATTCCACCAATTGACCATGCTACCATGTAGTGGTGTAACAGGTTACGTACATACAAAATTCAAACATTTAATCCAAAGGGAGGGCCATGGTTATCTTGAATAATTTAATTCAATTAGCATGTGCTTTAAATAGTGACGTCTAAATAATGGAATACATAACTCGGACATGGTGTTACTATGGTCAGCTAGGACACTGGTGGTGAGCTTTGGGGAACAGGTGAACATTAATAATGTCCCTACATAGACAAGTAAGTTCACAGACTGTGCTGAGTGTTGGAAACAATATAGAATGTAAAGTGATTTGTGGTTGAATAAGTGCCAGGCAGGCCTACGTACAGAGTCAGTGCCTTGACGCGTTCATTGTTACATAATTGTTAAGTAATAAGAACAACACATGCTTCGAACGATTGTGCTTAATCTCGTTATATTCTAAATAAAGATTAATATGTGCACGCAACAGCACATTAAAAAAGGTACGGTCTTATATAGCGCGGCATCCAATCCTCGGGATTGCTGAAAGCACTTTACACTTCACCATGTGGCAGACCTGTTCATTCCAACGCCATTTTGACTTTTCTGGGAAGCATTCAGCCACCCTGCAATTACAACGCGAAGAGTATTCGTTCCGATATCCATATATGTATGAGGCCAGGTACTCATTTATACAGCTGAGTGAACTGTGACAACGTGGGATGAACGAAATTGCCAAAGCTTCGAAACGGCAGCAAGAGATTTCGAACCAGGGTTCTCTCGATTGAGAGCGCGACGTTCTGACCGCTACCGCGATAAATAAAATATGCACATGGCAACACCAGAACACGGTTAATATCCTGCATGGAATTTTGGAGGGGTGTTCCTTGGTTCTCGCTGGAACCCGGGAATGGGCTGAGCTGCATGCGTATCCAGCGTCCACAATAAAGGACCTGCTGGTATTGTTATGGCATTTCACCCGTTCATTTCATTGATATTTTTCTGACGACAAGCTACGACTCTAGGTGGCGTAGCGGTTCGCAGCCCCCCCCACCCGATCCGCTGAGCCGCTGCCTAGATCCCGTCAACCTTCGAGATTAGCGTCGGACATCACTCGCACACTGGCAGCGATTAGCGTCGGACATCACTCGCGCACTGGCAGCGTTCTCACATCGACGCCTTTCTCTCGTTTCTTGCTGCAACAGCACATATGGATAAATTCGCAGGGAGCTGGAAGCTGGAACCGGAATTAGACACGACTATGTTCGAGAAATACATGCGGGCCATCGGTAAGTGGGAGGCACACTGGGCTGGTGGTGTGGTGTTCTGCACCTTCTCTCGTTTGTCTTCAGCTTAAAGTGGCAGTCTTTCGACGAGCAGCCAAACGGGTGGGAAGGTGGGGTTTATTGTCTCGCTGTACCTTACGTTTTCAAGCAACCCGATGTCACGATTCTAACAGTACAGATAATTACGCCAAATACACACGAAATCCATCGGAATGTAATCTATTTGAATATTGGAACGATTATGGTGTTGGGATTGGGTATCCGTGAGGATTATACAGTGTTGTTGTATAATTGTTCGTTCTTCTTTTAACTTCACACTCACGATTTCAAAGCTCGACGAATGACAATGATTATTATTTCACCAGTGCATGCGAGCATGCGTGCGCGTGCCTGTGTGCGTGTGTTTGTGTATCCGCGCGCGCGTGAACATTGCACACAAATGCAGAGGTCTTACGCAGAATTGACTGCAAGTTGCCAGCCCGAGAAGGTTTGTCTTAGAGAACTGTAGAAGCGGTGCTTAGCCATCAGTTTATCACTGGACATTCTATTATTTGTGTTTGCCTGAATGACCAGCTTCTCCTAACTGGTAGTGCCGATGTTCTCCCTCCCAAGCACACAACGCGATAGTCGATGTAGCCCTGAAATATTGATAATATACTATCGATAGTCATCGTCGATAATACAGTGAACTATCGATAATAATCATAGTTGCCAAAACAATTCAGCAGGATTACGTCACGGTAATACAGTTTATTTTCAACTGTGTTTGGCAATCTTTCATATTTACATCAACAATCGTCGACTTGGTCAACGCAGGGGCGTGTCTAGGATGCATTTTATTTTTGTGCTGAAATTAACACGACACATTTTATAAATCACAGACACATCGGTGTCCCAGTCAGAATGTGCACCCGATTTGCGAGGTGTACCTAGCTTCAGTCACGTCAAGTGAAATTAGTATCTATACTTATGTACTTTAGCTTCTACGATATTATCGCGATATCCATAACATTATCGCGATAGTAAAACAGCTATCGCAATACAGTCACGATAATAAAATTACCCCGGATACCCCAATGCACGGGCCACATGGAAATGAATTACCCAATGCCAAAATTAGAACACCATTTTAAACGAGGGGATTTCATAATCGAATCAAGCCTGTTTTGTAAAGTGTGTTAACAAAACTTAATTCGGCTATCTGGTGGAATTAATAACTTTAAATTAACCCATATCTGATGTGTGCGTTTCTGTGTGCGTGCGTTTCTACGTGCGTTTGTGCATGCGTTTGTTTGCGTGTGTTTGTGTTTGTAGACCTGAAATTAGTAGATATGCTGTATTTTCCAAGTCCCATCCATTGCCGAGTTGGCTTTAGTCTAAGAAAGACGAATTTAAAATGAGTAATTATTTAATTATTATGTAGATGTTTTCATGATTTTTAAAGCGTTGATTCCCCGCAAATGTTCTTGAACTTGAAATAATAATATGAATATGAAATAATTCTCACAACTATCCTTTGTAGAATAAATATGAACATTACGTAATGAATCTGTGTAAAGATACACGTTTTGTTGCAATTTCAGAACTGTTCACAATATCCTTGCTCTGCTCAATAACGAGCCACTGAGCTGCTGACCTTTTGACCGGTTACGCAAGACGATAGAAATCGATATCTATTTCCTCCACGTAGCGATAGTGCAGCGGAAGACTGGTGGAACCGTACAACTCGACACCGCGTGTCCACCTGGTAGTCTTCCCTGAACCTTTGCCCTGTCCCTTTATAATAATGACGATGACGATGAAGGCAATAGCCTTAGTCAGGCCGTTAGCGTATCCTTGCAATATCGCTAAAGGTCAGACCACAGTGCAACATTGCATTATTGGCCATGCTTACGTTTTGTCTGAATATAAGATCATTAAAAATTAAGACATTTTTCACAGCAACTATAGTCATCTCATTGACATGCCGCACAAGTTTTGTCATAACACATACGTCCAACCCTCGTTTTAAACGCCCCACATGCGCTGCCTGTCTATGACTGCTAAAATGTTCCTGTATTCATGCGCCCACGTGGCCCATAGCAGAAACATTCCCATGAATCCCTCCGCCTTGTAAACACTTAGAATGCACTATTTCACAGCCAATAACTTCTACAAACAAACCTGTGAATATAATAATAATATATATACTACTTATATTGGGCTAAAATCCTCGGGAGACCCAAGCTCGGCAGCGCACCGAAACAAAGGGGGTTAATGAGTTCATAATCGATATGCAGTTCCAGTTGAAAATAGTTGGATTGCAGATATGTCACATCACATGAATGTCTTAATTTCACATGTCACAATTTAATACGCCCTACATTCGTGAAACAATAAAAGGAAGTTCAACTTTGGTCTGACCTCTCTAGCCATTTCGAATCCGACATCTGTCCAATTCTTGGTATTTTCACTACATCCAATTTTTCTTCTACCTTTTTTATGGTTCTCTTTCTATGCTAATATGTACCAGATTGTCTTGTCTTCTTTTTTAATGGATGTACGTTGGCAGCTTTCTCCTCTTGGTGGAACATAGCAGACCTTCTTCCTTAACTCATAGTTTATCGCTGCCCCAGATATCAGTCAATCTCAGCGTCCAGCTTATCCTGAGCATTGGGCGTCGTACCCACATTTAAGGTATGCGAAGCCCCGAATTAGCTTCATTTGTTATCGGTTAACTAATATCGTTGCACATTCCGTGAAGGTTTCAAGTTGTTTCGTGGTTTTCATCCTAGAAGGTATGTCTTAGAGAACTAAGTTAACTAATGCTTAACCAGTTGTTTCGTTTATGGGTGTATTCCTTCAACCGCGATTTCTGATTGATTGTAAATGTAGTCTGCTGTGATTTGCAGGAGTAGAACAACATGACATCAACGTGATGTTAATTACCGAAAAAAAAATGAACATCTCGATCGAAGGTGACGACGAGTGGGAACTGGAAACGATTCCTTCCTCCGAGAAGAAAGAGAAGATTAATTTCAAACTAAACAATTCAGAGAACTCCTCAGTCGACTTCGATGAGCAGACACTAGGAGGCAGAGATGTCGAGGTCAACATCTGTTTTCTTGTCTTTCACTTGTCGTATGATAAAAATATATTTGGGGAAAATAATGTTGGTTTTACGTGTTAAGAATAATGGCATTAATTTTAGTTGTCCACGTTTCCCTTGATTAGTTTCTTGTCTTAATTGGCAATCCATTTGACTACAGTGTTAATCTGTCCACCGGTTGGTCAGTTATTTATTAAATAATGGTAACTTGTCCTACCAATAACTAATAATGTAGCATTGTTCTTGTGCAGACGACGATGGAATTCCGCGCCGCTAAAAATATGTTGGTTCAGCAACAAAAGTCCAGATCTGACAAACCATCATCTACAGTAACACGAATGGTTGATGGTAACACTATGCATATGGTGAGACTCGTCGTTCACAAGTGTCGACACTTACGTATTCGTACAAAGTACAAAGCATAATAATTCTCAGAGCCCCGCTCTCTCTCTCTCTCTCTCTCTCTCTCTCTCTCTCTCTCTCTCTCTCTCTCTCTCTCTCTCTCTCTCTCTCTCTCTCTCTCTCTCTCTCTCTCTCTCTCTCTCTCTCTCTCTCTCTCTCTCTCTCTCTCTCTCTCTCTCTCTCTCTCTCTCTCGCTCTCTCTCTCTCTCTCTCTCTCTCTCGCTCGCTCGCTCGCTCGCTCTCTCTCTCGCTCTCTCTCGCTCTCTCTCGCTCTCTCTCTCTCTCTCTCTCGCTCTCTCTCTCTCTCTCTCTCTCTCTCTCTCTCTCTCTCTCTCTCTCTCTCTCTCTCTCTCTCTCTCTCTCTCTCTCTCTCTCTCTCTCTCTCTCTCTCTCTCTCTCTCTCTCTCTCTCTCTCTCTCTCTCTCTCTCTCTCTCTCTCTCTCTGAATTAGTACTTTAAAATTAATTAATTACCAGATTGCAAAACATAACGAGGTAACAAAGTTATGACACAACGCATTAATAGGACATACAATAATAATCGTCAAAATAAGTTTTCAAACATACATCAACGATAATTATGTTAAAGCTTATTGTGTTTCTAACAACTCCATGAAATACCCACCCCCCCGCTGCCTGGCAACATGTATGTTTTCAAAAAAGTCCATTGGCGAGATGTCCGGTCAATAACATCCTGAGTATGTTGGGCATCGGAAGAATATTGAGAAGAGCGCATCCTTTCACGCTCTATTCAACGACATACACACAAATTGCGGAACATCAGTATGTTTGTGTTGAATACACAACATTTGTCTTATAACCTTTGTTGTCACTGGTATTATCGATGTCGCAGGTATATGTTTCTAGCACATCAATAAATATGTGAATGAACTGTGAAGAAGCAAAGCAGTTTATTTTTGTTCGTAGACACTGACTGTGGACGATCCCAAGACCGGCGAAAACATCGAGTGCCTACTAGTCTACAAAAAATGAGTCAAGCGGAATTGCCAACGCCAGAATAGAGAAGATTTTATTTACGGATTGTGTAACCGATAATTGTATAGTGTCTTATGTTGCAATAACATAACTGATGTTGTCGTTGCTGCGTGGTGTTTGCACTCCCGCAGTAAAATCGTTCTGGATGCTGATTGGTTGTATTAGTTGATAAGTTGACGTACTCTAAACTGTTTTTGTTCGTGCTTCGTAGTAGAATTTAATTTAATTGATGTACTATTCTATACCAACTCTGTACTTGGTGTACATACAGATCAAGACTAGTCATTTAATTTATGTACTATTATATACTAACTCTGCATTTGGTGTACATACAGATCACGACTAGTCATTTAATATAAAATTGTCGTTATTTTTGACGTGCCAATTATCGATAGACGAGATTTTTTGCTGAGCCGTGTGCTAAGTGACATGGAGTTGGTTAGTTGACATATGCAATATTACAATATAACGTTTTGTACGTTTACATGGGCGGTATTAAATCTGTGTTGTAAATTATTAATCTTTCGCGTATTGAAATGTGTAATCATTGTATAGATAAACCGTGAAGTGAAAAGTCATGACGATCGATGATGAGCAGATGGGGAAATCGGGATTTATGAGGGTATGTGAATGTCATCTGATATATTTCGCAAAAATAGTATAGATATGACTCTCCATCAAGATGTATGTGTGGTGATTGATACTAGTTATCGTATTCCTTTTTATCGAACATAGAAAGCATTCGTCCAAGCTTACATTGAATCCAGTCAACATTTATGGTATGTTATGGAACAGATATTGCTCGTTGTTATATACTTTTCGTCATCCGTGGTCATACCGTCTGCCGTCTTGGTGAGATCCTTGCAGTAGACCAACTGTGTTATGTCATAAATGCGCAAGCACACTAATTGGGATATAACATAGTTCACGAGATGAGTCTAGACCAACCGGGGTAGAACCGTTATGTACACTTGTACATGCAGATGTTCAGGTCTTATGGACCCACGGGTTCTCTTGATTGCAATTTGGCAGCCCTAAATGTTTGCCTTAGAGATTTGTAAAAGCCATGCTTAACCGTCGACCTACCAGTTGACACTCTATTGTCTAGGCTTTCCATTTAATTCCTGTCTGTCTGTTTGATCATCCCAGTAGGTCGTGCCTATTTTTTCCCTCCAGTTCGCACATGCCTGAACCTCGAACATGATGTCTCTCCCGCAAAGGGGAAGCCAAGTGTAAGAGGAGGTTACTTCACCAACTACAGGTCATATACGTACAAAATCAAACCAAAGGCTCAATTCCCGCAATACGCCACTTTGTCTGTAACCAGTGGCATCACTACTAGTAGTATCAAATGTTATTGTAATTGGGAATTGTTCAGCAAAATCAACACATTTTGGTAGTAAAGTTAATTAATAAATCAATCAATTAACCTGTTTAATCAAAGTGCGTACATATGTGCTTGCCTGTTTGCAATTAGTATATTTGCTGTCTTTACCTAGTCCCATTCACAGTAAAGTGCTGGCGTTTTGCGCAAGCAGACTTTAGTCCGCTTAATGTTGGTGTTGTAAGGCAAGTAAACTGAATGTTGGTGCTGTAAGGCAAGTAAACTGAATGTTGGTGCTGTAAGGCAAGTAAACTGAATGTTGGTGCTGTAAAGAAAGTAAACCGAATGTTGGTGTTGTAAAATAAGTAAACTGAATGTTGGTGTTGTAAAATAAGTAAACTGAATGTTGGTGTTGTAAAACAAGTAAACTGAATGTTGGTGTTGTAAAACAAGTAAACTGAATGTTGGTGTTGTAGAACAAACAAACTGAATGTTGGTGTTGTTAAGCAAGTAATTGGCTCATACTAAGTAGATGTTTTATGATATATTTGACACGAAGCAGATACACGAACTGATCGCTCGTGTCAGATTCATTTCGTGAAAAATAAAACCTATCTAGTATCGACAACATCAACGACATAGTAGCTCGCTTAGATTGTTATGCAAATATGTTATTTAGTGTTGGTTAAGACATCGGACAAACTTTTATATTATTTTTCATCGAGTCCGATATAAATTCAGTGAAGAAGGCAGAAGTGGTCCGCCTGTTTATACGGCAGCGTGAGGCTATTCAACTTTCGCAAATTACCCGATCTCACGATAAAAGTCAATTCTTGTGACAATTTTAAATACCCACCGTTTTATTGAACTGACTTCGTGTGGACAGGAATACAGCTAAATCATCATTGTCCATTATGGATTTTTTAAACAAAGAAAAGTACAATGAACCTTTACTACAAGTGCATCTCGATTCAAACCGTAGACTAAGTACAAAGTGCAAACGTTAGATCAACGATCAAGAGAAAACGAGAAGATCTCCACAATGTAAGAAGCATGAAACAGTTGCGTGAGAAGCTAGCAGAGGATATGATAGAAAAGGCCTCTACAATGGAGTTTCCAAATGGAGTTCCATGTTCAAAAGGAAGCAGATCTTGTGGTGGAATGAGAGAGTCAAGGATATGGTAAAAGAAAAGATAAGGAAGTTTAGGTGATAGATGAAACAGAGGACATCTGAGTTATTTATGTTGCGGCATGGCACGAAGCTGAGGGAGTCAAATAAAGAATCACGGGACAGCTTGTACGAAGACCTGGACGCGGATATTAAAGATAACGAGAAGTTCATTTACCAGATAGTCAACTCCTGCATGCAGAATATACACCCTCGATACAGCTTAAAATAGTAAAGGTAGATAAAATGTTCAATAATGCATCTTAGTTAGTAGGATGGTAAGCCAAGTTCAAACAGTCGTAAGTGATGCTATTTAACAACATTAAATGTTTAGGTACAATATGTCATGGTTGGCGGCTGGCATTGCAGAACAACGTGATATGTATAATGCTTATTTTAACATGAAACTAATGTACATATATTAACGGTCTGAATATAAATACAACTGTTCGGTCTAATATTAATTAATGTATTTTGTATGATAATATATTTGCTCCAAAAATATTAACACATAAACAAGTTAAATATCCACGTTGGGAAATCCGGGACGTAGGCCTATAGAAAAATCCCTACGGATAAAATCCCACGGGACAACTTGCAAAGCATACAAAAGAATTTGTGTTACATTATATTATGTGTATGCATCATATAAAACTAGATTTCGCTTTCGTTCAATTTCATAATTGTTCGCATTATCGCTGTGTTCGGTAACATTACATGTTGACCGTTTGACCTGTTGACCGATTGACCGGTTACGTAAAATAAAGAAATCGATACATTTATTTCCTCCATGTAGCGGGGGGAATGCTTATGGTTAATTCATTGCGTATTCATCCCGTTAATCATCCCTGAACTTTTGCACTTTCCCGCTCTTTAAAGTGTAATACTGTTTCATGTTATTATGGGTGTATGCCTTAAAACGTTATTTCTGGTTTATTGAAAATCCATCGGTTGTGATACGCAGGATGAAGCCCCAAGAGAGGGAAGTGTGCGTACGTGACTGTGTGCGTGCGTGTGTGTGACTGTAGGCGTACGTGCGCGCGCACGTGCCTGCGTGTGTGTATGTTTGAGCGTGTGCGTGAGTGCGTGTGATTGCAGCTATCAATAGACGGTGACTGTTAGAACGTTTCCGTCTCCCGAGAACACGACAACGTCAATCAAACCAGGGCAGCTAATCCACGAGAATGCAAAGGGAAGCCCGCAAGTTGTCAATCAAACCGGGGCAGCGAATCCACGAGAATGCAAAGGGAGGCCCGCAAGTTGTCAATCAAACCGGGGCAGCGAATCCACGAGAATGCAAAGGGAGGCCCGCAAGTTGTCAATCAAACCGGGGAAGCTAATCCACGAGAACGCAAAGGGAGGCCCGCAAGTTGTCAATCAAACCAGGGCAGCTAATCCACGAGAATGCAAAGGGAGCCCCGCAAGTTGAAGTCAACATCTTTTTTCCAGCCATGCGTTTGTTGTGGGATGAAAATATGTTTAGGGGACGCACCGTGTTGATTTTTATGGGAATAGTTATATATGTGTGCGAGAAATAATATTATTAATTACAGTTTCACACGTTTCTCCTGAATAGTTTCTTACCTTGTCGACTATGCAGGTGGATGTTGTATTATTGCGTAACCTGGTTGGTAAGTTATTTTGCAGAATAGTCCAACCAAGTGACATAATGATGTAGTATTGTTATTGTGCTTCAGTATAACTAGATTGTCGAGCTCGCGAGTGCGTTTTGAAAGGTAATGGAATTGAACTGGAATTTAAAAATATGAATTGGAATAGACCAACATTAGTTGTTAGAATAATAATTGAATTGGAATTGATTGCTGGGAATGAAGAGCAATTTAATGGAAACGAACCTTGCCTTGGCACGCACGCACGCGCACACACAAGCCCACATACACGCGCACGCACGCACGCACGCACGCACGCATGCTTTCACTTAGTTTTCGACTCCTTCTCATTAGTGATTAGTTTGCAATGTTTGAAGTTTTATAATAATTTATAATATCATATTCCAATCCCCTCTTACTTGGCTATCTTCAATCTCCATGTGGCTAGCTATATACTATTCACATACCAGATTGTAATACATCGCACATGGGAGAATGGGGATGAAGGATGACACTTAGATGACCTCCCATGTGACCTGGTCAGATTATATCACTGATGTTACTATCTAAATAATTAATTAGTTAACCTTATCTAACTAATTAACCTTTCACTAATTAAATGTAAATACACTATGCTAAGGACCTTGGTTACAAATGACATCTGGCCAACTTGTGGTCTATGAGCACTTGATAAATACTAGTTCGTGCCTTCGTCGTAGTACAATAAGCATAAATACTGATGGTCTGTGATCGTATGAGAAATACTAGTTCGTGGTAGCATAAATACAGATGGTCCGTGATCGCCCGTGAAAACAATTAATTCCCCAGGTAGAAGGGACTAACGGCTTTTAGTGTTTCTTCCGAAAGACACAGGCAAAGTGGGGTGAACGAAATTGTCCATGTTTCGAAACGGTAACTCGGAACAATATTCGTAGCTACATGCAATCGTTACGATTGTTCCGGGTTATGTGATCTTTGTTAAACGTTCACATAAGTTTTGGGGCATGCAGTTGCATCCCACATTGCCACTGGCATTGTCCTATCAAAACTTCACTGAATACTGCAAGGAGTCTAAGCCCTGGCTGTGGCTGCCTTTTCTCCCACACAGCTCGACTAGTTACAGAATAAGACAACGAAACAACATCTGACACGTTATTTTATATAATTGTCTTACAGTTGACTCGACATAAATTAATAAGTATCTATAGCAGACCTTGTGCACTGGCTCAAGTAGCTGCCCAAGTGTGAAACCGGTTTTTACTGAAAACATTCGGAACTGATGGCGCTACACCTGGTAAAACTATGGTCGTTCATTTGTCTGTAAGACACCGCATAGTCACTGATCAGGGCCATATAAGGCGTTTGTTCGTTTATTCGCTGCTGGGAGTAGTTAACGAGACAATGATAAAGGGATATGACGTCAAACTTGAAACACAAAAGAGGACTGAACGAATACGGCCTTCTTTGTGCTTCAAGTTCGTCGTAGACTGGACGTCTATCACTTAGACTAACGGTGTTGTCCTGTTTCTAACGAACTGTTTATTTCTAAATGGCATCAGCGGTAGCCAAAAGGAACCCGCTACAACCGACGAACTCTGTACCGTCTGTATAATTACGAATAGCTGGAAGTACTTTGGAACATATGCGCCGAGATATGGGCTAACATAGGACCAATTCATCCAGTGAACGAATGCAGTATTTCTTTCGTAGACACAACAATGCGTCCATCGATCTGCAACCATGTCGACAAGCTGAGCTGGATGAATACGAATAGAAGGATGGCTGCGCCACCTAGCGGGAGAAGACCTGAGGTGGCGGAATGTGGCTGCGTCGTGTCGAGTAGTGACGCCGCCTTTCGTTCTCTCCCGAAACACCCGGCGCCGTCATGTCGTCGGTCGCGTATGCATTTAACGCTTTCGAATCAGGTTCCGCATGCGCATTGCTAGCGTCGTTTTCGTCGGTCGCCGCTGTGTGCTTGCCGGAGTCAGAGTAAGGACTGTTGATAAACAAAACCGTTACAATTTATGTTTACATCTCTACACCATAAAGTAGTTCGTGGCTCTGTCAGCATTCACCAGTGGGGTGCACATATTACGAAGGGACCTATGTGGGTGTTTCACGGAAATTACGTAACTCAGAACAATATGAGCTCATACCTACTTACAACTGTTCCCAACGCTATGCGTGTTTTCTACCACTGTTCCGAGTTACGTGGTCTACGTCAAACGTCCACACGATCGTTCCTTTGTAAGGTACGAATGCATCGTGAAACCGGCAGTTGTACGTGAGTTTTAGGGCACGAAGTTGTCATTGCCTTGTCATTGCCTTGGCATTGCCCTACGAATATTTGACTGGGTAATGCAAGGAGTCATACATTATTTCGGTGACTGTCTTTTCTCCCGTGCAACACCGGACAACTCGGCTAGTGAAATATAATGCAAAATTGGTACCTTACGGAATGTCAAGGCAAATCGAACACACACATTTTACGACATTGTGGTTAAAAGCTGCGAAATGCTCGACAAAATAGCACTAATCTTTTGCAAATTGTATGTGTTACATACAAAGTAAAGTTGATTCTTTAACTATTAAAATATTTTGTGTGTGGTTACATGGGATGTTGCATTGACACCCGAGGTAGGAATTTAGAGCAATATTTGGTTAAATAACCCTACTATATCGCTCGCACGTACAAGAAGCGTGTTACGCCCTCTGTGAAATGTTAAGCTATACAGTACTAATATTTCGCAAATTACGTGTGTTGCATGTAGGACGAAGTTGACTTTCCAGCTATTTAAATTTGTTTTATGTCTTGATGATTAGATAAGAAATTGCATTGTCACCCGAAATTTTAATATCGAACGATATTTGATGGAATTAACCAACTATGTCGCTCGCACGTACCACAAGCGTGTCAGGACCGCTGCGAGATGGCTTGGGCTGTACATCATTGATCTTTAGCAAATGATGTGCGTTGCATGTAAGATGATGTTAATTTTCCAGCTACTTAAACTTGTTTTATGTTTTGATGGTTAGACAAGAAATTGTATTGTCACTCGAAATTTGAATATCGATCGATATTTGTTGGAACTAAACTACTGTACTGCTCGAACATACCAGGAGGTAGCCAGAACCGCTGCGAAATGTTCGGCAACGTAGCACTAATCTATCGCTAATTGTGTGTGTTGCATGCAAGCTTTCATCTATTTAAACATGCTGAAGTTTTGCTGGTTAGAAAAGAAATTATATAATCAGAAACCGAATCAACAACCACCTCGACAAACAGCAGGTGTCTTTGATTTTCATCAAAGTGCAAATCGGCATTGGCGAGATACAATATATAGCACTCGCAGCGTTTAAGGCACGTCGCTCTTCCAAACGTACACAATTCCCTTTTTGTATGCTGTTGCTTTGTTTAAGAGCAGCAAGGGTTTTTGGTAAAGACTGTCTCTTTCAGTTGCTAGCTACAGTAGAAAATATCACTAATGTTAAATCTTATCTGGTATTGTTTAATAATTGGTCATACACACCAGCTTAATCAGTAATGTACCAGGCTGTGCACAATTTGTGGCAGACTATGTCACTATTATTGTGTGCACAGAGGCAATCCGTGTTGGATATGAATAAAATAAATTGGATTGCCCATTACCAACCTACCAAGTAGTTGGTGTATTTATACAAACAGAGAAAGGTCTGCACAAGCGTGTCCCCATTTCATTGTAAACACAAATACACCTGGCGTCAACGGGGTATCGAGCTGCGAAAAACACACGAAACAATAATTAGCCGCACACTGTCACCCAACACGTTGCCACCGCAAAAAAATAGGGCACACATTGCTCGTGTAAACCGGCCTGAATATATGTAACGTCGAAATATTGTTTAATGGACTTGACTTAATATATCGGCCGCACCTACCAGGCGCCGGTCAGATCTCGCCGGGCAAATGGTGGGGATGTGGACGAGCGGACAGCATCTGCAGTGTCCGAGTCGAGCAGTTCCATGATCGGATACATATAGGCGGTCAAGGGTGACGTGGGGCCGCACGCATTCGCTGCTCTCGGGGAGTCGGGTTTCTCGGTCGCCTCCTGGCGGCTCTGCTCCGGGATGCACTCTAGTCTGTACGCGCTAAAAAGCGGCGCCATAAACCGTGCTACTAATCGTAATATGTTATATTGTGACACAGCGTATCGTTTCAACTACTCTGAGGCCGTGTTCACATACAACGTTAATCCGCATTAGGATGGGTAGAGCAATTCGGGTAGAGCAATGTGAACACCCTTAATCCGCAGCTACCCGAATTCTAATGCGGAAAAACAGGTGAATTAGGATGTGGATTAGTCAACGAACGCTCCGTTTGCCTTGATTCGGCGATGGCGGCGCTGCTGCACGACAGAGGGCCGTAGTATCGCGAGACCGTATGGACCCGAGGTGACCTGAAATTCCATTTTTTAATCAGGTCAAACCCAGTTCTTTTGTGCAATAAGCACACGAGCTACTACAGTCTTAAGGACAACTATCGGTAAAATAACTTCGAGTTGTTAACCCGCCATATTAACAACTTGATTTCCGCTCTCGCGAGACAACTGTATGAGTGCATATGACCCGGACACCACGCCCTCTGGTGCACTAATTCGGTTGGTGGTTTAATCCGGCTTAACTCGGTGTATGTGAACAGAGCCGAATTAGTTGATCCGCATCGTAATTCGGCTGAAAATTAGATCTGAACACGGCCTTACAGTAACGTTTTTATTTAGCGCGGTATCTAGTCCGTAGGACCGTTCAAAGCAATTCTCTCCTTGGCAGACCTGTTCATTCCAACAACAACGACTTCTTTGGAAAGCATTCAACCACGCTACAAATACAGCGCGAAGACAATTCGTTTACACATATACTCTACTGGCTAAAGCCATATGTTCATTTATACAGCTGAGTAAACTGACTCAACGTGGAGTGACCAAAATTGCCCAAGCTTCGAAACAGCAGATGAGGATTGAAACGCCGGTGCTCTCAAGCAAGAGTCAGACGTTCCAACCACTACACCCCTGAGCTCCACTACTAAAACGTTTTGCCAATATACAATACACGTATACTTTAGGAAAGCTAAACAGAAATGATAAATTAGAAATCATCTTGGATTTTACGACAGGGGCGTCTGAGCCTGGTGTCTGGGTCTATACGTACCCGGTTTCCGAAAATGTTTTATCGCCGCCCGCTGGCTCAATCTTCGGGCCGGCAATCACCGTCAGCTGTCCCGGCGAGACTCCCCAACCACCCGACAGTGGCGCCACCTTCTGGCAGTCTGGTTGACCAACAGCGCCCGGAAGTGGCCAGTGTGCCTGCTCCTTCGCGTCAATGGCGCCCACGCAGTTCAGAAATGCGCCGCTTTTGGCAGGAAATGCAGCCGAAGCAGCCCTCATCGACATCAGCATCGGCGCAATGGTCTTCATGCGCATGCGCAAATGTTCCTTCGTCGCGAGCGGAAAACGTTCGTGTGCGGTGTCGGGACACCAGTTGCTACACGTGGCAGAGATAAGTGATGCATTAATGTTTCCAGGTATGGAAGGGGAGACCGGGGTTAGTTGTTACAATTTTCAGTTAAAGTCACTTTTTGTGAAAAGTATGTTAGATGCATTATTTCTGTCAACGCATACATTACATGTATCATATAATGTTATTTACTTAATATACGTGTGCGATAACAAATCCTGAATTTCCGTTCAACTTATACTTGGCATAACCCCTTATACTATAGAGTAGATATGTTTCAAGTTTAATTCATGATGCATAACAACTGGCTGCGTGAGACGATATTATATGGGAAAACCCAAAACAAGTTTTTTGTGGTCAAAAAGTAATTTTTGTCCACATCTCGTCAATTTCGTGTTCTTAACTCCCGATGTTTGGACAGTGTGTCTGCCGGTGGACTTCCAACCAACTGCTGCCGATGGTGACTCCATATGAGTGCTATGTTTTCGTAAAATGCATCTGTAACAACTTGCCCCTGTATACAACTAGCCCCGGTCTCCCCACAAATGAAAAGCAACTGCAACCATATTTTGAAAATGTAATTCCAGCTCTGTTAAGACGGCATCCGCAAATAAGGATGCCGGGTGGGGGGTACTCCCTATACTGAGGTATACATGTATGTGCCGCGCAGATGCCCCTGTTTTTGGCCATTTTTCTCTCTCTGTCCGAAGAAAAATGTAAATTTTTTCTCTTTGTGCCCCATTTAAATCTGATCATTCTCTCTTTCATCGAAGAGGAAATTTCCCAATGAAAACGTTCCGCCCGGGCTTACCTTACACTTATAAATATTAGATAAATTGTTCAATAATTCTCTCTTGGTGACCCTAAATTTCTTGATTTTTTTTTCTCTCTCTCCATGTGCTCCATGGGGCTATGGTAGCACACCCCCACCGTTTTGGTATGGCAGTAACCCCCTCCCCGGGGTTGCCCATCGAGAATCAGGCGCACAGCATAGTTACTTTGCAGTATACAGAGGCGGAGTCAGTTTTGTCCCTTTTCGGCAAATTTCGACTGGGCGCAGTGAACCATAATACAGAAGTTTATCTGATGATTTCATCAAGTTGTACATACCTGTAGTCGACAACATGGTCAGGCTTCACCTCGTCTGACGTCACCGGCTGCATCGTTTCGCCGGCTGCGGCGCTACCGTCGATTATGTCGCGCACAATCGAGTTAACGCGGGTATCTGTCTGTTTGACAGTTGCCGTTGGCGACGACTGTGACCTGTGTACGCGCACTGTAGCAGGATGGAGGGAGTTTTCTGTCAATACTATTAATTTTACTTCTGTGGTGTCAGTGTCTCAACAGATGCTATGTTTTCGTGTCTGCTAGCCGCATGTCTTTAAAGCGAAACAAAAGTCATGGTTTGGTTGGTTGGTCTATGCACTTTACACAGTTAATGTAAACTAATCAATTGCAACTACAATCAAGATATTCACACTAGTGGTTTTCTAAAAAAATCCTAAAAGTGGGATATTCCGGTCAAAATTCCGTTTAACTTGGGGCTGACATATTAACCAGCGCGACCGATACGCGCCTGCGCAGTTTTCAGAAATCGGTTAACCTAGACTACTGCTGTGACGTATTATTTTTTTAAAAGCGGAGGCTATATACACAAATAACGAAATCTCGTAAACCTAAGTTGAGTTTTTTCGCAAACAGTATGGTCATATCCTAATGATAAGCATAGAAGTAGGTATTTACAAATAGATTGTCATTTGGTGAGTGATTATTGCCAGATTACCGCACTCGTGACGTAGGATTATCTAACAGTATTAAAATGCTGTGTGTTCAACAAGGTTTTCCCAGTAAAACACTGGCGTAATATTCCTAATTTCAATTGCACATGGTTATGATTGAGTAACTCTAATAGGTGAATGCATCATGTGTAGGGGATATGACGTACCGTCCGGAATGTTCCGCTTCTGTTGTCGCAGTTGAGAGAACATGGATGCGGCCGTCGCCCATGCTTGCATAGAATGCGGGCTCTGGGGTTCGAATGCCTTCAATCTAACACGGGTCAAAACACAAGTTAATTAATGTGAACGTATGTGTGTTTAAGTAAAAACACAAAGATAAATAAACGATTACAAACAATAATTTGCATTAAATAAATGCTTCTGTCAAATTGGCCATTTTGGTACATTCCCATTTTCATTGATATTTCAATCCGCCACGATACGGTAAATGCCAAATATTTAATGAAATTCAACTTTAATCAAATGTTATGTACAGCGAGTTTGTTTCTATGTCACGTGGTTGCGATACAGTGGATGCTTTTCTAGCACAATGATTAGTAGCCGATGTCAAGGAGGTTGAAATAACTGACATACAAATGCCAACAGGTACGTTGCTAGTATAATCACCTGGTTCTGAGAGTGGACGCTTCAGTTTTTATATCTTGTATCTGTTTGCCGACCATTTGCAAAGCGAACTGTGAAACAAAATGAAACGTTACTGCGCACGTCCACGGCTTCAATTATTAGAGTATCTCTATAACAAGATTTAACAAGATTTGCCATCCAAGCCAAAGGTCCAGATGGCAAGTGGACAAGGAAGCCATTGGCTTATCGAGAGTCCAACAATGTTCATCTACTTATAACCCACCCTCCTGAGATATGTGTCAACCTTGTTTTTAAACATATTCAAGCTGCTGTCCTTCTTGAGTGAGAATATTTCTATCAATATTTTCATACCCATTCAATATCTTAAAAACTTCAATCTGATCTCCTCTTAACCTCCTTGTCTCTAGAGTTGTTAAACCACATTCTTTCAGGCGTTCTTCATAACTAAGGTCTCTCAGGCGTTCTTCATAACTAACAGTGTTAACGTCTATGTTATTTTATGTAGCGAAACGAAATAGTGATCACGCAAATTGTACAGTGTGACATATTCAGCAGACAACGGGAACGACAAAAACGAAGATGATGACACTTGAAACGACGTTGGTGGCGACAACAGTGCTTCAAAAACATCGTATTTACCCAGTATTCTTGCGCGTTGCGATCTCTGGCCATGTACTGCAAGACAAACAAGATGGTATCAACCTGCGACTAGCCATATTTAATCCTGACTAAACTAGCCATCCCGGTTTACGCCAGAGACGAGGGAGCAATCGTTGCGTTCTGTTAGATCGTTGACTCAGTGCTGTGAATTCCAGTTAGTGTAATAATAATAACGCACGCACGCACGCACGCACGCACGCACGCACGCACGCACGCACGCACGCACGCACGCACGCACGCACGCACGCACGCACGCACGCACGCACGCACGCACGCACGCACGCACGCACGCACGCACGCACGCACGCACGCACGCACGCATGCATGCACGCAATCATGCACGCACATACGCACGCAAGCAAGCACACCCACACACATACATTATAAAACTGAATACCATATTAGTTACCCGAAATTACAGCAAATACTGCACATATCGTCGAGGTTTATTATGTCCTTATTATAAAACGCGACACCATAATATTATTGTTACATATACGATATTCATTACGACAAACGCACGCACGCACGCACGCACGCACGCACGCACGCACGCACGC
Organism: Lamellibrachia satsuma; assembly: GCA_033239005.1. NCBI lineage: Eukaryota > Metazoa > Annelida > Polychaeta > Sabellida > Siboglinidae > Lamellibrachia > Lamellibrachia satsuma. The sequence continues at coordinate 2,279,896 of BSQZ01000016.1, read as the reverse complement.
ACGCACGCACGCACGCACGCACGCACGCACGCACGCACGCACGCACGCACGCACACACACACTCACGCACGCACACATAGTATGTACATTATTCTTAGCGCCGTAGTCTTGTCTTAGGGATATGTTTGTCGGTGTCAACGTATCGACCAGTGTGGAGCATAGTCCGTCAGCTTCGTCTGCCCCTGGCAGCAGCGGTCTGTTTTTCAGGTGGGGTGTTAAATTATTTCAGATCTCATTTGAGAACATCTTTGAAGTGAATGCGGGGTGAGGCTACTGTTCTTTCCCCGTCTTACAGCTAACCAAAGAAGATTTGGACAATCTGTTCTCCATCCTACAGACGTGTCCAGCCAAACGTATTTGTCGGTGGCGCAGAATGCGGATACGTTTTGCGGGGGCCCATTGACAGATCTACACCGGCAGCCTACCTTCTCCTCGGCAGCCAGAAGCAGTCCGGTAAGACCCTCCTTCTCGTGAACGGCGCCAAGGAGACGGCTCTCTAATTCAGCCATTTTTGCTGTCCGACAGAAGATAGGAGTTCACTTAGAAACAGGCGATCGTCTAACATGCAACAACAAATTAGCTATAAATGTAAATTATTGCATGATCTGTGCGTAAAGCGATGATTTTATTAATCGAAGTAGCAGTCCCAGCCACATTACGTTTAGAGGAAATAAAATCTAATCATGTCAACGTTTTAATTTTGATCAAGAAATAAACATTCTCTTTCGGCTAATTGTAAAGAGTTGTTTTGTGAAATATCTGAATACAACATAGGATCTTAAATCAAGAATTTCGAAAAAAAGACGGTTTTTGGGTAAGTACACTCTATAAATGTTTTATAACCATTATTTAGATATAATTTCACTTAAAAACAAAAAAATCTTTATTGGGCATTAAAATTTCGCTATTTAACATCTCGTAAGAAAATTATCTGTTGTTCGTAAAATCGTTAATTCAAACACTTCTTATTCCCAAGGTTCTAATTTTGAGGATATTATAGAGTATCAATGAGACACTTAACTATTTAAATAAGCTCTACATGAAACTCACCCAATACATTCTTGTGTGGTGGGGAATCGTGTTGTTTTCTCTACGACACAACAAAGCAATTTACATGTTTGATGCATGTTCAACATTAAGCAAATCGTCCACAGACAAACTATTGTAAACCGAATTATCACCCTAGTGAACTGATCGTTGCTCTACTAACTGTGTGCCGCATTGCCGAACTACAAGATCTGTCCTACTAACAGTCTGTGTCAATGAAATGTTCACATCATATAATTTTAGTCGCGTATATACGGGACAGTAAACCTAATATATATATATATATATATATATATATATATATATATATATATATATATATATATATATATATATATATATACATATATATATATATATATATATATATATATATATATATATATATATATATATGGATGGGGATTTGGAGCATGCACCATGCACCAGACTGCTAAGCACACTGCAGACCGACAGAAACGAATAAGTCTTGATTCTGTCCTATACGCCAGTAGGCAAGAAAAGAATTAAATTAGAATGTAATATATATATATATATATATATATATATATATATATATATATATATATATATATATATATATATATATATATATATATATATATATATATAATATATACTGGATCCACAGGAAGGAGAAATGTGGATGGGGGATTTGGAGCATGCACCAGACTACTAAACACGCTGCAGACCGACAGAAGCGGAGAAGTCTTGATTCTGTCCTATACGACAGTAGGCAAGAAGAGAACTAAATTAGAATGTAAATATATATATATATATATATATATATATATATATATATATATATATATATATATATATATATATATATATATATATAGCGTATAGGACAGAATCAAGACTTCTCCGCTTCTGTCGGTCTGCAGCGTGTTTAGTAGTCTGGTGCATGCTCCAAATCCCCCATCCACATTTCTCCTTCCTGTGGATCCAGTCGACCGTTTACGTTCGGGGGTCATTCGTTCGGTTCAAGGATGTTTTCGCTATTTTGTCATCATCCTATTGGAAAACGTGGCCGATACATCTCCACCTTCTTGTGATGAACCATTTATTCGTATTAATCTGTGCATGTAGTTTCAGCAGTTATTCATTGGTAGTTATTTGTGGCCAGAATGTTCGCAGTATGTTTCGAAGGTATTTTGTGGTGAAGATTGAAAGTTGTCATCTGGTGCCGCCGTACACCAGCATTCTGAGCCATACTGTAGAGAGGACAGGACGCAAATCTGACATAGCCTCTGCTTCGTTCTTGTACAGTACATAGTAGATCTCAATGGTTCCCAGTCCTTTATGACCGCGATATACTGATACAGGATTTATGTGGTTCAGCCCCATCACATTGTTTTTTTATTGATCTTAAGTGATATATTCTGACTGGCGTTCTTAAGTAGACATTTTCGTTTTTCTTGCGTGATAAAATACTATCTGACTGATACAGGATTTATGTGGTTCAGCCCCACCACATTGTTTTTTTATTGATCTTAAGTGATATATTCTGACTGATGTTCTTAAGTAGACATTTTCATTTTTTGCGTGATAAAATATTATGTGGCTGTAGACCAGTTGCTGTCGATCTACCAAACAAATGTTCGCAGATGTATCCAATTTACAATGTTCAGAGTCGAATCACAACCGAGAGCCCGATATAGAGGGAACTGGCCTGATCTTGTGCCACACCTGGGCATGAACAGCATCAGTGAAGTAAACCGGAGGACGTTTAGACCATATCCGCACAAGGAGCTTTGGTTTCACGATGATGATGCTAGGATCGCTTACCTGAAGCCGTTTCAGCTTACGTATGTGTCTTTTCTCTTTATGGTGCGCCTTGCGCAGTTTTGATTTTAGCTCTCGTATCATCTACAAATTGAAATAAGACGATTCGATTTTCTCAGCTATACGGGTCAGCGCGAAGTGTATTGCAATGCCTTTGTAACGAATGTTGAACGCCACCACGCATATTCAGTATTACCTTGTGTAGATTGGTATGTGGGGTGCGATAGCATACCAGTTGGAATACCGGACTCTCAATCGAGAGAAACCGATTTCAAATTCCACTGCGGTGGCTTCGAACCTTTGGCAAGTTAGATCATCCCACGTTGTCACAGTTCACTCAGCTGTATAAATGAGTTTACCTGGCAATACAGACAGTGGTGGATATGTAAACGAATAGTCTTCGCGCAGTAATTGCTTCCCGGAGAAATTGAAATGGCCTTGGAATGAACAGGTCTGCCAGGGGGTGAAGCATAAATCGCTTTGAGCAGTCCTAAGGACCGGATACCGCGCTATGTAAGAGCTTACCTTTGCCGTTACATCGATAAACAATTACTACGTGATTTTTTGTCTTCAAGTTGTTTGTATATTATGTAGGTTGTAATGCTTGGGGGGGGGGTAATCAGACACAGAGAGGAAGCCTGTTATTTCCAGTCCTTCTCCACACATAACTTTTATTTAGTTATTATTAGTAATGGTAGGGTATGCATAGAGTCAGGAACCACGGACATAAGAGTTTCGTTGGCATAAGATTAAACATTGGAGGCAGTTTCTTTTTTAAATACTGACATTTAGTAGCAAAAACTGTTGAAAAACCAGAACGAGACAAAAGGAGACATAATGATATGGGTGAAGAACACAATTCGCACACCGAATGTACGGGATATCAAATCAAATTAAACCATTGTATTGCGTATTCATCTACACACATATAATAGAGGTCCACATAAAAAACCTAAAGTTACCATGAGCATATAATTGTCTGATCTGTCTATCAATACCTTTATCATCTGATAGATCGTTTATTGCGCAGCTACAGGAGGCATTCTTTAACTTCTCGTAATAATTCACCAGATAACTTGAGTCTAGGCAGTGTAACACCTATCATAAATGCTGATCTAAATATCATCAGAGCTCGTTTCTTAGAGTAGCATTTTACATCACGACGAACAATGTGTTTTTCATATAATTCATTAAGATGCTTGCAGCAGAATGTTCTCGTATATTCTATACACTGACGCACGAAAAACCGACCTTCCTTACTCGGCGATGTTCACCGTTATTCCGCTTCCATTTCTTCGCCTTTAGCTTCCACAGTTCTGCGACGTGCGCGTCTATACACAGCGATCGCAACACTTCCTCCTTGTCTATTGTTTGCTTTACTGCAACAAGCCGCCAATTCGCAGATTACAATAATAGTATTAAAAGACCAACATCTGATCGCTTCAGTGTAAAATCATGTTATAAATTACAAAGTATATTACCTATTCAGATATCATGAGCTATACATGCCAACAATGTCTGAATGGCAAGATTGATATGGCTAGAATGTCAACACGGTGCTGGACATAATGCCAACACGTGCGTGGCAAGATTGCCAACATAGATGTAACTAGACTGCCATCAATATTGTCGCCATCATGGGTGTGGCTACAATTGCAGACTGTGTGTGGCTATAATGCCAGTGTGGGTATGGCTAAGATGCCAGCATGTACATGGCTATTATGCCAATATGGGTGTGACTAGCATGCCAACAGGGGTTTGGCTACAATGCCAGCGTGGGAGTGGTTACAATGCCAGCGTGGGAGTGGTTATACAATGCCAGCGTGGGAGTGGTTATAACGCCAGCGTGGGGGTGGTTATACAATGCCAGCGTGGGAGTGGTTACAATGCCAGCGTGGGAGTGGTTACAATGCCAACGTGGGAGTGGTTACAATGCCAGCGTGGGAGTGGTTACAATGCCAGCGTGGGAGTGGTTATAATGCCAGCGTGGGAGTGGTTACAATGCCAGCGTGGGAGTGGTTATACAATGCCAGCGTGGGAGTGGTTACACTGCCAGCGTGGGAGTGGTTATAATGCCAGCGTGGGGGTGGTTATACAATGCCAGCGTGGGAGTGGTTACAATGCCAGCGTGGGAGTGGTTACAATGCCAGCGTGGGAGTGGTTATACAATGCCAGCGTGGGAGTGGTTACACTGCCAGCGTGGGAGTGGTTATAATGCCAGCGTGGGGGTGGTTATACAATGCCAGCGTGGGAGTGGTTACAATGCCAGCGTGGGGGTGGTTATACAATGCCAGCGTGGGAGTGGTTATAATGCCAGCGTGGGAGTGGTTACAATGCCAGCGTGGGAGTGGTTATAATGCCAGCGTGGGGGTGGTTATACAATGCCAGCGTGGGTGTGGCTAGAATGCGAAGAACGCAGCAAGGGTGTGAATATGATTTTAGCGGCGACTTGATTAGGGTGTTAGCAAGGAGTGGCTATGGCATGATTAAAACCCTGGTAGGGGAATAAAAAGACGGTACCTGAGGGAGGGCCGAGTAAAGAAGCAGTGGCCGGGTAGTGATCGGGTACAGAAGCAGAGACAAACCACGACAAAGAAAGATGGACCGTATATAGCTGGAGAAAGACATCGATTTCGCAAAAAGGATTTTGGGTAACGACGTCCTGTGTCAATAGAAGCAGAAGGAGTGCGGCACTGACCTTGTTGCTTGGTGAGTCGTCGCCAGATGGCCTTGGTCACGTGCCAGCCGACAACGAGTGACAAGAGGGCGATTGTACAACCGGACATGCCATACAAGGCCTCTTCAATCTGCGCGAATTCCGCGTTCTCACACGGCGGCTGCGTAACATCGACACATGTGTTGCATCACGAAGTTACAGATATTAAGACCGGTTTACACTAGCGATTTGTGCCCCGTTCGATCGATTACTGTGTGCATTTAGAAGAACGACGTGCCTAGACACTGCGATTGCGGTGTATTGACTTGTGCCAATCTCGAATTGAGGTTTGATGAAACGTGGTTATTGATTGGCCATTGCTTCAAAATTCCGATCGACCATCGTTGGAATTTGTCCTAGTCCTTCGAACGACGGAATCGTAGCCATAATTTTAACTAGTTATTCAGTCTCGTGGGAGTGTTTACGTGACCGATTCCTGCACTGCGCGACACCGTGTCGGCCGACCGACTGGGCAAAAAATCGATCGTGCAAATCGGCCTAGGAGGGTGATTTGAAGCAGATGGAGGGAGAAAGCTGCCGGTAGGGGGAAAAGGGTAATAGGCGGGGCAGCGCAGCAGTACATGAACGGGCTTCACCCCTTTATAAATGCAGCAACGACAAAAAACTGAGAGGTGGTGTACGTTCCCACAATGGAGACATACATGCCTCTCCTGGCGGGCCTTCCAGTGTCAGAGTGGAACACACATGTTCTTTTTCATTTTTATGAACAGTTGTATGTTTGCACATAGTATCTGCTTCATGTTTTTGTATGCTTCGCATCAGCATCCCACTCAACAGTCCTCGACTAGATGATGTTCACGAAGTCACGCGGCGTTACGCAAACATCGTGCACACGACAAGCGTGTCTCCACCGTTACACCTACCTCGGAGGCTCGCTTGCGGTGGTTTTCCTGCCAGAAAGGAAGCAGGTCCCAGACGCACTGAAAATAATCTTCCATATTAGATGTTTGCTTCGTCCACGTCCGTGGCTTAATCAAAGTATTCGTTGTTATTATGTCCGCTTCTATTGTTACGTAAACATGCGTGTGACGTTTCGCGTCGACGCGATGCCCGGCGTTCCAGTATAGTACGTCACGGATTGTAGACACTCGCCAATACTGTTTCGTCTATTGCATAAATCATATGTGACACTTTAAGGGACCAAAGAAGTATCTCCCTGCTTAGACGTTTCATTAATCACGTTAATACTTTCAAGTCATCTGCGTTGTTTAACATTCAGTGTTTAAATACACTAATTATAAGAATGTGTAAATTTGTCAAAATTATAATTCATAATAAGTTTAGCGAACTTTGATTGTTTTTATTACTTAAAAATAATATGAGTACAAGTACTCTTTGTACCTATATTTGCTACACCAATGCCTCATATATAGTGCATGGAATAAAACATCGCACACTGTTTCAATCTGTCACAATAAGTTCATTACTGGGTTTATAAAAAAATGCATTATTAAAAAAGTAATCCTAAAAAATGCTTATATTACCCGAAGAGACGGGCAATATGAGCGTTTAAACTGTTTGTATATCAATTTTATATATATATATATATATACTGTATAAATATATGAAAATATATCAACAATAATACAGTTTTGCTAGAAGATTAACAATGTATTATTTAATTTAGAAATGTAGATAAGCATCGAACTCTTAGCTAGACACCGACTAGTGTTTGGACACTGGACTGACAAGTGAAGCTGTCTTCGTCTAGAATGCCGCACTCTTCGGCGCACGATTTGTAAAACCAATAACAATATGGTTTGCACTGCATCCAATCTTCGTCTCTCTTTGATTCAGTTCTGCTGCCAAAATCCAAACGACATTTATGGCATGAGTTGTTAGATTCGACTGTTGTCGTAGCTAACTGTTTTATTTTGAAATGTTTTCTTTTGACAATGTTCTTCATCTTTGGCGGCTTCTTTGTTGTGCTTTTGGCATCACTTTCCATCAATGTTTTTTTTTGTATTACGAACTTACGAACTCTCCGTTTTCTGGCTGCCCCATCCCCACCTGCTAACTTTAGCATGGTATGTTTTGGCGAACCAGTGACATCTTTAAAAGATAAACCGACAACTTCTGGATCGCCGGGTGTTGAAGGCTCCGGCTCTGTCTTTGCACACGCTTGCCGGTCATCAGCACATCAGCATCAGCGGAAAATTGAACAACGGCGATGACGCTGAAAAAAAATGCGCTATCAATATATATTTTGTTATATATCATGCCGATATGATATTGCATCATCGCATTCTTACGAAGTCGCCAAAACGTCAATACAAATTATGATCCCATATCACATTATAAAAATTAACCCATCTATGGGGTACACATGGTTGTTGACTGTGCGTGCATGTGTGTCTGTCTGAGACTTTTTAATAATAATAATACTAATAATTGACTTCTATGGCGCCTATATCCTCAGGAACCTGAGCTCAGAGGCGCGACAAAACAGAATCAGTAAGCGTAATCGTAAACAGGGACGCGCAAAAGTCAGTATCAGAACGAGGGACAACCGAACATTTATGGTGGGAATGCAAGTTGGAATATGAACATCAGCGGTAAGAGAAAGCATCGTGTGAACACCTGAAATCGAGTTAAACATTATTTTGGGTTGGATAGAAGGTTTCTATGGAATAAGTCGTATATCGACTGATGGGCTCTATAGTACAATTGACGTACTGAACAATGGTTGGTGGTTGTTGATCACGCAGGCCACCAGCAGACGTAGAATTTGGTTATGGATCAGGCAAGTCACTAGCAGACGTAGCATTTGGCTGTGGCTGGTCACCAACAGATGTAATATTGTGATGTAGATAAGGCAAGTCAGTAGCGGGATCTGGTTTGTCCGTCACATCGGCCGCGACAAAATCATCATTAGAGAAGATGTGCGGGTTGGAGGGGTTTATCTCACACTTCGTGAAACTATTGACTGTATTGCTCACATTAACAGCTTTGGTGTACGCCGATCCAAACAAGGTTGCTATTTGGAATTCTGTAACCGAGCGGCCACGGTGTTGACGCAACCAAATCTACACTTCTCTGTTGTGATGGACATTATCACTCTTGAACACGCTCACTTCGAAGGACTTAAACCTGTGCAGTGGGACGGCAGTGATATGGTGACGACGTTGTTGTCTCTTGCCTTACATATTACTTTCATAGTTTTAGTATGGCTACTGTGGTCATCTAAGATGAGCAACACCTTTTCGGTGCGATGACTTGTCTGCACCGCTTCAACGAAATGGTCGAACCAGCACTCGAACAGTTCTGCGGTAATCCACCCACTTTTGTTGGCGTGACCAATGCTACCAGGAGGTGATCCGTCAAGTAGTTCCGGCTTCATGCGGACTCTGGGAAATAGCATCACTGGCGGGACGTAGACGCCAGTCGCTGACAAGCAGGCCACAATGGTAACACTAGCCAGCGCTCCGATACCTCTCTTTCCCTTCTTGGCTAAGACCTTTCCAGATTTATGACAAATTGTGTACCCCGATTCGTTGACGCCCACGGTTTGCAGTCGACGTCATCCAAGAAAAACACAGATGTCACCACTTGACAATGTTGGCTTAGGCTACAGGGTGGGTGCTCATAAATAGTCGCTGTATGCTCATAATACCAGACTTTACCCTAATCAAAGTTTACATTTAATTGCAAGGGCCAGCGTGACCTTCGGCAGACTACATGCCAATGTTTGGAACAGAAGAGGCATTAGTATACAGACGAAGCTGAATGTGTACAGAGCAATAGTACTGCCCACGCTGCTCTACCCATGTGAAACATGGACAGTGTACCAACGCCATGCCAAGAAGCTAAACCACTTCCACACAACGTGCCTCAGGAAACTCCTCAACATCAAGTGGCAGGACAGGATTCCAGACACTGAGGTACTTGCCCAAGCAGACCTGCCCAGCATCTATACCATCCTAATGCAGTCCCAACTACGCTGGGCAGTACATGTAGCCCGCATACCAGACAATCGGCTCCCAAAAAGGCTCTTCTGTGGCGAACTACAGCTGGGAACAAACAGCCATGTGGCGCTCCTCCGTGCACAAAGGCTCCAAGATATGCGAGGTCAACAGGGCCGCTGCAGCAGAGCAAAGGAGGCAAGCCAGGAAAGCCCGAGCCAGCAATCCGCAGGATGACGTCCCCCTCATCCCATGTCCCAACTGCCAACATACCTTCCGTGCACGGATTGGCCTTGTCAGCCATCTGCGCACTCACCAGATCCAGCCCCGACTACCCCCAGATGACTAGAGTGGTCCTCGTCGACTCGAAGGACGAACATGGACATGGAGCGCTTCACGGGAACGCCTACACGAAATGGAGTGGTGACAATGGGTAACAACGAGGCCACACCTCTGCTGCCAGACTCTCTTCTCGGCGGATTCACGCAGCCGAACGAAAGTCGGAAAAACGAGACTATTCCATGCGATGATATGTGCGACAAATGGTGGCGCCACAGCACTGGGCCTGGATAATCGAGGCCAAGCAAACTTACATAGTGGCGACGCATAGTGGTAACACTGTCTTTGAAAGAGTACAGTGCTGCCACCTTTCGGGAACTCTTAACAGCAGGGTGTTCGGTATTTCCCACAAGGCACTAGTCGCAAGGACTTTCCGGGCTTCCGGTTTTTAAGCAATGGCGAACTAAGTGGAGAGGAGTCGTACCGTGGACCGTTGTTGTTGCTTCAGTGTCTAAAGTACTGGATTTAAGCCGATATACATTGCATGATCATTGTACACGAAAAGCACGAGTTTGCGTGTGTCTAATTTGGATTATGCCGCAGCGTTCGTAATCGGGTGAGTAACATTTGTTTGCAGGTGAAGTTTATCGGAATCGCGGAGCCGTCATCCAGCGTTTATGACTGGTGTCGGATGTTCAACCGTAGCATAACCCTAACCGCCGGCTCTGACTTAGGCGTTATCAGGGGATGTGGCGAGCAACGTGTTTAGGCTTTGGGTTGTATGTAGTATGTAGTAATGCAGTATGTACCGTCAGTGAAAGGCATTGTTGACAAGAGTACCCGGCGTTGACAAACAGCTGGTATACGCGCGAAAGCCGGTAACTTCGGGCGTAACGCGGGGGCGTGTCTGTTTGTAAAAACATAATTACATACATATCCTCTTCCGTCTTCAGGCGTCTGCCTTTGTACCACACTTGACTTAGGGTGTGTTTGTCTCATTGGCATTGCCACTGTAGGTTGCAGTCTAGGGACCCACAGCCAGTTTATCCAATATTTAAAGGTGCTTAATCAATTTGAATTTTTTTGTCTCGTTTCAAATAAATTTTGCAAAAAAACAAACCTGCCTAGTACCCACTACACCGTGCTAGCTCGTTTGTGCAACTTCTATATGTAGTTTTTGTGAAATCATCGGATAAACTATTAAATTAATGCTTGTTCTAGATAGAATAGAATTGCTGAAAAATCACGATTTTCTTCCTTGGTAAAATGTTGTAACTTTGTCATGTAATCGGCGAGGGTGGTTACCATTTTGTATATACATTTTTATCCTTATTGTGTCTAACAACCAAAGTCAGTTCTTTCAATGATTTGAACAAAAATAGGCACATTTTATTAAATCGACTGCATATATAAAATATTCATACGCATATTTCGACACAGTTGAACTGGATTTGCGATAGGCTAAATTAGTTGAAAAAACAGTTTTAATTTAGCCTTAAATGTAGTTATATTTGGCCTAGTGGCTTCTAATAGTAGTGAGAGTACCCACATATAGTCAGTCATGCCTTCTGCAAGGTCGTATGTGCTGCAACTTTTTGTTGTCCCTGATGGGATTCGGTACATGGGGAAATGGTAATGATAATGCAAATGGTAATGATATCAAGTTTGGAGTCATTAACTCATTAGGTAGTGTTTATTATCATTACCATAATCATTACGTCAAAAATAAGTATGTCACCATTTTATTATGCGACTACATCATTTTTCATTTATATCATTACGATTACAAGCAATCATTACCATTTCCATTATGATCCAATGATTGGTTATGGGCATTTAATCAATGGTTGTCAAACTTATTACAAACGAATTATGTTTTACAGATATATTGCAAAAGTGAAACTCAGTGATGAAGATATGATGACGTGAAACTGTGTAAAAATAATGATTTAATCATTGTAAATAAATCAATTCTGTGAAAATGCTTTTTATTTGTATTATAATTGAGGTAACCACTTTCCTGAGCCCCAAAGTCTATGTCTGATGTATCTGATGCCTTGAACCACCAGTTTTATTGTAGTCACTACCTGGCCCGATTGGTCACTGTCTGGGTTGTCGCTGATTAATTACTTTCACACAGTCAACCTTATTAACATTTTCTAGTACTGTGCACTAACTAATGATCCTGATTAAGTTAATCAAAAACACAATTGTTTCCTTGCAATGACCTGCATAACTCAAGCCAATGGTCATTAACTTTTTTATCAAATCATACATTTATATTTTAAAGAATTTTTTATATGACTTTTTCATATATATTTTGAATTAATAAAATATAACATTTGAACATTAACAAGCTGTTCATGTCACATGAGGTCCATGTCAGCTCTTGCTTACTCCATAGTCAATTTGGAGGTTTCTGACAAAAACATGCAACATCATGGTCAGTACATGAATGGTTCTCCAAAATTGCACTATATTTGTCATGCAGTTTTTTGTCCAATTATGTTGCATGACACTGTGTCTGTTATATGACATAATCAGGAAAAAATTGCTCGTGTAAACACCATATTGATACCAATTAGTGGTGCAAATCAACAGAGCTCTACAGATGTTTCGTAGACTTGTGACCTGGTCCAATTTTATGACATTTAGGTTAAATTTTTAACGCACTTGGCAAATCAGCAGTCGAGTGCAGGTGCACCCAAAATAGCCTTTCAAAGCTCAAATAGGCATTATTCCAATTGGGGTGAGTCAGTATGTGGCACAGTGTCTAGACATGTCAATCTTGTAAAAGCACATATATAATTTGCTTGTGCATCACTGTGTTGTTCAGCAAAAATGGAAATAATCTCTCCCATGTAAAAGGGTTCAGCTTATCAGAAACTCCTTAGGTTTGTTCAGCAGCTTATCTGCTATCGCCTACATCAGTAATTATTTTGTTCATCATGGTTTCTCCATGATAACAACAGAAAACGACTAGACAGAGATCTAGTGGGAACATAGTTCTGTTTTATGAACTTAATTGTGATGATAAGACGTAAATGTTCATCTCATTTAATTGGAAATGATAGAGGGAAATTTATACTGAAGATGATTAATTGAGACACTTCTAGTCTAATTGGTTATATAACACTATTGCACATGGTTACACACTTGACGTAATTTAAGATTACTAAAAAATACTAAAAATAATGTGGAATCAATACCTTAAATGTAAAATGCTAAATCCAACACCCACCATACACATAGTCACCTAGTAGACATTCTACAGTTGCTAACATGTTGGCGACTACTTTTTAAGTTGGCAGCTCAAATGTAGTCGTTATGTATATGTTCTCCTCCAACAGTTGGCAACACTTTTAGGAGATCTGGCACCTGAAAAATCAGTCAGCTGATGGGTAGTTCCAAACTATTTATCGGCAGACAAACTGTTGGTGACTAAAAGTCAGTATGTATGTGTTTCGACTAATGAAAGTTTTCCAACTAGTGGCTTGCCTCTAAGTTCAGTTCACAAGAATACCTCTCTAGGGCTCTGATGTAAATGGAAGGCTGTCTGTTATCTATTTATTCACACACTAACAAGAGTTGTTAATCAAAAGTGTTATTCTCAACTGCTATCTAGTGGGTCTATAAAGCAGAATTTGTTTCTACAGCAACACCCTAAAAACAACTGACCTGGAAGACAGAACCGTAGGTATAGACCAGGCGTGGGGTTATATAAGTCAAATTGAAACCCCAATTATAATTCCAGAAATGCAATTGGTGTCATATTGTGTTAAAAGTATTTGGAATTGGTGACGATGCAACTGGTATTTAAATTACATCATGTAACTTTTTAACTCAAATTATTTGCTACAACTAATCAGTTAAGCATAATATGTTAACGTGTATCATATTTGGTTGACATTATGAACAGTAATATATAATTATATGCAGAAATTAAATAAAGCTGAGCTCTGAAAATATATGTGGGTCGTTCCGTGTCAAATCAACCAATTTTCAGGAATTGTATTGCCACTGAAAGTCTCTGTTCTTCCCAATGGCATTTTCTCCCAAATTGGCCAAAAACATCCAAAATAAATGTGGCACAACAACATTCTGAAATTTTAATATGTTTTTTTATACCTAATAAAGGATTATTCACAGTTAAAAATGGTGGTCATAGGACTTGTCCCACATTCTCATTTTGAGTGCTGACATTTTTGTAATATATGAAAAGTTAAAGTTTAAGTCTGAATTATTCTGAAAGTATAGCAACTAGGAACCTACTGGAGTAATATGTTATTGCCAGTACCCCGACAATAGATGGTAGCAATTTGGACATTGTACTGTTACTACTGTAACACAGCGATGAAATACAGACTGCTGAAATCCTTCTCGGAATAAAAAATTCTTTTCAATTTTCATGCACCCGGTATACCCATTGTCCTTTGTCCTATAATTCTTAAATTTTACGTAGATAACCTGCACCAATATGTCTACGTATTCAGTAAATTTCAGATATGTAGCTTGTAAACTTCTCAAGTTAGAAGCATTTGAAAACATAAAAATAACGGCAATTAACAGGTGCGTTTTTTATGCTTACCCCCTGTTCACATCATAGCGTGTTACACTTACAGACACAATTTGCATGCAAATGCTTTGTTCTTTTGCAGAAGTGCTACTTATTTATTGGTTAAAATTTAAGCAAATTCTGAGACATAAACTTTTGAAAATTCTTGAAAATTGGTTGATTTGACATGGAATCACCCATATATATTTCTGAACTTCATTGTTGCATCTTTGACTTGTTGACCCGTGTCTGGTGTCTATAAATTAGTGTGATTTTAGGGTTCTTTTGAATGCAAATTCAATAAAACCAATTATATTTTTGAAGGAAACCAGTGTGTTTGCGTATATAATATAATTGGATTTTCACGGTTAATGGTAAATTTTTTAATAAAAAAATTTTCATATAAAAGTAGTGCACATATCTATTACCTGGATACAGCGCATACTTTATTGGGTGGGGGTCGGTCACACCTGAAGTATTACCAGATTATTTAATAATTTTTTTGTAGTGTCAGACATAGTTGTATTGCTTATTTTTGTTGGGAAATTTAGTGGTATCCCTTGCAGAAGGGGGGCAGCCGTGGCCTAGTGGTTAAGGTGTTGGACTCTAAATTCGAAGGTTGTGAGTTCAAGACCCACACTAGGTTCGTTTTCGAAGCTTAGGCAATTTCGTTTACCCTACTTTGCCTCAGTCTACTCAGCTGCAAATGAGTACAAACACTGTTTGGAAGGTACCTGCGATGGACTAGTGTCCCGTCCAGGAGAGTCAGTATAACTGCACTCTAAGTTGCTTCGCACTACAGAAACCAGGTTTAAGAACTGGCCATATAAGCCTTCATGGCTTCCTAAGGCGTAATACCTGGGGGATGACTTTACCTTTTTTTTACCTTGCAGAAGGGTGGATAAGCATCCAATTTTACACAGGGTTGGCAGGTTTATGGCAGGGTGGTTTTTACCGGTAAAAACTGCCCTGCCGAAAACAGGTTTAAGGCAGTTTAAGGCATAGAAAATGCCTTAAACATATTTCATAAAAAAACAATAAAAGTATTATATTAAACATGCCCTAAAGTATGACATAAGTATTAATAATTCCCTTCTCAATTGTTACATATGTGCTAGAGATGTAAGAAACAGGTTTAAGGCAGTTTAGGGCATAGAAAGGCCATTTAGCCATTAAAAGCATGTCCAGTTTACTTGCCTATTATTTCTAGTAGAGGTGTGGTATTGAAGTCTACTAAAGTTGGTTGCAAATAAACTCAATTGCTTTACACCTGCTAGAGATGTGGTATTGAAGTCTACTAAGATTGGTTTAAAATAAACTCAATTGCCTTTACACCTGTTAGAGGTGTGCTATTGAAGTCTACTAAGGTTGGTTGAAAATAAGCTTGTCTTTTGTTACCGCATGCTGCGTGGAATCAAGGACTTGGACTGGTAAATTGTGAATACTGATTAGTAAAATTGTCTCAAAATTGTTACCGCGTGCTGCGTGGAATCAAGGACTTGGACTGGTAAAATGTGAAGACAGATTAGTCAATAGCTGGAATGTATAATATATATGTCAATAAACTTCCTGTCATTTTTGTAAAAAAAATCATGAAATAAAACTAAGTTTAAGATTTATTTTTGTTTGTAGTTTGATTTAATATATACAATGTACATGTGTTTTATAATAACAGAATCTTCAGTGTGCCTTTGGACAGGGATAGCTTTAAGGCAATTTGAGGCAGTTTGAGGCAGTTTTAACCACTTTAGGGCAGTTTGCGGCACATGCCGTGCCAAAAACAGGTTTAAGGCCTCCTTAAACCCAACCCTGATTTTACAAGACATAAACCATGCCTGGGTCCAAGTACATTTTCATGAGTACAAGTACGTTGGTGATGGCTGAGTACCAGTACATTACTAATAGCTGAGTACTAAAACATTACTAATAGCTGAGTATGAGTACATTTAATGAGTATGAGTACGAGTACATATTGTATGATATAGTAAATTATTAATAATAGCATATTTTAAAAATAAAACTTGTTACCATCTCAGAAAAATCTAGCCAATAAACTTCAAATTTTTTTGTAATGATCTCGAATGAGTGGGTAATACTAATAAATCTGCTCACTGTTAAGTTATAAAATAAAGCAATTAGCAGGAGGTCTGAGGCACCAAAGGATTTCTCACCTGAACCCTCTCCCTCCCTCCCCCCTCCCTCTCCCCATAGTTTTGCTACCAGTTGTATGTAACTACGGACTCCTATTGTTCCAAGTTAAGTAATCTGTGTCAAATGTGTAAAAGTTCCTTTATTATGACCCCCGGGGAATGCATTTTGTTTAAGCACAAGCTACCCCCATTGGCCTCTGAGCATGCCTACAAAATTTCAGCTCCCATACATGTATGTGAAACTGACAGAAATACAATGGACAAACAGACATAACCACAAGCTGTTTTATAGAAATTATAGTATAGGCGCAGCAAGCAGTATAATGTTTGTATCTTCGTTCTTTCTTGCTGCAGAAGGTAAACTGTAAAGAAGCAGCCACTTAACAAGGCTAAGCAGGCAGATAAGATCTGGCCATGATGCATGTGTTCAGTGATTGGTGTTGATGGCCTTTAGATGGGTCAAGGCAGCTAGGACATCAGTGATAACCAGGCTAGATAGCCTTCATTAGATCAGCAGGAGTCCCTGGTTAGTTCAGTGTTTATAATACCAAGTTCATACTACCAACTGGCTTGGATTGGGAATCCTGTTCAAATGCCCATTAACTAAACCAGTTCAGCACCCTTTGTATTCACACTACAACTACTTGAACTGGACCAACTAATGCTGGTGTTTTGTTTAATGACTGCCGGGAGATGATCATCTGTCCAGAGGGTGCAGGGCCATTAATGTAAAATGGACACGAACATCAAACTGTAGTGTATAATGTTTATTTTATGCCAAAGTCCATGTGTATATATATATATATATATATATATATATATATATATATATATATATATATGTGTGTGTGTGTCTATATACATATATGTGTGTCTATATACATATATGTGTGTCTCTATATATATATATATATATATATATATATATATTTATGTATGTATATATATATGTATATGTATATATATATATATATATATATATATATATATATATATATATATATATATATATATACTATTGTGCGTAATCCCACAATGCAGTCAGAAACAGCGACGATAACATAATATGTTGTCGTCGCTGTTTCTATTATTGTGGCATTAATCAGGTCACGTTTAATGCACTAATCCCCTTTGCTTTCACACTACGTTTTGAACTGGAGTAAAACTAAACTGGTGCTCAAGGAGGTGGATTAGTTTAAAAGGGTTTAAATCGTTGGTCCGATTTAGATTTTGCCAGTGTGAATGCTCTGTGGATTAAAAAGTTCTGCTAGTGTGAAGGGGTATTAGTTCACATAGTGACCACCTGAAGTCAATTTGAATCAAAATCCACATCAGAATTACAATGTTATTACATGTGGTTAAGTACAGCGGTTTTACTTAACAATAATAATGTACATACATTGTAAGTTTGAGTTATAAAATGTGAGAGATATGGTGATGAGATGTTAAATGCGTAATGTTTTTTGTATGTTTCACTGGATTAATTTTGCAAATAATTCCTGTGGGTGTTGAATTACCTCCCGTTTACACATTTTATTTTGATATATCACACTTTTGTGATCAAGTTATTGTATGCAGATATCTGGGTAAACTGGAGGACGGTGTGATATTGTAACAATTAAACTGGACTGCGTATAATTTGCATAGGTGCATTATTAATATTTTTATTATATTTTAAATAGTAGTTTGTTTAAAGCAATTGTCACTGTTTTATTCAGGAAACAGTTTGTAGCTAGAACAAAACTGGTTAATTTCCACTTATTTAGGATGTGACAGCATTTTTAAGAATACATATCATTGTGCTTGTTTGGTTGTCCAAAGTGACACTTGTGGTTTGTTCAAGGAGAAAGGTCTGTAATAATGAATATATTATAATAATAAAAAAAAATTTATTTAATTTATTTTTTAAGAGAACAGTGGCCAATGTTTTAGCAGACAGGTGGCCATTTTAAACTTACATTATAACCGGCTGCATTACGAAGAATTACTTTAGTATGGGTTTTTATGAAAAAAGAAAAATAAGAATGGCTGTTTTCATAGGGTGGTCACTTTGATGGGTTCTACTGTATCTTTCGACTATGTTTAGGCTTTAGTGTTAATCCATAAAAAGCTAGTACTTCAGCACTGTATTTTGTTAAAAAAGATAACTATAAAATTCTTATATTTAGAAGTGGCACATTTGATCAGTGAGTCATTGTGAGTCAAAATTCATATGAGGTGGCATAGTCCTGTCCATATATAACCACGCTGCGATTGCATTGGTGCCAATGTTAGATCAGCATTTTGAAAACATCACAGGAATCTGCAACCTGTGTGCATTGACTGAATTCAATGCAGCACAAAACGTGCAAGTTCTTGTCTACTGAGAACTCCAGTTGTCCCTTGTGAGCTGTAGGCTTGTCTGCAATGGCAGTAAACTAATGGAAATTTGCTGTTGAAAATTACGTAGTGAATTGGTTTTGTTTGATGTCTTGGTGCATTAATGTAAGTGGGCCTACTAACTGACCAGCTTGTTGTGAGGACCAGCTTAATGTGAGAGGGCATCTGTCTCAAGACCAGTTTGTTGTGACAGGGCATCCCATCCGTCACTGGACCAACTTGTAGTGAGAGGGCATCCGTTACAGGGCCAACTTGTGGTGAGATGGCATCCGTCACTGGACCAACTTGTAGTGAGAGGGCATTCGTCACAGGACCAACTTGTAGTGAGAGGGCATCCGTCACAGGACCAACTTGTAGTAAGAGGGCATCCGTCACAGGACCAACTTGTAGTGCGAGGGCATCCATCACAGGACCAACTTGTAGTGAGAGGGCATCCATCTGAGCAACAACTTGTAGTGGGAGGGCATCCATCTGAGGACCTACTTATAGTGAAAGGGCATTGATCTTAGGACCAACTTGTAGCGAGTACTGAAAGAGCATCCATCTAAGGACCAACTTGTAGTGAGAGGGCATCCATCTTAGGACCAACTTGTAGTGGGAGGGCATCCATCTGAGGAACAACTTGTAGTGGGAGGGCATCCATCTGAAGACCTACTTATAGTGAAAGGGCATCCATCTAAGGACCAACTTGTAGTGAGAGGGCATCCATCTTAGGACCAACTTGTCATGAATACTGAAAGCCAAGCTAACTTGTGAGTATTTAGGGGGTATTCACTTACTGTGATTTCTGAGATTTGGTCAATTGTGGACCTGTTTATTATGAGCTCTGAGTGGTAATACTTTTCCTGTTAATCAGTTTTGTTGATTGAATTGATCGCAATCTTGTGTGATTGATCACTTTTTATTATGTTCTTTCTGTATTTTCATTCCCTGTTATTCTGTGTCCGAGATCGTGACAAGACAAGTGACAAGACAAGTGACAAGACAAATGACAAGACAAGTGACAAGACAAGTGACAAGACAAGTGACAAGACTAGTGACAAGACAAGTGACGAGACAAGTGACAAGACAGTGCATATGAACATGACAGGAAGAGAAAAAACTGATTGGCTATTCTGCCCAGGCTTTAATTTTCTCCCGGAAGGACTGAAAGTCTGAAATCACTTTCATGACTCCTGTTGCGGGTTGGCAGGGAAATAACAAAATAACGAACGATAAAGAATTAGATGTGAGTCTGCTCGACGCAGTGTCACCGCCAATCGACTGGGTCTGGCAGGCGAGCGAACCATGCTTAATACTCGACACATATGGTGAAACCGCAAATATAGCAAAAACAACAAACTATTTTGTTTCTCTTTCATTGACATGTATATTGTACCGTACGTTTCCATGTATAATATGCCCCCATGTCTAATATGCACCCTGACTTTTGCTAAATTCTAAAAGAATTTCTACATTACCATGTATAATACGCACCCCAACTTTTGGCATTGACCCCTGATTTCCCCGCTTCTGATAGTTTGCTTGAAGCGCGACTCACACTTGGGCCACTGTCAGTTCATCAAAGTTTGTTTGTGTGATGATCCTTGAATCCATCTCAGAATAGTAAACATGTCATGCAAGTGATGACACTGCCGCCGGCTCATCGCACGCGACAATATATCGCCTCGTTAGTCGTGTAATCCCTACGTAACTTGCATTTTAGCTTGACCATTGTGGAACTGATTAAATCTGTGCTTGTTAGAACTTACTTTGCGTCGTTCTGATCTCAATTTTAAACTAATACCAAGCTCTATTCTGATATGTTGCACGCACACTTTCTTCAGTGAAGCATACATACGGTGCAGTCATCTTTATTTGCATTCACAACTTTAAACATCGAGTCACATTGGCTGCGCCGTAGGCACGGCATTGACTATTCAGGTCGCTCGCTCACGTGATTCAAAAACGCCAATCATGATGCCTTGGCGCTCAGGGAGCAACACATATTTGAGTGTATTAACCCGACACTGTCCACACATTTCTGGTCAGAGACGCTCCCAGTCGCGTACGCTTCCCGCTCATTGATGTCATAGTACTAGTGTTCCAGTAGCGCTATCCATCTGAGAAAATTCTGTTTCGCCCTATCCCCATGTATAATACGCGCCCAGACTTTTCATTAAAAAAATGCGTATTATACACAAAACTTACGGTATATTATTACAGAAATATAAATTGAAACAGTGATATTTATCAAATATATTAAATAACTTCAATGATCGTTCATGACAATTTTACCAACTCCCAGCACTGCTGAGTGGACGCCTCAGCGGAGGTCCAATTTATTGTGAGTAATAGGAAGACTCGATTAGCTGTGAGATGCCTTTGATTCGTACGAGCAGCTCGGTGTAAATGGAGTTCTGGGTACAGTAATCTGATGTGATTCCACAAAGAGCCATTTGCCAGTGTTTGACGCACATTTGAATGCTTCCCACACGGAGAATAACATTTGCAAAACATAAGTGTCAAATACTGACAGGACAGAAAGGTTAATGCTAGTATATTGTCACTGTGTGGTCAAATAATGTCCTGGCTAAGACAAGTTGATTGCCAACATTATTGTTTTAGCGGTAAGCTGCACGAATTATGAGATGACTATTGATTGAAGGAAGTTTATTCAGCCCTGTGGAAGGCAATAATGAGAAAGGTGGGCTCTTTAATGGACCCCGGGCTGTGTCTAACCGTGCATGGAGAAAATAATGGTCTTGGAGTAATATGTCGTCTTTTTGTCAGTTATTGCCATTCCACAGCAAAGTGGATTCTTCGTAGCCATTGTCTGCTGTAAAGAGTGTGTCCTGTCTAATGTCATCTTGTTGACTTGGTTGGCAGTCACTGCATTCCAGTAGCAAGCTGTCAACGTTTCTGGCCTATGTCACGGCATCCTTCCAGCTAGGTAGTGTTTTCATGGGTGAGACCAGTCTCTCTTGCCACTGGTGGCCATTATAGCGTTTCTTGTGCCCCGTGGAAAATTTGCTCAATGCACCTAGCTGACACTATTGGTGCATCTAGCTAACACTACTTAGTGCAGCATCTAGTCGACACTACTTGTTGCACTTAGCTGATGCTACTTGGTGCACCTAGCTGACGCTACTTGCTGCACCTAGCCGACACAACTTGGTGCATCTATCTGACAAAATTTGGTGCATCTATCTGACAATATTTGGTGCACCTAGCTGACACTACTTGGTGCATCTAGCTCAGCTGATGCTACTTGGTGCACCTAGCCAACACTACTTGGTGCACTTAGCTGACACTACTTGGTGCACCTAACCGACACTACTTATTGCACCTAGCTGACACTACTTGGTGCACCTAGCTGATGCTGCTTGGTGCACCTAGCCGACACTACGTGGTGCATCTATCTGACAATATTTGGTGCATCTATCTGACAATATTTGGTGCACCTAGCTCAGCTGATGCTACTTGGTGCATCTAGCTCAGCTGATGCTACTTGGTACATCTAGCTGACACTACTTGGTGCACCTAGCCAACACTACTTGTTGCACTTAGCTGACACTACTTGGTGCATCAAGCTGACGCTAATTGATGCATCTAGCTGAAACTACTTGGTGCATCTAACTGATGTAACTTGATGCAGACACTTGTCTGGCCCCTATGGTATCATTAAATGTCACCATGTCTAGATGTAATGTCACATACATCCATGACATTCTATATACTAAAATATAGTGTTCATCAATAATCAGGGAGTTACAACAGCTGTCGCTAAGCATCATGTCAAAATATTGTGTTTAGAATCCATCGGTCACATACTCTCCAGTGCCAAATAACCCTATAGGCCAAATAACAGTATAGGGTGGCAAATCAGTAAAATTTAATAATAGTATAGTGCCGAATAACAGTATAAGGGGAGGGGGGCAAATTGTTTAAATTATGCAAAACAGTCGCTAGTATATTAGTCTTTTTTAGCGTCGAAGCAATTTTTTTACTCAACATGAAGCCAAGGCCCAAGGTGTCCCTAGAAATCTATGTGGATCGCCGTGTTTATTATTTTTTTTTGCCAAATATGCATAAACTTTGTGCGTATTTGTGTCACCGCAGATATAGTAACCACATTTTATATCTATCGTTCGAAAGGATGAAAAGCCGTCAGAGGGAGCCACGTGAGCTCCAGTTGGGAGCAAGTTATTTTAGCGCGAGCGGTAAACCGCTCCGTGGATGATTGATTAGCACTAGCAATAGGGAGTGAGAGCGATTGCTCTCATAAAAAAATTACACCCTGCATAATTTGCCACGATTATCGGAGAATATAGGCTGGTACAAATGTTTAAATTTAATACTAGTATAGCGCCAAATAAGGTGTGTATAGGGTGGCATTTTTCATCAAATAAATACGCGTATAGGGACGCTTATTCAGCACTCAAAAGTGGGGCTTGATTTTTGAGCCACATTTGTTGTGAAGTCAGGAGCAAGGTTACTTTTCTTTATTGGTAACACATCTTTTTATTTGCTTTTTTGGCAGTTTATATTTTACTGCTCGTAGCTAGCCCGTTCACAAAGTCCAGGGCTAGAGTATTCATTCAGATATTGATAATGAGATACATACATGTACATAGATTGACAAAGGCTTGCTTCCAGTCTGGAACATAGACCCCTGGCTGATGGGATGATGCCACCCGTATGCAGAAAATTTTTGTATATGTAAAACTCCCAGCTGTGAATGAACTGCCATGGTTGTTGAGCAACACTTGAGAGTGTCACCATCAAGTCACAATTGACTGCTTGTACTAGATTAATTACCAATTGGTCACCATAAGTTCTAATAATAAACTATGATCCATTATATCTGCTAGCACAGTATGACACTTGTAGGGCTCAATCTAGGACGGGTCTTTGTGCTATTGACGCAATATTTTAAAAACTGGCGCAATTAAATCGCATGAGTATGCCTGAAGGGTAAATGTGGCATTTGGCACACAAAAAATTAGTCGATGCGCACTAACAAAATAGAATTCTATATCTTGTTCGACTATTTTGGAGCTATCCTGTTATTTAGCCAAGACTCCACAGCAAACAAAACATCATTATTCCAGCCGATGTATCTGCCATTATCGGCTGATTCCACGACAGTCCGCTAGGCACGAAATGATCTGCTAGGTGGGGTCACCGGAAAGTAGTCACGTCAAAAAGGCGTATTCTCAATTTTACATTTAATTTCAGATGACATTTTACAACTCATTTGCTCACGTTGGTGAGAAACAGTGATGGTGGCATTTTACAACTCATTTGCTCACGTTGTTGAGAAACAGTGATGGTGGCATTTTACAACTCATTTGCTCACGTTGGTGAGAAACAGTGATGGTGGCATTTTACAACTCATTTGCTCACGTTGGTGAGAAACAGTGATGGTGGCATTTTACAACTCATTTGCTCACGTTGGTGAGAAACAGTGATGGTGGCATTTTACAACTCATTTACTCACACTGGTGAGAACCAGTAAGTGTAAGCGGTGGTGGCATTTTACAACTCATTTGCTCACATTGGTGAGAAACAGTAAGTGTAAGCGGTGGTGGCAGTTTACAACTCATTTACTCACACTGGTGAGAAACAGTAAATGTAAGTGATGGTGGCATTTTACAACTCATTTACTCATCTGGTGAGAAACAGTAAATGGTGGCATTTTATAACTCATTTGCTCACGTTGGTGAGAAACAGTGATGGTGGCATTTTACAACTCATTTACTCACATTGGTGAGAAACAGTAAGTGTAAGCGGTGGTGGCAGTTTACAACTCATTTACTCACACTGGTGAGAAACAGTAAGTGTAAGCGGTGGTGGCATTTTACAACTCATTTACTTACACTGGTGAGAAACAGTAAATGTAAGTGATGGTGGCATTTTACAACTCATTTACTCATCTGGTGAGAAACAGTAAATGGTGGCATTTTATAACTCATTTGCTCACGTTGGTGAGAAACAGTAAATGGTGGCATTTTATAACTCATTTGCTCACGTTGGTGAGAAACAGTGATGGTGGCATTTTACAACACATTTACTCACACTGGTGAGAAACAGTGATGGTGGCATTTTACAACACATTTACTCACACTGGTGAGAAACAACAATGTTGAATAAAATTAGAATTTTTATTATTATTCAAGTGCTGTGTTGGGACTCAGACTTTTAAAGGCTAATTTATTAAATAATCTGCCAAGGATTGTGTACACGTGGACATGAGTCAGAATGAGCTGTAGCTGGACATTATACTAGGAGAATATGTGTCTTTTATGTTGCTGCAAAATGTAAACAGTATTCTCAGTTACAATTTTTTATTTCAGTTGACATTTTACAACTTTTTACTCACAATGGTGAGAAACAATGATGTTGAATATAATTTGAATTAATTTCTATTATTATTCAGGTGCTGTGTTGGGAGTCGTGCTGGTGTATGGCTTTGGTTTGATGCGATTTGCATGATTAAAGGCAACCAGAACCTGATATAATTCACACATAGTGTGAAACCATTTGGATAGAGTTTGTGTTGTTTTCATGTTGCAAGACTAAGGAGCTTTTGTAAAATGTTTCTTATATATGGTAGATCCCCTCTAAAGAACGACTGAGATACAGTAATCTGGTTAAAGTGTGGCTTGATTACAGAGGTTAGTCAGATCATCTACAGATGTGCAGATCTTGCAAAAAAAGACTGATAAAAAGACTGATAAAGTGGCCTTTTTTCCGAGGGGTGGCTGCTTGGAGGGGTCCTACTTGTACTGTAATTGATCTGCAACCAATCACTGGCATGCCGCACCATTGGTGCAATGTTGTCAAAAAATGGCCCAACCTGGATGGGCTGTCCATTGGCCCACTTTTCCTAGATCCTAGATTGAACCCTACACTTGTAATACCTGTTAGTGTGTGCATGAAACACACACACACACTAAAAAAGCATAGCCGTATGATCACTGCCTAAAGTGTCATGTCATTGCTGTTGCAGTTAGCAGATGGTATCGGCTGTGTTGATGGATGCGTGTCATTGTATGTCACTAAGTGTCATGTCATTGCTGTTGCAGTTAGCAGATGGTGTCGGCTGTGTTGATGGATGCGTGTCATTGTATGTCACTAAGTGTCATGTCATTGCTGTTGCAGTTAGCAGATGGTGTCGGCTGTGTTGATGGATGCGTGTCATTGTATGTCACTAAGTGTCATGTCATTGCTGTTGCAGTTAGCAGATGGTGTCGGCTGTGTTGATGGATGCGTGTCATTGTATGTCACTAAGTGTCATGTCATTGCTGTTGCAATTAGCAGATGGAATCATCAGTTTTGAGAGATGCTTGTCATTGTATGTCACTAAGTGTCGTGTCATTGCTGTTGCAGTTAGCAGATGGTGTCCGCTGTGTTGATGGATGCATGTCATTGTATGTCGCTAAGTGTCGTGTCATTGCTGTTGCAGTTAGCAGATGGTGTCATCAGTGTTGAGGGATGCGTGTAACATGGCGGATGATGAGGTCCTGTTTGACGAGATCTACGAGCTGTGTGAGGTCATTGGCAAGTAAGTCCCATGTATATGTATTACTTTAAAGATCTGTACCACTACCTATCACCAGAGTTGAAAATAAAGGATGAATTTTTTTATTTAGATTGGATTTTTTTATTTAAATCGGATTTGTTTTTATTTAAATCAAATGATTTAAATCAAACAACCCTGCCTATCACACAAAAATTAGGCACTTTCTTTTAAGCAACCGGCATATTTAAATTCACTGTGCACTCCTGCAATAAAGCCCAGACAGCTTCGACCATCTAGTTCTCATCTAGTTTGTGTTCCAAGAATTGGAAAAAGCATATTTTGAACTAGAGCTTTCTCAGTTGCCGGACCAGCTCTTTGGAATTCACTCCCAATTAAGGTCACTGTTAGGTCAGTGGTAAACATCCGTATTCGAATCACCCGTTAATTCATCCATCTCTTGACAACTTTAACATTCTATTCCGATTTCCAGATTGATTTAAACATTTTGTTTTGGTGCGCCTCTGAGCTCTGGTTTCGGAAGATTTAGACATGATAGCAATTTTCATATTATTTTTATCTGTGTGTTGCTTGAACCTACGGAATGGCAGAAGACAGGGTCAACAAAGTGACCATGGGTGTGTTAATGCCACCCTTGCTATGACAAAGTGAAAAGGGGTGTGTTAGTGCCACCCTTGCTATGACAAAGTGACCAGGGAGGGGTGTGTTAGTGCCACCCTTGCTATGACAAAGTGACCAGGGGTGTGTTGGTGCCACCCTTGCTATGACAAAGTGACCAGGGGTGTGTTAGTGCCACCCTTGCTATGACAAAGTGACCAGGGGTGTGTTAGTGCCACTCTTGCTATGACAAAGTGACCAGGGGTGTGCTATATGACAAAGAAGGTAGGTTGACACACTGCACTGACATAATGTAACAATGAAATAAATAAAACAACTCGGAGCTTACACATTTAGCTAAGCCACAAGTATTACCAATACACCACACATATATATCTGCTTCCAGCCCACAAACTGTTTCTTTGACAAATCTGTTTGACTTTATGTGTTCATAGGTTGTAGCCACAATCATACACACTGCATGGATTTGATGTAAACACCTAGGTGGATTGGTAAAAATAAATTATTGTTTTATTTATATATATGCTAGGAAGTTCTGGGGCTTTAAAGTTATGTAATTGTTGTGATAAATTCAACAATATGTTATTGACTTAACAAAGGTGTGATATTCAGTTCGGAATTTTCATGAATAGCATTTGTGCTGATGTTGGTAAGCTGAGTTTTAGGCATACAGTTGTGTACGCACACATACAAGCACGCACACATGCAAGCACGCATGCATGCTTGGTATACTTGTGGTGGCAGGAACACTTGTAATGAATGATCTAGTGAACCCCTGAAGTTGTGTGCAGTGTTAGCTGCACTGTGTTAGCTATACACAGCGGTAGCTGCATGACCTAGAATTGTCAGACAAAAGTTATAGCTGCAGGGGAAATCTCTGGTTATAAGGGCCCTCAAATGAACTCCACATGTGTGGCCTACTTTCTCAGAGATCTAGGGGTAGACAAGTTAGCCAACTAGGATGGTAGAGATGGGGTGTGTGGGTGTGTGCCGTGACTCCTGTTAGGGTGGACTTTTATGTTAAGGTAGGTTACCTACCCTAACCCACTTGCATAAAAGTCCTACCGTAGGTATAATTTGAGGGTAGATTAGTTCATAATACAATGCATGATGACAGTGGAAGTTGTTCTGTATGTAAAAGGGTATATCTGGATGGTGTTAGTGACTTTTTTATTACCTTAAAACTTGCAATTTTGAAAAACTTTGGAAATTGAACTGTAACAAACATTCCTTTCATTGTTGGTTTTAAGGCAAACTAGTCATAATTTTAATACTAGCTGAGCTACTGTTTTTGTATATATAGATGCTTCCATGTGTGTGACCTTTCCCCCGTTGCTTGGCAACCTCAGCGCATCACTTGACATGTAAATAGGACATGTTGATCTAATGCCGAAAAATAAAGAGGAGAAATGCCTTCAGAAAAAAGTCTGAATGTTACACAGACAGGCAGGTGGAATTTACACCATTTCACTGCTATTTTGCTCTGTAAATAGTTTTGTCTTCCTACTATGACCTTATTAAATGCTTTATACATTTACTTATCTAGTATTATTTAACTTGCTTTTTTACTTATGTATATGTTTGACTTATATTTTATGTGTATGCTTAACTGTACTGTGTATATTATATAAATATAATTATATGAAACTTTGTTTTAGATAAACATGTATTACTTAAGCCCATTTGCTTGCTGGGAGTGCAAGCCATCAACAAACGTTCTCTAATAATAATGATTAACTTCTATGGTGCCTATATCCTCAGCAACCTGAGGTCAGAGGTGCAACAAAACATAATCTTTAAGCATAATCATGAACAGGGACGTGCAAAAGTCATTATCAGAACGAGGGACAACCGAAGAGTTATGGTGGAAATGCAGTTTGGAATAAATATATCTTGAGTTTTTTTGGAAAATAGCTATAGTTTCAGATGTTTTCAAAGTGACGGGGAGTTCATTCCAGACCCTGGGTGCAGCAGCAGAGAAAGCACGTTTACCCAGGTTAAGTTTTGTTTTAGGTACAATAAGTTGTGAAATTGATGATCTGAGCTGCCTAGAGATATTTGAACGATGCAGGAGACTAGCCAAGTAGGGTGGTTGTTGTGTAGATAGAGCAAGATATGTAAGAGTGGACAGCTTAAAATTAATTCGATAAGAAACAGGAAGCCAGTGTAACTGTGTCTGGTTTATTTACAGTCGCATGAGTTCATTCCAGGTGTAGCACATCTCCTTAATTTCCTCTTCGGGGTCTTGCGACCTGTTTCTAGGCCATATAAAATTAGTATTGTTATTGTTGTTCAATTTTAGCACCATCATGTTATCTAATTCAGGTATACATGTGTTCTAAATAAAAATGGAGACCATAAAAGTGTTCTCAAGATTACCCTTTAGTGTGTATATTATCAGATTGTGTATTCAGACTTCAGAGTAAGGCAGATGGTTGATGGATAATCTAACTGAGCCACTGATGTAATATCCACTTGTAAAATGATACAGGAAACTCACCAGATGGGAACTGAATGGAAATCCATGGATTCTACAGGCTACAATATATGAAGTATCTAATTATAGATCACCCCTGACAGCTGGTGCCCCAGTGTAACATATACTGTCATTTTATGACTGAATGCTTGATTAATAGTTGTTAAGCACGTGCTCACATTGTTTTCATCCTAAGTCTACTATGATATGTGTCATAAACTTTAGAAAACTTAGAAAAGTGTTACTGTTTGAATTCTACCTTGGAGTAAGAGGTTCGTTCAAAACAGATAACAAAATGGTAGTTGTAAAGATTTTTTTGTTATTAACAATAAAGTAATGTTAACACAAACACTTTCTCTTTATAATTGACACTATAAATATAATTGTATATATAAATTGTCTAAATATAAAATATTTTCATGTTTTTTATCAGCTCAGTCCACACACCGATAAAATTTGAGTGCAAGATAAATTGTGGCTGCTAAAGTTAATAGATATGTACAAATCGCCTGAAAATAATCTTTATCTTGCAAGAATTGTGTTGTTTTGAAGTCAGTTGAGATATTGTAACATAACAATCTCAGTGGCACGGTCAGTAATGCTTTTGTCAGTTTGGTTTCATTGTGAACGTGTTAGAACACCCGTGAGATTCAACAACAAATTTGCCCAATGGAGCAAAGGAAATCAATGATTCGATAGTTGTTGTCATGGCAACTGAAATTAACCATAATACCTGTAGATCATTTTGTATGAGATATTTTCCTATTGGGATGTTACGAGATGGCCTGATATGCTTGTCAAGACATGTCCTACACAGACATGTTGATGCTTTTGGATTTGGGAGATGGGGATAGGCTGCCATGGTTGATTCATCTGACTTGAAGCTGTAGGTTTGGCTTCCCCATTAGCTTGGCCAGTGGACATCTGTGGTCAATTCTGGCAATTAGATTGGTGGCTAGCCTTTGATGTTAAGGACCTTATATGCTCCAGTCTAATGTGATTTTGCCATGAGATAGAGATAGTGTTTGCCACCAAGAAGGATCTATAGGTCACTGGAGCTCTTCATTGGAACTGTAAGTGTGTATAAACTGACCTTTGTAAGTCAAGGCTCTTCAAGCCAGGTGGACAGGAGTGACCAGTATGCAATGAACACTCAGTAGTTTGACTATACCAATGTGCTACACACATGCGCACATGCACGCACGTATGTACGCACGCACGCAGTGCCACGCATGCATGCACATGTGCACAAAAACACACATGTATGGGTAGTATTGGGAATCAGTTTGATTTTCATAATCAGTCATCAGTTTGGTAAAACCAAACGATGAGCGATTTTTTTTGTTATATGATAAGTTTGTGGGCGGCCATTGTGGGAAATAGCATTGTTGGCATCTTTGACAACTCCTGACTTTTGTGATGTCTTCTCTCTTCCATTGTCCAGATGGTGCATGGAATGGGAACAGAATTCACTGTGAACTATTTATAAACAATAAAAAATGATCATCTATCACACAAGATTGTGACTAATTAATGTATAGATTAATCTGCAGTTTCGCACTGAGTTAGCTTGTCAGTTTCCCAAGGACATTTCTTTGCACGGCCATCATGACTATGCGTAGACACGACTACTCTGCGAATTGAGTTTGCTGACCGTTTAATGAATGGCTAAATAGTGACCGTGAATAAAGTGGCTGTTATATTAATGTAGTTGATTACTCAAGAAAGTGTATGAAACATGAGTAGACATGCTGCTTTGTTTTGGTTAAAATCCGTGCTTTTACTTGACTTTTTTATAGATCTGTTTAAATCCATATAACAAATTTCATTGGTTAATCTGACTATATCGGTCCTATTCCGATCGAGTGTCGCCATCTATCGGGCTATGAAATAGACCTACATAAACTTAGGTTTCGCCGGAAATCTGTCTAGCTATTAGCTATTTGCTTTTCATGGAAACATGAAAACTGCTAACACATTTGTGCTTCGACTGCTGTAAGTTTGACTGCCATAAGTTGGTCATTCGATGTTATATTTTTTGTGATGAACAAAAGAAAATATGTACTTATCACGGCAGATTTTTCCCGTAAATTTGAAACAGTTCCTATGGAAATGGGATACTGCTGTATTTCTCCACAAACCCCAAACATCCAGTATTGAAAAATGGGTAATCTGTACGAAACAGCATATCTGTGTAAGGGTATTGTTGGGTGAACCTATATGCATCATCAATAGGAAATCATCAGGAATATGACCAAATTAAAAAAAAACATTATTCCAGATTAGGTACATAGACAGTACAGATTTATCAAATGACAAACTGAATTTTGCTCCTTCGAAATCAAAATTCCTAACACATTGGTCGGCTGGAAAACTTGCAAACGCAGTAGACTGACAGATGCTGAATTGAATGCATAGACAGTGATTAACGTCTCCGTGTGAGAATCTTGTATTTGCACAGTGCATCACAGACTATTGCTATGTTTACTGTAGACAGAAACATGGGCAGAGGTCCCCTTGTCCTTAATAAATAGGAATGTAAACACTGATGCTTTATTGGTGTTCAAGAAAGACACATCCAAAGTCTAAGTGGCATTTATGTTAAATATTGCAGGTACTAGCATATTGTATGTAAGCAACATATACATAGCCAGGAAACAAGAATGATTATTAGACGGGTAAAGCTGGGACATACTATTTTTGTTAATGTTGGGGTAAATAACGTCATAACTGAAATCCTATCAAACTAATATCAGTGTTTATGGTTGGACGACCGATCATATTAAATGTAGCAGACCCTAGAAGTTCTTACCACATATGACAAGGAAACTAAATCATGTATTTGTGACCCTGTGTAGCGTATCAGTGACATATTTAGGATCTAGGAAAAGGCGGGTCCAGCTTATTTACCCATTAGTGTGCCATGCTACCACGTGGTGGCGCTACAGGTTATACAAAAACATCAACAACTTCAGCCAGTGGGGATCATGGCCCAATGGCCCCTGTAATGTATTATGTAATATATTGATATATAAACTACTCCTGTGGGTACATGTTATCAACTTGTGCATCCAGTGATAGTCATCATACAGAGAGTGACGCAAAATCATGCAATAAGATGCAGTAAAACGTCCTGGAGCAGATCTGATCCCTGAAAATTGCCATGCCTCAGATTTCTTAAATGTATTTCATGTTGATTTCCCCTGTGTTCGCCGAGACACATTGAGTTGTCATGTTAGTGAGGAGAGACTGCAATGTGATCACGTAGAGATAGACCCATCAAAGCAGTGACACAGGATTATTATTAATATGCGTCCAGTTGACGCTTTGTCATCTCTGTGGCATGTAGTCTTGTAGTCGTTATCAAAAATAAATCTGTCAAATTCATCTGCGTGGAATGGACTCATAGAATAAATAAATCCTGCTTCTCTGAGAGACAACGCGTGTCTTAGAAACTCATTTTGTTGGTAGGATTCCAGCTGAAGTATTTTATTAAAGCAAGTTTTTGCCAAACTATTACTACATTTATCAAATTGTTTTCATCCATGGACAAATCTCTAGATTGTGTGCGTAGAAGGAGGTAATTGACTTTTTTGTCATATGGATGGATGCCTGCTCTTATATCTGGAAAGTTCCAGCGTCAAAATGGTTATCGATAAATATATGCCTTTCGCAAGCAAAACATAAATAACAAAAAATAATTGTGTCGTAAAAGATTTGCAGAATTCACAGAAAATATACATTTAATGTTTTGTAAGGGGGCAATTCCGGCGTTATGGACGTACATTTCAGAGGATTTTGGACACTGTCAAGAAATGCAATACAACACATTTGGAATAGGTGGATTTTGAGATGGGCATTGTGTGTGACCTATCTAGTACTATTAACATACAAAATAATAGCCTTCTGTCTTTATTCATTTTTGAGAAATGTTCTAAAAATAGTTCCGTTATGGATGTACTTGAAGAAAACTTTTTTTAATGTTCCTTCAAACATTTCAAAAACTCTGTGAAGTATGAATATGTAAAAATATAACAAAACTATGTGTTTGTACCCTATACTTTAAGCTTCCATATAAAGTAGAAATTAATTAATTTCCTGCTAGTAACTAGGTCACAGGTTCATGTGTCTGTCGTTATGGACGTACGCTTTTCCTGTTATGGATGTACGTTTGTGAATGTTATGGACGTGCGCTCCATATTTCACTATTTAAAATGAACAAATTACAGAATTTGAAATGGAAAACATTAATTGAAATACAACTTCAAAAATGCATATATTATGAAGAATCAGAAGATTTGTAAAATTTTATTTAATGTTTATGAGCAAAATAATAATTTCAAAAGTTCCACTGATAGCCTGATGTTTGGTCTGTTTTTTTAAGTCAAAATATGTTGGCCTTCTAAGGAATCCCTTTCATCAAGGCTCATGCAACATAACTAATAAAGAAACATAGACCCAAGAGATCAGTATGACATCAGATTTTAAATAATTAACTGCAAACAGTTGCAATATTCAATAACAACCATGCAAGGTCTTCGAATAACTGTGATGTACAAAAGTAGTCTCTTAGCAATACTCTAACTGCACTTGGTAAATTCACCCAGATGTTCTTATGCAGAAAGATACAGCTCTAAAACACTTGATGACAACCGTCTGTTAGTGGTTTCAAGAAGCCATTGCATCCAGGCTTATGTAGCATAATAAACAGAGAAACGGGAGAACTGGTTGGCGGAGATGTAAAATAAAGAACAGTGAACAGCTACGACATTCAATAAAACATGGATGCATAACTTTTCTTACAGTCAACCATTAATTGAATAAATAACACTAGATATTTAATAATAAAAATTAGTCTCTTATCAAAACTCCAGCAAGCTGACTTTGATGTTTTCAGAGAACAAAATGATATTCATGTACTTCAGTATTTATGTTATTTTACTCATTGTTCTCTTGAACTTTTTATCCAAAATGGACCAGATTCGACTAAGATGACAAGACTCTCGATAACCTGCCTTGGGAGTTGGAGCACACTCTATTTCACATATCCTTCATCAGCGTTCTGCAAACTTTTTTTAGCTAGGGGCCATGTTTTCCCCCAGCTAGGTCTGTGCGGGCCAACGTTGTTAAGTAAGGAACAAATACATACATAAATGATACTCATATACAGCGTTTTATGTTTGTTCGTCAACGACGTGTACAAAGTTAATGAGAACATTGATGTTGCATATTCTTTGATAACCGACTGAAGCATGAAGCAAGAGGGGATATTGCAAATCGCAGAAGCTCATCCAATCTCTTGTCTGTCAACCGGCACTGAAGTGAGTTGATATGATTCATCGCGGAGAATCCATATTCGCATGACCATGTGCTACTGAAAAGTACCAGGAATTTGTATACATCCTTGCGTAACACTTGAAGCCGGACCTGCACTTGCGTCACCCAGAAAAGCACAAGGTTGTCTTTCGCAGCGAGAAACTGTTCTTTCAAGGCCAGCACAATTTTGAAAATGAAGAAATCCTCCTGCAACGCAGCTTCGTCGATTCCAAACGTCTGCGACAACTTGTGACCCGCATCAGGCTGGGAGGTAAAAAGCAACAAACGTCAGAAAAGCAACAAACGTCATCGATAGATGCGAAGTTGACGAGTCGTTTGTTGCAGGCTGTCTGCGGACTGTCCAGCACACCGACAAGCACCTGTTTGGTGTCTTACTTGTGCGTCTTGTCTTCGCCGCAGACTTCTCTGATGAACCAGACATGCAGAAAGTTGCCGCTCTCTGCGTGAACTTTGAAAAGAGAACGCTTGCCGTCAAGCCCCTTTACTGCTTTGTACAGATTACACTGCAGCTTCTGCCATCCCTGGAGCAACATGTTCGGCTTGGTCAGGTGTCCAAAAATGTCTGCCAGGACGCAGAGCCGAATTTGAAACTGAGTGTCCAGCTTAGCGACAGGACGACCGATTTTTTCAAGAAAGCTGATGATGCGAGGAAGCAGTGCAACAAATCTCTCCAGAACTGATGATGTGAGGAAGCAGTGCAACACATCTATCCAGAACTGATGATGTGAGGAAGCAGTGTGCAACACATCTATCCAGAACTGATGATGTGAGGAAGCAGTGCAACAAATCTCTCCTGAACTGATGATGTGAGGAAGCAGTGCAACACATCTATCCAGAACTGATGATGTGAGGAAGCAGTGCAACACATCTATCCAGAACTGATGATGTGAGGAAGCAGTGCAACAAATCTCTCCTGAACTGATGATGTGAGGAAGCAGTGCAACACATCTCTCCAGAACTGATGATGTGAGGAAGCAGTGCAACACATCTCTCCAGAACTGATGATGCGAGGAAGCAGTGCAAAACATCTCTTCAGAACTGATCATGTGAGGAAGCAGTGCAACAAATCTCTCCAGAACTGATGATGCGAGGAAGCAGTGCAAAACATCTCTTCAGAACTGATGATGTGAGGAAGCAGTGCAACACATCTCTCCAGAACTGATGATGTGAGGAAGCAGTGCAACACATCTCTCCAGAACTGATGATGTGAGGAAGCAGTGCAACAAATCTCTCCAGAACTGATGATGTGAGGAAGCAGTGCAACACATCTCTCCAGAACTGATGATGTGAGGAAGCAGTGCAACACATCTCTCCAGAACTGCTCCACGGCTCAGCCAGCGAACACTGTTGTAAAACAGAACATCATCATATTCTGCATCAAATGTGGCCAGGTGGTTCTGGAATCTTCGGTGGTTCAGAGCACGGGTGCGAATGAGATTCAAGATTTCAACAACAGTTTGCATCGTTTCCTGCAGGCCGCAGCCTCCTTTTGCACACAGACCTTGCTGGTTAATGAGTCCAGCTCTATGGACCAAGCATACTTGGGGAACCATCCGTGCAAATTGAAACAAGGTTGTCCCATGTTAACTCATTCTCTTGACCGAGTTGTAGCAATGCATTGCAAATGTCTGCAGCTGTCGTTGTGCCTTTCAGTGGAATAAGGCACAGGATGTCTTCCGAAATGCCATTGTCGAAGTATCACACAGATATCAGCAGCTGAGCAATATCACTTCTGTCTGTGATCTTGTCAAGTGCAATTGACCAAGCAGGGCAGGCTCGCAGCTTACGCAACAGTTGCTTGAAGACGTCGCCACTCAGATCCTCGCAGCGACGAGCACACATGTCGGTTGAAAGCGCCTGTTTGCTAATCTGTTTGACAATTTTCTCTTTGTTCGGAAAACCCACAAACATAACTTCGGCAACAGCCAGACACAGTTTTGAACACTTTGGCTTTACCCAGATAAGCACCGTAAAAATCCTTCTTATGTTTCGAGTCTTAATGTCGTTTCACATTGTACCTCTTCATCTCAGTGACGCTCTCGCGGCAAATAAGACGCATGACAGTTGGACAATTGCGAAAAATTAATTACACGTGACGTGAAAATTTAGTCAACAACAACAACATATACAGGTGCATAGTATGGTGTGCTGCTGCTGCTGAAGGGACATAGCTGAAGTCATACGACTTATAAGGTGCTATACCCTTCTTAAACATAGCTATTAATATGCGTTTCCTACGATAGTAACTGCCCCACCATGAAAATGGGTTGACGATGCAACTCCACATTAATTTAGTTTAGTTTAGACTCTATATTCTGCAGTAGACGTGAAATCAACAAATCAGCATTTATATCCCAATTTGGTTTTTCAATATTTCCAACTTTTGGAGAGGGTCTCATGGGCCAACTGAAAACCGTCTGCAGGCCAAATTTGGATCATGGGCCAGGGTTTGCCGAACGCTGTCCTTGGTTAATAAAATTCCTTTGTTAGGGAATTGTACTTGTATTTCACATCCATGTGCTTCTTGGTATGGCAATACTGATGTCCAAGTCGATGTAGAATTCTAATGCTTGGCGTAATAATTTTCCCTTATGACTGAAGTAGCATTAAGTGAAAACAATGGCTTCAGATCCACATAGTGAGTTGTATGTGGTAAGTATCCAGTGTAGTTCAAATATTTGACAAAATGTGGTAGCTGTATCAACTTTGCAGTGTTATGGACGTACAGCTTTATAGACGTACATTAAAAATTGTGTAGGTAAAGGTAAAGTCATCCCCCAGGCATTACGCCTTAGGAAGCCATGAAGGCTTATATGGCCAGTGCTTAAACCTGGTTTCTGTAGTGCGAAGCAACTTAGAGTGCAGTTATACTGACTCTCCTGGACGGGACACTAGTCCATCGCAGTACCTTCCAAACAGTGTTTGTACTCATTTGCAGCTGAGTAGACTGAGGCAAAGTAGGGTAAACGAAATTGCCTAAGCTTCGAAAACGAACCGTGCCCAGTGTGGGTCTTGAACTCACAACCCTTGAATTTAGAGTCCAACACCTTAGCCACTAGGCAATTTGACAGTTATACTGCTATGTCACTCTATCTCATTACTACATTTAAAAAAAAGTTAAAAAAAGAAACATGATAAAAAACTATGTTTTTGAGAATTTTTTTCTCGGAAAAGTTGCATATTCTATATCACCATCTTTGATATCATATATTATGTGTTTGTGTGATGATGTTGATACACCCATCATATTTCTCTTTAGTACAAATGTTTATGTTCAGAATGGTATCCTGTTTACATATGTATACTAAACAAAAACTTCAAGTGAAATGGGGCTGTAGTATCTAGTCCCAGTTGCCTGTAATGGAGTCAAGCAGGAAGCAGTCTTCTCTCCTATGCTTTTCTCTGTATATATGGATGGATTATTTGAAGAGTTAGAGAAGAGTGTTGTAGGATGCCACATGGGCAACCACTATATGGGTGGCATAGGATATGCAGATGACCTGACCCTGCTAACACCTACAAGGTCTTGACTCAAGGTATTAATCGAGATATGTGAACAATATGCAGACGATTATTGTGTAAAGTTTAATAGTGCGAAGAGTATGTATCTTGTTTTTAGAGGTCTGAGTTGTAAACCTGACAACAGAACATTTGTTTTTAATGGCACCGAGTTGCAGACTGTTCAGGATGCTGTACATCTGGGCCACCATGTATCCACTATTAATAAGGATAACCTAGTAGCCGATGGCATTGCAACATTCTGGAGAGGGTATAACATGTTCATGGGTGATTTTGGTCATATAAAGATGGCTGTAAAGTGCAACTTATTCAAACAATACTGCTGCTCTTACTACGGAGCTCCACTATGGGATCTCCAGAGTAAAAGTGTTGGCTATATATGTATCGCATGACGCAAGGCACTCAGACAGTTGTGGGGAGTGGCACCTCTTACACACGGCGATGTTCTCTCGTTGTTGTCTGATAGTTTGCCACTACTGATCAACCTAATGCAAAGGTTCAAGACATTTATTCATAAGGCTCTAAACCACAAGTCGCCAGTGATAAGCCGTGTTGCTAAATTATCAATTAAAAATCCATGGTTGAATTGTGGTGGTAACTACTGTCATATACGTTATGACTACAACATGCATGAGGACGTGTCTGCTAGTGATATTGGCTGATGGTGGCAGGCGGGCGTGACCGACAGAAGGATATCTGGCTTGAGTGTTCTATCTGACATGACAGAAATTAGAAATGGGCTTTTTTTTTAGCCATGATGCTGTTAACGAAGTCATTACTGAAATAACTGTATTTTAAATATTGTACAGTTGCAATTTTGAATGTGCAAAATCAAGATTTTATTATTAGACAAACTAAGTTTGAAAAAATTATGGTAAGGTTGACCATTTGGCGGAATTGCCCAAGGATAAATGGCGAAATAATATAATCATAAGGCATCTGTGCTTGCAGATTTCAGGAATCAATAATAAAATTGATGTGTATTTAAACAGTACAGTGCAGTTTGTTTGGAGTAAATTAAGCTGACCAACAAAGTTATATCAATACAGCAGATTTCTGTGTAATTTTGTTTGTCCTGGACATGTAGATTTTAGCTGCACAATACATAGTCTATTTTACACCACCCATCTACCTCTACAGCACTTAACGTGCCAAAGATCCGAATATCCCCTAAGACCTATGCATGCTTTTCGATTTTCTTCCGCGTTCAATTTGAATGGCGTTAGGGCCCCGAGACATTGGTGAATCGCAAGAGTTTCCTGGAATAGCACATGTGAGTCCCTGGATATTACCATGTAACAAAGCCTAAGACATTCAACGACCATGGCATGGGTCTTCTAAGAACCACGCCAGGAATAGCAGGTGCTGTGGTCATCAGGAAGGTAGACAATAGATGCAGCTGTGTATTTCCCTTGAATAGACAGCTGCCAAGTCATTAAGGTTGTTATGCAGTAGGTTTAATTGGCAATGTCTGTGAATATTGACCGTGTTGCTATTATAGCTTCAGCTTAATTGGAGGGAGGATCACTAGTGTCAATATTATATATATATAATATGTACACACATGTATATGTGACACCCCATGGCAAAACCAACAAGAAGGGGGCAAACAAGCAATTGTTATTCACACCATCAGAAGCAGTTATTTCACACTACTTCCTAGGGTACAAAAATGATGATTTGTTAACAACAACAGCAGTGATACTACTCACCATCACAAGCAAACTACTCACCATCACAAACAAACTACTCACCATCACAAACAAACTACTTACCATCACAAACTACTCACCATCACAAACAAACTACTCACCATCACAAACAAACTACTCACCATCAAAACAAAATTTAAACGTGAAATCAGGCTTTAAAGTTTTCACTTGACAGTTTTGCTGGTCTGTTTGTTTACACTACCATAGCTACTAGTTCTTCTACTCAAGCTACAAACATAAGGTTTGGCATTGGTGTACATAACATTTTGGGCTTTTGTGTGATGTAGTAGTGTTGTTATTGTAAGGGAGGGATCAGTAGTATTGATAATATTGACAATAGCAAAACTAATATATATATATATATATATATATATATATATATAAATAATATATATATATATATATATATATATAAATAATATATATACATACATACATATATACTAGTGATCCTTAGGTTACAAAAACAACACTAATATATATATATATATATATATATATATATATATATATATATATATATATATATATAAGGTTACAAAATCGATACATATATATATATATATATATATATATATATATATATATATACATATATATATATATATATATAATATATATATATATATATAGTAGTATATATATATATATATATATATATATATATATATATATATATTATATATATACTGATACTAGTAATCCATCCTTGAATATATATATATATATATATGTATATATATATGGTATATATATGTATATATATATATATGTATATGTATATATATATATATATATATATATATATATATATATATATATATATATATATATATATATATGATGCTAGTGATCCATCCCTTACAATAGCAAAATATATATGTATATATATATATATATATTTATACATTTATAATATGTACACGCCGATGCATGCACATATATATCACGTATGTATATATTACTTCCTCATAGTAAGTACTGCTTTGGCTGTTGTTTTATTCCACTGCTCCTTATCGGCAGCTTTTCCCCTCCAGGTTTCACCCTCCTCTGCCTTTCTCACATCCATCTTAATGCAGCCTCCCATCGTTATTGCGGTCTGTACATATATTACAGTAAAATGTGCATCAGACATGCAAATACGACTCCATCCATTAGTTCCATCAAGCACTAATGGCTAAGTAATCTCTCCATTTAGCATAGTGACTAGTTCATGTAGAAGATTATACTGATGGTGATTTACATATATTTAGAAAGGTTAATTAAGGAGGAGATTATGTACAAGATAACCTAGGTGAATTAATCAATTGAGCTGAACATTACATATTGCAAAATATAAACGCTTACACACAAAACAGTAGAATTTATAAAAATGGAAAATGCGACATATGAGAGGAAAATATTTATACAGACATTAAAGAGCAATGTTGAATTATTGAAATGTTTGTAAATACTGCTTCTACTACTAAATATTTTCTTCAAGTTTTTGGATGGTAGATGAAGCAGAGGCTTTGAAGAATGTACTTTGTCTCACAGAAGATGATAGATAAATTGAAAAAATTACCTATGAATTGTATTTTTTGTTCTTATTTTGTTTAAAACTTATAAAGTTTATATATAGATATATATATATATATATATATATATATATATATATATATATATATATATATATATATATAAGATGTATATAAGGTTGCTTCTGCGATAGTGACTATTACTTACTAAAAGGTCTTAACTAGAGTATTCTTGGCCCTATTTGCTTGGCCCTATTTGACGGTACAATACATGGAATTTGATATAATATATATAATCAGATTAATTATATGTTCATTGTGAGGACACTACATATCATACTGTATTTGTAATATGTTCATTGTGAGGACACTACATATCATACTGTATTTGTTATATGTTCATTGTGAGGACACTACATATCATACTGTATTTGTAATATGTTCATTGTGAGGACACTACATGTCATACTGTATTTGCACTGTAATAAGTTCATAGTGAGGACACTACATATCATACTGTATTTATTATATGTCCATTGTGAGGACACTACATAGCATACTGTATTTATTATATGTCCATTGTGAGGACACTACATATCATACTGTATTTATTATATGTCCACTGTGAGGACACTACATATCATACTGTATTTGTTATAGTTGTTCATATTAGTATCGGTAAACCAATGGCATCCTTGTTAAATATTAATCAACTGAACATTATTTACAACACACATTCTCGCAGTGCAGAGTGGTACATTGCAGTGATTTCTAGTGTGTGGTCATTGGGATTACCCATTGGGATTACCCAGATTGTTAGAAGAAACACTGAAAAGGGGAGGTATTTTGGAGCAGACTAGGAGCAGACTGCGATGGGCAGGACATATTCAGAGAATGAGTGAGGAGAGATTGACAAAGAGAGCAGGGAACAGAGAAGAGGCTGGTAGAAGGAAAAGATGAAAACGGGAATTAAGATGGAAGGACATTGCTAAGAGAGATCTGGATAAGGCAGGTGTGAATTGCAGAAAATCAAGAGGTGTGGAAACAAGCTGTCAATAGGGCAAAAATGAATTGTGGCGAGCATATCATAAGAACAGAACAGGATTTGGTTGAATGGCAAGACGAAGATTATTGGGATTGCCCTGAGGCAGCAAACAGAAACTTTACAAGATCACTGATCAGAAAACAGTGACGCTACATGATAGACAATCTCTTCAAGTGAAGGAATCCCTTGTTGCCGCTTCTCCATCTCTACAGACAGGTCTTGTGTCATGCCAACAGGTAACCTGTTACAGGAGGAGACAGATCAATTATTCACAGGCAGATGCATCCGTCCTCTTGGCCACTGGCAGACATGGCTGCCCTGGGTTCTAATTAAAGCCAGCTTAATCTCTGTTGACAAGCTCACAAAGCAAAGCTACCTGGCCCAATTCTCAACAGTAATGACAATTTAGGAGAGATGATGATTTATGCAGTGATAAACAAGTATTGACCAGTTTGTTACACATGCGCCACACTCTTAATTGGGCATCTCTGTTATGGAGACTGTAAACGTTTGCACACGGCTGTAGCGACGTGACCGCCAGGATGTTTCCAGGTCCAGTTCTTGCTCAAATTCTACTTCCTTGTTCATTTCTGACACCAAGCACAAAACAAACAAATATGTGAGACAACAAGTGAATTCCTTTGCTGGAAAGCAGGAGTCCTTGTTGTCAATGGTGAAACAAAAAAAAGCTGTCCTGGTTTGGCAAAGTCACCTGACACAACACCATGCCAAAAA
Source organism: Lamellibrachia satsuma (assembly GCA_033239005.1). NCBI lineage: Eukaryota > Metazoa > Annelida > Polychaeta > Sabellida > Siboglinidae > Lamellibrachia > Lamellibrachia satsuma. The sequence continues at coordinate 2,236,575 of BSQZ01000016.1, read as the reverse complement.
CAAAATACAGAAATAAGCACTCCTCTGGAAAAAAGCCCCCCAGAAATAAGCCTTCCCAGAAAAAAGCCCCTATAAGAAAATAAAGCAAAGAATAAAAACAATAAAATTACACTTAAATTGGGACATTCGTATAAAAACAAAGGTATACGTATATGACATAAGACATCGCTAATAATATTACTCAACTAACTGGAATCGTGATGTTTATCAAATAAGGGAAAATAAAACGTATTTTAATTAAATTATTTATTCCCAGAACCATACACACCATAATACAATCTACACTACATGTTCACAACTTCACATACGATAAGCTTGTTAAACTACACAACATGTATCTACCCTCTTGAAGAAATGTCTCTGTTAAGCCAGAAATGTTCAGTAACTAATAACTACCCAACGTGACTAACACGACTCCCTGACTAACACAAGGTGACGTGTGTTGGACACAGTAATTTGTTGTATACACATGTGTTGGGTGGATGGATACCCTTGAAGATAGGGCTGGAGAGGCGAATGGACACAATGTTTTGAAAATAGAATACTTCCATGGGCAATAACCGTCTGTTAGAACTGTGCCCAGATGACATCGTTGGTAATGGCGTACGGAAAGAGATAAAAAAAACTGGCTTCAGAAAGCAGCCATCAAAATTGATGGAGAAATAAGTGGTTTGACTTTGATAAAAAGATATGTAGGACAAGGATACGTTTTTATCTCTTCACGTCTTCAATATACAGTGAAATCATACCAAGAGAATTATTGACCCAGAAGTCACCAGAGTAACACCAAACAACAAATAAACGTTTGTGATGGTGATGATACTGCTCTCCTAGATGACTGTGAGTTAACCAATGAAAGAAAATTGCCGTACGTTCCCTTTAAAAAACCACCAACATCACCAGACATGTGCTGGGTGCTGAAGAAAAAGAACTGCCATGCAGTGTGCATCTGTTTTGTGCCCTTCAACTGGTCTTGTAATGTATTAGGTACTTTATGGTAATTGTTGTGGGTCGCACAGCCCTATGCATCTATTAAGCAATCAGTGGTAAGTGACTTGTACTATATAATCCACTGTGTGGCTCTGGTAATTGTCATTCACAGATGATCTTGGTTGAATGTTATCAAGTCTGTTAATAACTATGCACATCTAGAAATATGATTTTGAAGGCTTTCAGGCAAGACAATTAATTATTACAAATATGACAATTTGCACAATATGTGTTCAATTATTTTAATTTATTATATAAGTGCCTGTTGATAGTCAGTGTGTCTGTATCTTTATAGATAAACTGGAATAACTTCTTTTATTTAATTATATACCGTATTCGACATAATAAGCGTACATTATGCTTGAACAAAATTGGGCCACGGAAAATGTCAAGAAATATATTCTTATAAGCAAACAGCAAAGTTTTTTAGTGTTATCTTAGTGTAGAACAACTAAAAAGTGGTGCCAACTGTTTAACACCAGATGGCAACACTTTTCAGTTGTTCCACATCATTCAAATTGCAATAATTATGGATCCTGCTGATTAAAAAAGGGGTGTATGCTAATTAGGGCATGTACACTTCCATTGTCGATTCCATCCCAACGCGGATTCCATTCTATCGTGGATTACATTCCGTGTAATAGTAGTATTTTTTTTCACAGGGCGTGTCCTATCCTGTCCATTTCCTTTTTGCGATCTCTTCCCTGATGTTATGTTGGGCTGTCCTCCTTGGGAACTGTCTGTTTGTGGTCTTATCTTGCCATTTTACTTTGAAGTTGTGTCTGAGACATGGGGACCGATCATTATTTTACTTTGAAGTTGTGTCTGAGACATGGGGACCGATCATTATTTTACTTTGAAGTTGTGTCTGAGACATGGGAACCGATCATTATTTTACTTTGAAGTTGTGTCTGAGACATGGGGACCGATCATTATTTTACTTTGAAGTTGTGTCTGAGACATGGGGACCGGGCATTATTTTACTTATGGGTTCTTGTCATCTGAAAAAGGTCCAGTGATTTTGAGATGGTACTTAGAAGAATTTTTACCCTGAAAAATCTTTGCAAATAACATTTTGAGATGGTACCATTTTTAAGGATTTTTGAGCCCTGAAAAAATTTTATGAACAAGAAAAGGGGTGCATTTGCAGACTCTAATACCTGAGGTGCACACAGGTTTTAATTTCCACTTGCTGGTTGGTAGTATTTATGCATGTGTCAGTGATAGACAAAGACTGAATGCCGTCAGTTTGGGTGACAAATGATGCGGAGCATCTTTAAAAAAAAAATTATAGTTGACAGAAACTCTACTGGCGGTCGGTGACACGCCAGGAAGCAGAGTGTACTGTTTCTATTAGAACTGAGGCGTAATTCTGCGCATAGGTTGGACTTGCCTGACTGACTTATAACATTGGTTTTAATGGGAAAAAACAATATGACCGTTGGCTTTGAACTGAGAACTGCTGCCGCTCACACTAGACCTACCAGGCCAAAAGCCTGGTGCCTGGTGAGACTTCCCTTTTTATAGCAAGGAACTTCCCCGAGATGATTTGAAGGTGTATATAAATGTATCTCAGTACTGCCATCTCGTGGATAAAAACAATTCTAAATCTAATATGTAGGTTCTACTTTGATAATTGACATAGTCCATGTGTCAGTTGACACCAATGGTAGTAGATGTAGAGATCACCAGCTCTGTGAGTCCACAACAGGTAACACATCTACCCTCTGTGTCGGATCTTTTACCTCCCCTAGCATAGAGACGAAGGGACCGACAGCTTTTAATGTCTCTTCCAAAAGACACAGGCAATTTGGGTAAAACGAAAATTTTCCAGGTTTTGAAATGACAGCCTTTGGTCTTGAACCCGTCGACCGAAAGTCCCATTTTCTACCACACAACCACCCACATGCCCTACCATAGAGTTTATTGTAAGCTGGATGTTTGTTCTACCACACAACCACCCACATGCCCTACCATAGAGTTTATTGTAAGCTGGATGTTTGTTCTACCACACAGCCACCCACATGCCCTACCATAGAGTTTATTGTAAGCTGGATGTTTGTTCTACCACACAGCCACCCACATGCCCTACCATAGAGTTTATTGTAAGCTGGATGTTTGTTCTACCACACAGCCACCCACATGCCCTACCATAGAGTTTATTGTAAGCTGGATGTTTGTTCTACCACACAACCACCCACATGCCCTACCATAGAGTTTATTGTAAGCTGGATGTTTGTTCTACCACACAGCCACCCACATGCCCTACCATAGAGTTTATTGTAAGCTGGATGTTTGTTCTACCACACAGCCACCCACATGCCCTACCATAGAGTTTATTGTAAGCTGGATGTTTGTGTCGTGTTTCAGGGGCGCCTTCAGTGTGGTGCGGAGATGTATGCACAGAGAAACAGGAGCGCAGTTTGCGGTGAAGATTGTCGATGTGGCAAAGTTCACATGTAGCCCAGGGCTCAGTACTGATGGTAAGTGCATTATTGACATCCTCGCGAGCCCGCGGTAGTGGTACTGTTGCCCCCAGCATGTACCCTATTCGCTGTACGGAAGTTCGCCAAATCAATTGTACTTTGTCCCACTTGCTGTCGTGGTTGACGCGTTTCTGGTAACCAGATGGCTGAGATGCGTCAGCACCCAAACAACAAAGAGCATTTCCAGGAAATGCTTATCATCTGTCCAACCAGCGATGACGGGTCCACAACCAAGTAAAGTTTTGTTCCCCATAAATTCCAGCAAGCAGTCCCATTAGTTAACAGCAACTGAAGAATCAGCATTTCAACAGGACAATCTGCCAGGGGTACTGATGTATTGATTAAATAAGTGTTATTGAGTAGAATGACATTTCAGACTGCTTTTTAGAAATAATAAAAAATTAATACAAAATAATATAATATATTATATATATATATATATATATATAATATAGTATAATAATATAATAAAAAATGGATCAGATATATTTCTGACTAAATGATAATAATTCTGCATTACTTAAATAAAAGTATATTTTATAATAAATAAAAAAAAATATTGCTTAAAATAATGGGCACTTTTCTAGAATCCGAGTCCATCTGTATTTCGCCATTACTAACATGCGGTTGAGTATGTATAGTAAAAAAATGCACAATATATGCACCGTGCACATTTATCTACAGAACATGTACATTATTAAACATGTTGTGCATAAGAATGCATTTAATCTCCTGTTCTGGTTCTCAAATGTGCATATTTAACATATTTAAAATGCTTCGAACGCTCTCTTGAAAATAATAGGGGCAAGATGGTGCTCAAATCACATTAAATCAGTGTGTTTTTTGTTCCATAGATAAATGTGCAATTGTGCAAGGTTACTGTCCATGTTGCATGTTAATGATGGCAAAATGGAGATGGGCATAGATTCTAAAAAGCACCAAAACATTTACAAATAAATCAAATGATTGAGAAAGATTAAACTGAATGACGGACAGTGGATGTCACTGCCCACTGGGGGAGCAAAATAATGTTTTACTTGTCTCTTAACAGCCGTGTGCTCCTGACATGTTTGTTTAATAAAAGTATTTACAGAAATAATTTCATAATATATTATGTTAAATTATATAATTAACTATGTAAAATATATACAGTGGCGTAGTGGTTAGAATATATAGGACTCTGAATCGAAAGAATCCGGATTCAAATCCTCTTGCTGCCATTTGGAAGCTTGGGCAGTTTTGTTTACTTCACGTTGCCTCAGTTCATTCAGCTGTATAAATGAGTACCTGGCTACAGACAGAGGTGGATACCTGATTGCAACGTGCTTCCCAGACAAGTAGAGATGGCGTAGGAATTAACAGATCTGGCAAGTGTAAAGCGTTTAGAACAGTCCTGAGGAATAGAATAGCATAAGAACATACCTTTTAACTATACAGTTATATCTGTTGGTGGGTGTGTGCATGCGTGCATGCGTGCGTGCATCAGACCATGTCAGTTTCCCACACTAACCATGTTTTGTAATGGCCTGTTCTTTGTAACAGTTACACATACAAAAGAGAACATCACTTCTGTCAGATATCTTCATACAAATGTATCAGATGAAAGCTTTGTGTCGTAGACAGATCACTTGATGTGAACTGATTTTAAGATGAACGGAATTCGCATTAATTGTATTATTATCTATATAGTAGCTGGTTATGATTGAATGCAAGTTGTTTTCTGAGAGCCAATCCTTAATTCTCATTAATCTCAATCTGGTGTTGTGGTGCGACTATCCATTAACTAGACCACAATTGACAGGAACTTATACCATTTCATATTTAAATATATTCATATTAAAATAAAGTATAGTTTGCATATATAGTGACAGCAGCGTACACATCAACATATGAAATGCTGGTTTGATTAAATAAATAATGCTCAACCTTGGCTTAATCCAGTACTGAATATTTGACCTCCTCCAATATGTTTACGCTGTGATACTGCGCACTGTGTAATTGCCACAGTTATATTGTGAACAAACATTGAAGGTAACAGACAGCATGAACCTTTATATGCATGCTAACTTTTGACTTATATAGCACTTTATATAATAATAATAATAAAATGACTTCTATGGCGCCAACATCCTCAGAAAATCCGAGCTCAGTGGCGCAACAAAACCAAAGGATTAGGCATTCTCGTGATCATGTACAATGTAAAAAGTCGTCAACCGATGGATGGAGGTGCCAAGAAGCTAAGGAGGATAGGCAATTTTGAAAAGATAGGTTTTCAGATTACGTCGAAATGAAGCTGTATTTCTTGCTGAATTTACGCTGTCGGGGAGTGAATTCCACAGAGTTGGTGCGGCAACCGAGAAAGCTCGAGTACCAGCGTTTGTCTAAACTGGGAACAGAAAGTAAAACATAACCAGACGACCAAAGCTGTCTGGGCTGTCTTGCTGGAGTGAGCATTGAATGTAAATATGCAGGTTGTTTGGTTGAAAGGGCTTGATAGGTAATTGTACAGATCTTAAAAATAATGCGATATCGCACAGGGAGCCAATGCAATGATTTTAGAAGTGGCACTGAGCGAGAGAAACGAGGAGATCTCGTGTAACTACCCTAGCCAAACAATTTTGGACACGTTGAAGTTGTGTAATATCCTTGATAGCAATATTATGAAGGAGGGAATTGCAATAATCAAGTATGCTGCTAACAAGAGCTGTAGCAATAGTTTTAGCGACAGAAAGTGACATATACCGGCGAATAAGGCGAAGATCATGGATATGATAAAAACAGCAATGACACGTTTGAGAAATATGTTGTCTAAAGTTGAAATTCTTATCAAAAGTGACTCCAAAATTCTTTGCTGAGGCTGCTGGTGTGATAGTTTGACTCAGGATACGTGTCGGGGAAAAAACCATCAAGTTTGCCACACTGCTTTGGAGTACCAATGATGAGAAATTCAGTTTTGTTTGCGTTTAACTTTAATTTGCTGTCAGTCATCCAGAGGGAGATTTCGTGGAGACAATCGCTGAGCTGATATAGGGAACGATTTGTATCCGAGGTAGCCAAAGAAATGTAGATCTATGTATCACCTGCGTAAAAGTGGTGATTCAAATTATGATATAGCACTTTATATAACACTTTATATAGCACTTTATATAGTGCTGTGCCCAGTCCTTGGGGTCACTCAAAGCACTTTACACTTCACCTCATGACAGACATGTTAGTTTCAAAACTCACTCAACATTCAGCCACGCTGCTATTACTGCTTGGATTCATTCATTTATATCCTCCACAGTCTGCACTATAGCCAGGTACTCCTTTATAGCATACAACTGATTGAACAGAAGCAATGTGGAGTGAACAAAATTGCACAAGTTTCCACACTGCAACAAGAGCATTTGAACCCTGGTCCTCTTGAGTAAGAGCCCGGCGGTCTAACCATTGCTCCTGTACCCTACTACTGGTAGATGTGTTACAATGAGTTGTATAGCAACCGACATACCATATTCGACCTAATAAGCATACAGTATTTTATTTGACCTAATAAGCATACAGTATTTTATTTGACCTAATAAACATACAGTATTTTATTTGACCTAATAAGAATACAGTATTTTATTTGATGTAATAAGCATACAGTATTTTATTTGACCTAATAAGCATACAGTATTTTATTTGACCTAATAAGCGCGTACAGTATTTTATTTGACCTAATAAGCGCATACAGTATTTTATTTGACCTAATAAGTGCATACAGTATTTTATTTGACCTAATAAGTGTACAGTATGCTCAAAAAGAAATTGGGCCATAGAAAAATTGTCATGGAATCTGTTGTGTACACCAAAATTTGTTTCTCTAGACAAGTAACTGTTTAACACTAGTGGTGTAATTTGTTGACTAGTGTAGAACAACTGAAAAGTGGTGCCAACTGTTTAACACCAGATGGCGACACTTTTCAGTAGTTCCATACTAGTCATATTACAATAATTATGGATACTGCTGATTAAAAAAGGGGTGTATGCTAATTGAAGCGTGTATGCTTAATATGTCGGATGCGGTACTTATGTTCTCTAGTCACTCCTGCAAGAAAGCCTAGACAGCTGGTTCTGATCTACTAAATTGTTCCCTGATTTGAAACAAACATTGAAATCTGGGTCTTCTCAGTTGCTGAACCAACTCTGGAACTCGCTCTCTGTCAGTTTTAGGTCAGCAGCCGTGCTAACCCTCCTTTGTGGTAGCATATTCATCCATCAGTTGACAACGTTAATCTATATATTAACATACTAACTTTGGGGGTCAGTCTGGCAGTATCTCCCTCCCAGGTACTCAGGTCCGCTCACCACTTTCTATGTTCCTTCGCCATTGATCTACCAATTGGTGATGTATTTAAAAAAACACAAAGGTAATTATTTCGACTTATTTACTTATATCATCTTAGGCAACAGAAAAAAAACCCAATTGCAACTCGTATCCAGCAGTTATGCAATGTTTGACGTTCTATGAAACATTGTTATCATATCATATATATGTGAAATTAAAACAATCATGGTTCAGGAAAGAGTTTAATATAAAAATATCTAATGGTGATGACTGCTGCGCTTGGTTTGTGGCTCCATGGACGGGTGTAAGCTAGCACTGTGTTGTTATTACAGCGTAACTACTGTCTGTTGTAGACTTGAAGAGGGAGGCAAGTATCTGCCACAGACTCAAGCATCCTCATGTCGTTGAGCTGCTGGAGACCTACAGCTCTGAAGGCATGCTCTACATGGTCTTTGAATTGTGAGTACTTCATCATCATGCGGTGTCATCTCCTCTCTGAGCGTCGGCTAGCATGGATCTCCACTCCTGGCTGCATTGAGCTGTTCTCACCAGGTCTTCACATTTCATGTTCCCTGTCCACGCCTTGATGTTGTCTGTTCACAAGGCTCCTGGTCGTCCTCTGTCTCTCTTACCTTCTGTCGTTCCCTCCAGTATTTCCCATTGAATGTCTGATGATACGGCTAAGAAATTGTAGTTTCTGTATTTTATTAAAAAGCTGCTTTTTTATTCTATATTCGTGACATGCTCAGAGTCCATTATGGATTATATAGGGTGAAAGTGACGAACAAACGAACGAACATGAGTACAATTTTTATCATGCAATTGTTACAGGCAAACAAATTGATAAATGTAAGTTAGAAGGCACAGTCAAAACGTAATATTCCTGATAATTACGGTGGAAGCCATATGTGGCAAATATAAACAATATTTATGCACAACACAGGTAAATTACATTATATAGTTTAATAACAGTGCAGGGTGCATGAACACAATGCAATATAAATGAAGTTTGAGCAATTTTAATGATGAAATTATGCAAATATATTTCTCAGATTTCTGTCATCTTTAGATATGAACAAGCATTTTTCTTCAACACAGACAAACGCACACACACATACATGCACAGCAGGTCGCACACATGCTTGCACGCACGCACGCACGCACACACGCACGCACAAACATTATCAAAATCATGCAAACATATGCAGTTTTTGTGTACTTCGTTTGATGTGTACAGTTTATATTGTACAGTCTGTAATACTACCATATAACAACATCTCTGAAATATGACATCTGGCATTTGTAGCACATGTTCACATTTTTGGTTGAATGATAATTATTTGTCATCATCAAACTTAAAAAAAACTCCACTGGGGACCCTATCTAGTATTACTTACAGATGACAGCACAACGCTGGGACCAGGCGGAATAGGAATAGTCTGTTTGATCAAATATTCATAAGTGACATTTGTTACACTGGCGTGTTTTTGATTCTTGCATGAAAGAAAGATTGGTTTACCACCATTTCTATTTCCGGCCATTTTAAAGTTATGTGACGTCAGAGAAAATGGTGCTGGAGAATTTCCTCTTTTTTTTGTTAGGTTTTTAAACGTCGTCTCGATCTTCCGATTTCCAAACAAAACCTCCCACTTTTTGTCGTATTTGATTGTACAGTTTTTGTTTTTGAATTTTGGGTTTTTGGCTTTTTGAAGGTTATTTATAAAAGAATACACAGCACATCAGAAGAGATTGCCTGGTAACGGTCGATGTGGAAACATTTCCGGGACTTGTTCTCGTGACAATTTCACTCGTTACACGGAATATTAAAATGGTCGAAAATAGAAAAACAAATCGTGGTCTGATCTCAGCAACATCAAATAATATTACATTTCCTTAACAGCCTGAGACATAGCATTGGCAGTAATGGATATCTAACAAAACTACATAATAGGACAGTTCCATTAGCATGTCTTCCCCTGCATATTGGGTGATTTCGCTGAACATATTGTCAATATTTTCAGTAAAGTTAATGGGCCGTACTAGCTGCGCTGTCACTTCTGCATCAGTTGAGGCAGTTTATTATGTGCTGAAAGGGATGTTAACTTAATGGGGGATGCTGTCAGGAATGTTTTGTTGGATATGTAATGCATTCACCAGTAGCCTCAGTGTCCTGGTTCATGCACTGGCATTTCAAACACATCCACTTTTACACTTTCATTCGCTTTGTATTGTTCCAGTCGCTTTGTTTTGCTTAAACTATTTTTGTCTTCTGGCAGTCACTTAGTGTTGTTAAATTTACATCCATGTTTTATTATTACATTGTTAGTCATTTTATTACACTTACATCTATGTTTTTGGTACAACCACTTTGCATTGTTACACTTACACCCATGTTTTATTATTACATTGCTACGGCCACTTTGCATTGTTACACTTGCATCCATGTTTTATTGTTACATTGTTACAGCCACTTTGCATTGTTACACTTGCATCCATGTTTTATTATTACATTGTTACAGCCACTTTGCATTGTTACACTTACATCCATGTTTTATTATTACATTGTTATGGCCACTTTGCATTGTTACACTTACATCCATGTTTTATTATTACATTGTTACGGCCAGTTTGCATTGTTACACTTACATCCATGTTTTATTATTACATTGTTACAGCCACTTTGCATTGTTACACTTACACCCATGTTTTATTATTACATTGCTACGGCCACTTTGCATTGTTACACTTACATCCATGTTTTATTATTACATTGTTACAGCCACTTTGCATTGTTACACTTACATCCATGTTTTATTATTACATTGTTACAGCCACTTTGCATTGTTACACTTGCATCCATGTTTTATTATTACATTGTTATGGCCACTTTGCATTGTTACACTTGCATCCATGTTTTATTATTACATTGTTACAGCCACTTTGCATTGTTACACTTACATCCATGTTTTATTATTACATTGTTATGGCCACTTTGCATTGTTACACTTACATTCATGTTTTATTATTACATTGTTACGGCCACTTTGCATTGTTACACTTACATCCATGTTTTATTATTACATTGTTACAGCCACTTTGCATTGTTACACTTACACCCATGTTTTATTATTACATTGTTACGGCCACTTTGCATTGTTACACTTACACCCATGTTTTATTATTACATTGCTACGGCCACTTTGCATTGTTACACTTACATCCATGATTTATTATTACATTGTTACAGCCACTTTGCACTGTTACACTTACATCCATGTTTTATTATTACATTATTACAGCCACTTTGCATTGTTACACTTACATCCATGTTTCATTATTACATTGTTATGGCCACTTTGCATTGTTACACTTGCATCCATGTTTTATTATTACATTGTTACAGCCACTTTGCATTGTTACACTTACATCCATGTTTTATTATTACATTGTTATGGCCACTTTGCATTGTTACACTTGCATCCATGTTTTATTATTACATTGTTACAGCCACTTTGTCTTGTTACACTTACATCCATGTTGTATTATTACATGATTACATGCACTTTTTCGTGTCACTGATTGTACAACAGCCTGTTTGTCCAGTTACCATCATTTTGTCTTAGTATAGTCCCTTTTGTCTTAGAGTCAATTTATGCTTGCTTTCTGTAAAGAAACTATGTCCAATTAACTTTGACGATGTTGGAGCCAAACCAACTGATCCAAGTGTAAGCTAAGTAGATGTAATTCTTAATTGGCCAGTAGGTGAACTGGGAATCTGTCTCACAATTAGCCATAAACCAGAATCTGTGAAACGGGCCTGAATCCTATAGAGTTGTGGAATCTATATTCTGTTGTATTACGCCTTCTTCCAACTAAGTTACGCCTTCTTCCAACTAAGCTACACCTTCTTCCAATTAAGTTACGTCTTCTTCCTACTAAGTTACACCTTCTTCCAACTAAGTTACACCTTCTTCCAACTAAGTTACGCCTTCTTCCTACTAAGTGCTTTCAAGAGCCCTGCTACTGTCCAAATATGTCTTACGAAGTACAGTCGGGACCATTCATGCCTGATCTCATTATCTTTCTCCATGGACAAGGTTTATTTACAGAGTTTGGCCAAGGGCACCTTAATTCTCTTTGTTTGAAACTGGAACCGATGGACGAATTGTTAACCTAAATGTTTACGTAATTAAATATATCACATATATTATGCTGTTATATGTACTTTGTAGTAATTCACATAAAACGTTATTTTTGGTGAATAATATGTTGAAGACTCAATGTGTGGTCTTCTCGATGATCAATCATTAATAAAAAATGTATGTATATATGTATGTATCTAGTAGTAGTAATAGTATTTATAGAATTTAATAAAGCAAATGATGACAATAACGACTAAGTTATACTTGTACTTGACATAATGTACTTGATAAACAGTCATACTTCTTCCGCATTAATTTGAATTTACTAAAATGAGTAGGAATTGGTTAAATTGAACTGGAATTGTTCCAATGCAGTTGGAATTATATTTTTTATGTGGATGTATTTAGAATTGAATTGAATTGGAGTTTATTAGAACAAAATGGAATTAGAGCCAGTAAAAAATAATGCACAGCCCTGCTTCTGACTGATGTCATTAATCACCTTACAAAATATTCACATATTCACATTCACGTAAATGTTCATATCTATTTATTTATAATACACTTAATATGGTGACACATTGATTTATTGACTTATTACATCAAAGACGCACTTTGTCACAGTACATGACTAAATATTCGGTGCTTGGTGCTATATCATCATGAACATGTAAATGCTGAGATCTTGTGTTATCACCTTGTCATTGTGTGAATACTGAAACTGAAACTGTTGTTTGTGACATATGTTGCTATGTTTGTGATATACAAATTTGAAGGTGCTTCCTGAATTAAATTTTTTTCCTTTTCAAATCAGTGCACACAAAATTATTCATATCCGTATTCGACCTATTAAGCATATAGTACGCTTGAAAAAAAATTGACCATGAAAAATGTCAGGGAATCTGTTATAAGCCTATGCCAAAATTAGTTTCTCTAGACAATAAGGTAACTGTTTAACACTACTGGTGTCATTTGGTGTCTAGTGTAGAACAGCTGAAAAGTGGTGCCAACTATTTAACACCAGATGGCAACACTTCACAGTTGTTCCACGCTAGTCAAATTACAATAATTATGGATCCTGTGGATTAAAAAAGGAGATGTACGCTAATTAGGGCATGTACGCTTAATAGGTTGAATACAGTATCTAGTATTGACTGCGACATTTGTACAAATATGTTATTCAGTTTTGATGAAATCATCAGACAAACTTATTGTTGTCTGGCAAATTTGGCTCTGCCTCTTTTCTGTAATATGCATAAGGCTGTTCACAGATTTGCAAGTTATTCGATCTAACTAACAAAGTCAATTCTTTTCGTGATTTTAACAAAAATACTCTCTTTTATTAAACCGACTGCGCATGTTTATTTATATTCATGCACTACTGATTTGAACAGCAGTGAACCTGATTCTCGATGGGCTAAATGAGCTGAGAAGAGTTTTAAATGTATATTGTTGAGTAAGGTACACGCTAGTAACTGTACTGTGGAAATATGTTTCAGCATGGAAGGGGCTGACTTGTGCTTTGAGATAGTCAAGCGGGCCATGGCTGGCTTTGTGTACAGCGAAGCGGTCTCGAGGTAAGACAAACTTCATATCATTATTATTACTTAAAATTTGTAAGGCGCCATATATCTAGGATCAGCCCATTCATAGGCGCGTACAGTCATATTTTAAATTCAATCAACATCATGCATCATATTATAGGCTGCATATTGCTCGCGCTAATCAATTATAATCAGTGGAGGTATTTATCAGGTCCAGCTGAAGCGGCCTTCTAAGTGTATACCCGTTGTTTGTTTGAAAGGAACTTCCTGTCCTGATAATTAGCACTGTCTCCCAGAATTGTATTGAATTAATTAATTAGTCAACATCTGCTCGTGAAAAACCAGAAAGTGCCCGTGAAAAGCACGAAAGTGCTTGTGAAAAGCAGGGCGGGCGGGCGGGCGGGCGGGCGGGCGGGCGGGCGGGCGGGCGGGCGGGCGGGCGGGCGGGCGGGCGGGCGGGCGGGCGGGCGGGCGGGCGGGCGGGCGGGCGGGCTGCCATTTCCATCATATCTCCATTGATTTCACATGTATGGGGCTGACTGTTTATAAGCATAGCCTGGGGAACATATATTTTCATATTTTCAAAAGAAAAGATTGAAATTAGTGCAAAGTTGGCATCTTCTAGTGTCATTATTTCAGATACATCCAGAAATACTGCAACATTTAGTAATATATTCTGGGTTCTAATTACACATTGATCTTTGTGTACAGATGTACATAATCAAGCCTAATAAAGTGATATAATATTCAATCTTTATGGTTGTAATTCATAGTAAATTGGTTATTATTATTACAGAAAAAAAATTACATGCAGAAGGAATCTAGTCAAGAAAGATAGTCGAACTTGAGGACATAAAGCAACGTTAGTGAAGGATCAGTGTAGATTAGATATCAAAAAGTACTCGTTCTCACAGAGGACAATCAATGAATGGAACAAATTACCTATAGATTGTGTAACTGCTAGCAGCGTGTTCAAAAACAAAATTGAGTAAAATCTCAGAAGGACATAGAAGAACATATATGAAAAATTGTTGGACTCTCGATAAGCCAATGGCTTCCTTGTCCACTTGCCATCTGGGTGTTTTGTCTTGGATGGCAATCTTGTTAAATGTTGTGAAATCTTGTTAAAAATCATATTTGGTATTAAACCAAGATTTCAACAAAATACTAAATTAATATTATGTAGCATGAGAACTCGTCACACAACTATAACATGCGTGTAGGTACATTCGGGGAAACAGTCCTTGGCTGTGGTCATTGTGTTTGGCCTCGTCACATGGTAATATGAGATGCACAGTGTTACTGTTTTCATTCGCTAAATTTCATGATGTCGGTTGTGTTACATGGCTAATTTTATGGTTACTAAATTCTGTAACATGAGATATGTTTGTTACAGTTTTTTTGGTTTTGGTTACTAAGTTGTGTAACGTGAGAATAATTGCATTAACGTGTCCTGTTCTTAATTGATAAAACATGCAAGTGTTTGTTTATTCTGACCTATACAACAGAAGTGTCATGTTACATCGTTACAATGTTACTCACTATGTTGACATAGTTTTTTGTTTTCAGCATTAAATTTCAGAACATAATTATTTAAGCCATGCGCTGAATTCACTGTCTCTTGTCATAACCCATGAATGAATTTTCTGTTGCTCTTTTTTGTTACTAAACTATGTAACACCAAAAGTAATTTGTTAATGCTTGCTATCGCTAAAGTATATCTTGTATTTCACTGATTAAATGATTTAATGTCACAAAAGTTACAATACTTTTTCCTGACAGTTAATTATGCCACATATTTTGACATTATTATTATTTTATAGTCATAATTTGTGACATTCAAAGTGGTATGCTATGCTATAAACAATAAATCAGTAATGGGTATTTGATATGGCCCCTTTAGTTAGAAGTGTATGTAGCATCTGTGTTACAATATACTAAGTGATACATGAAAAGTATTTCATTACTACTGAGAATATCAATCAAATAACTTAATTTGTTTATTTGTAAAAAAATGTTGTGCAATTATTTAAATGTTTAGACATAACATCCATATAAAGTGTGTTACTACCAGGATCATAATATTGTAAATAATACATGATTTGGTGATGATATAGAATATGTTTTTACAGAGATCGCTGTATGGCAATAAAAAATGCGATAAATCTTCATCTTTTAAGGTGAAATATAACATTTTCTATTGGATTTATTTGTCTGTAGAATTCCCATTTGATAGTATATCTGATGATAAATATACTGCAGCAATAAAAATTAACACATGAAGTATAACATTGTTAGTTTAAATGAACTTTAGATGAGGTTGAATAATTCAGAGAAGAGTATTTTAACTATAGGACAATTTTGTTTCATTTCCTTAAGGTCTGTTTGTGTACTGTACAAAGTCTGTTTATGTACTGTACAAAGTATGTTTGTGTACTGTACAAAGTCACAAGATTTTCTGAGTTACTGTGAAGTGCTGCATTACTGTTTTCAGCCACTACATGCGTCAGATTCTGGAGGCGTTGCGTTACTGTCACAGTAATAACATTGTGCACCGTGACATCAAGCCACATTGTGTGCTGCTCGCGAGTAAGGAGAACTCGGCACCTGTCAAGCTCGGCGGGTTCGGTGTCGCGATTCGACTCAGTGAATCTGATGGAAAGATATCCGGGGGTGAGCCGCTGCTTGATGGATGACAATGGTTTTTTAAGTTATTTGTGAATTAATCAGGGATATAGTTTTAGTTCTTTTATAGTGAAGACTCGTGTATTGTATAGATCAATGCGCTCTACAATAAAAATAGTACATCAATAAAAATCCACATAATTATGCTCATAATCCAATGTTAAAAATATATATGATAAATATTATATAAAAATTATATATTATTAAATAAAAACTAGTGATGACACATATTAAAATATAATAATAATTATATTTAACATTGTTCAAATTAAGAAAATGTGTTATAATTAGAAATTGTAAAAATGTTATAACTGATAATAACACAAAATCATGTGTGTGCACTAGCAGTCAGCACTGCCTCCATGCACTCGCAGTCAGCACTGCCTCCATGCCCTCGCAGTCAGCACTGCCTCCATGCACTCGCAGTCAGCACTGCCTCCATGCCCTCGCAGTCAGCACTGCCTCCATGCGCTCGCAGTCAGCACTGCCTCCATGCCCTCGCAGTCAGCACTGCCTCCATGCGCTCGCAGTCATCACTGCCTCTATGCACTCGCAGTCAGCACTGCCTCCATGCCCTCGCAGTCAGCACTGCCTCCATGCCCTCGCAGTCATCACTGCCTCCATGCACTCGCAGTCAGCACTGCCTCCATGCCCTCGCAGTCAGCACTGCCTCCATGCCCTCGCAGTCAGCACTGCCTCCATGCCCTCGCAGTCAGCACTGCCTCCATGCACTCGCAGTCAGCACTGCCTCCATGCACTCGCAGTCAGCACTGCCTCCATGCCCTCGCAGTCAGCACTGCCTCCATGCGCTCTCAGTCAGCACTGCCTCCATGCACTCGCAATCAGCACTGCCTCCATGCGCGCGCAGTCAGCACTGCCTCCATGCCCTCGCAGTCAGCACTGCCTCCATGCCCTCGCAGTCATCACTGCCTCCATGCGCTCGCAGTCATCACTGCCTCCATGCACTCGCAGTCAGCACTGCCACCAGGCCCTCGCAGTCAGCACTGCCTCCATGCACTCGCAGTCATCACTGCCTCCATGCACTCGCAGTCAGCACTGCCTCCATGCACTCGCAGTCAGCACTGCCTCCATGCCCTCGCAGTCAGCACTGCCTCCATGCCCTCGCAGTCAGCACTGCCTCCATGCCCTCGCAGTCATCACTGCCTCCATGCGCTCGCAGTCATCACTGCCTCCATGCACTCGCAGTCAGCACTGCCACCAGGCCCTCGCAGTCAGCACTGCCTCCATGCACTCGCAGTCATCACTGCCTCCATGCACTCGCAGTCAGCACTGCCTCCATGCCCTCGCAGTCAGCACTGCCTCCATGCCCTCACAGTCAGCACTGCCTCCATGCACTCGCAGTCAGCACTGCCTCCATGAACTCGCAGTCAGCACTGCCTCCATGCATTCGCAGTCAGCACTGCCTCCATGCCCTCGCAGTCAGCACTGCCTCCATGCACTCGCAGTCAGCACTGCCTCCATGAACTCGCAGTCAGCACTGCCTCCATGCATTCACAGTCAGCACTGCCTCCATGCCCTCGCAGTCAGCACTGCCTCCATGCACTCGCAGTCAGCACTGCCTCCATGCACTCGCAGTCAGCACTGCCTCCATGCACTCGGATTAAGCACTGCCTCCATGCACTCAATGTCAGCACTGCCTCCATGCACTCGCGGTCAGCACTGCCTCCATGCATTCGATGTCAGCACTACCTCCATGCACTCGCAGGCAGCACTGCCTCCATGCACTCGCAGTCAGCACTGCCTCCATGCAGTCGCAGTCAGCACTTCTTCCATGCATTTGATGTTAGCACTGCCTCCATGCACTCGCAGTCAGCACTGCCTCCATGCCCTCGCAGTCAGCACTGCATCCATGCATTCGATGTCAGCACTGCCTCCATGCACTCGCAGTCAGCACTGCCTCCATGCACATGCAGTCAGCACTGCCTCCATGCACACGCAGTCAGCACTGCCCCCATGCACACGCAGTCAACACTGCCTCCATGCACTTGCAGTCAGCACTGCCTCCATGCACTCGCAGTCAGCACTGCCTCCATGCACACGCAGTCAGCACTGCCTCCATGCATTCGATGTCAGCACTGCCTCCATGCATTCGCAGTCAGAACTGCCTCCATGCATTCGATGTCAGCACTGCCTCCATGCACTCGCAATCAACACTGCCACCATGCACTCACAGTCAGCACTGCCTCCATGCACTCAAAGTCAGCACT
Organism: Lamellibrachia satsuma; assembly: GCA_033239005.1. Taxonomy (NCBI): domain Eukaryota; kingdom Metazoa; phylum Annelida; class Polychaeta; order Sabellida; family Siboglinidae; genus Lamellibrachia; species Lamellibrachia satsuma. Next base: position 2,218,188 of record BSQZ01000016.1, on the reverse strand, counting down.
GCCTCCATGCACTCAAAGTCAGCACTGCCTCCATGCACTCACAGTCAGCACTGCCTCCATGCATTCGATGTCAGCACTACCTCCATGCACTCGCAGGCAGCACTGCCTCCATGCACTCGCAGTCAGCACTGCCTCCATGAACTCACAGTCAGCACTGCCTCCATGCACTCGCAGTTTGCACTGCCCCTATGCACTCGCAGTCAGCACTGCCCCCATGCACTCAAAGTCAGCACTGCCTCCATGCCCTCGCAGTCAGCACTGCCTCCATGCACTCGCAGTCAGTACTGCCTCCAATGCAATCGAAATCAGCACCCTTATAAACTGTGATTGGAAAAGTGTCTTGGGAAAATTTATATCGATTTATGATGCTAAGTGAGGGCTACTATCCTTCCTTCATGAAAACAAATTTGTGTAGTGTCCTTCATTTATGTGTACGTGTACATAATACTACATATATTGAATGGGTCTGAAAATATTGATAGAAATATTTTTTTCTCACTCAAGAAAGATAGTAGAACTAGAGGACATGAGGCAACATTAGTAAAGGATCAGTGTAGATTGGATATCTGGAAGTACTCGTTCTAACAGAGGACAGTAAATGAATGGAACAAATTGTCTACATATTGTGTAATGGCTAGCAGTGTGAATATGTTTAAAAACTAAGTTGACACATATATCAGGACACTTAAATAAAAAATTTGGACTATCAATAAGCCAATGGCTTCCTTGTCCACTTACCATCTGGGCCTTTGCCTTGGATGGCAATCTTGTTACATTTAGGTTTTGTGATCCTCCCTAAAGTTTAATGGATAACATATGAGATGTATTACATTTACTTATGAGTCGGAACACCTATGGGCAGTGAAGATACTAGAATAGGTATAGTTTACACAGGAGGTGCAACAGTACATCAAAATATTGGTGCAGTAGTCAGTGTGATGATGCACTACTATAGATAGTAAATTGAACTATCTGTAGTTATTGTTGGTAGTACAATGGACTGTCGATAGTAATGATAGTTAGCACAACAATTCAGCAGGGCTACTTGTGTCACTGTAGTAATGATAGTTGGCACAACAATTCAGCAGGGCTACTTGTGTCACTGTAGTAATGATAGTTGGCACAACAATTCAGCAGGGCTACTTGTGTCACTGTAGTAATGATAGTTGGCACAACAATTCAGCAGGGCTACTTGTGTCACTGTAGTAATAGAAAGAAACCTATTTCTCAACTATATTGGATAATTTTATTTATTTGTCGATGCAATAGCAACAATCATAGATTAAAGCATCATCGTTCACAGATTCAACCTTTTTAATCAACCACCTCCAAGGCCATGCGGTAGTGCCACCGGTCAATTATGGTTTTGGACTGCTATCGCAATAGTTGAGAAACTATCGCACTAATATTGCAATAGTTATGCAACTATCTTGATATAGTAATCGCAGTAGTACAACAAACCCTGATAGTCACGCCATGTGATATAGTTTATGCTATGTCACATGATTTTATGATGAACAGATCACACTTTTTACCGTTAAGATGACACAATCCCATGAGATGTGTTTTTGCTGCCTTGCAGGGCGGGTTGGGACGCCCCAATTCATGGCCCCAGAGGTGGTACGTCGGGAGCAGTATGGCAAGCCTGTGGACATGTGGAGTACGGGGGTGATGTTGTACGCCCTCCTGAGTGGGGTAACACCCTTCCTGGGCACCAAGGACAGGCTCTTTGAGGCCATCGCTCGTGGCACATACAGCGTAAGTTCATTTGGACGTTTTCTTAGATCATCAGGCATTTTCATGCTCTGGTGAATGTTTTATTGTTTTCCCCAGCGATTTGTTATGACAATCTATGGTGTCGAATTGGGAACTAATAAAAATTCCATTCTGTTCTGGTTATATGAAACAAATTGGAGATTTTAAGACGTCTCATCAGATTATGGCAATGTGCTTGTGAAACCGTGGATTATCATTCTGAATTGTTCACTAGGTGGCAGCACTAGTTTGGCAAATGGGTTTGAAATTATGGCAGATCCAGCTGGACCCCCTTCCCCCGTTGCCACCAGGGATAAGTTCAATTACAGTTGTCAAGACGTTGTTACAGTATTTACAATTACATAAATTTGTAAAATAACTTATATACACACCCACACGCACGCACGCATGCACGCACGCACGCACGCATGCACATATCTTTTGCCATGCACTGAAACAATCATGTATGCTTACTGCCAACGCATGCTCAATCGCTGTTCGAAGTTATTCAAACATCAGCTCAGCGTATTTTTGTGTTCTGATGCTAGTGTTGTGATTTCTATGTAACATCAGTCAACGTCATTGTTGGTACAATGTATTCTTTGCTGAAACAGTAATTCTTTAACTATTTCCATTCTTGTCGTTGCCATGGATACTTGTACTTCCGTTGACATTTGATCCCACAATATTGTTGTGTTGTTGTTCATTTGTATATTTAATTTTTGTTGCTCGCAGATGAAAGGGAAAGCATGGGAATACATATCAGGAGAGGCGAAGGATCTCGTTCATCGGATGTTAGACCCCGACGTTGAATGCAGGATCACAGTTGATGAAGCCCTCGAGCACCCGTGGATCAGGGTAGGTTGATCACAATGAATAACGATGATAATGATACGTATGATTTGTGCGTTAACCGTGTAGACATCCTCCACAGTGATGTTTAAAAAAATACAACCAAAATAAATATATCTGACAAAGTTAAATTAATTTTTTCTCTGTGATTAAATGGGTGTGAAATTAGAAAGAAATTAGAGGGAATGGCGGACGGTAAACGAAGCAGGGGAGACACATGGACAGGCAACATCAAGGCACAGACGGGAACAACAACATGAAGATCTGGTAAGATAATATAAAATACATAGTTTCTTGTTTTCATCACACTGGTATATAATCTAACAAACTTATCGGAGTCAAAGCGCAAAATTAACACTTGATGCAAGACAGATTTCCAGCGAAACCTCGTGGATTTCGATTGATGTAGGTGTATTTCGTAGCCTGATAGATGGCGACACTCGATCGGAATAGTAAAAAATATGGATTTCCACCCACCTGGTGGTGATATGACTGATGAATCTAATCGTGTTATCACAGGAGAAGAACAGAATGCCAAAAGTTCATCTACATGAGACCGTGGAAGAGATGAGGAAATTCAACGCTCGACGTAAACTCAAGGTAATGATCTGTTTGTCTGTGCTCATTGTCACTGTGGCACTTCCATCAAGGCAACCGGTGTGAGCTCAAATATTCACCCTAGGGTGAGGATTTCACCATGACATTTTCACTCCCTCTATGAAATATTCACCCCCAATTAACGTTGTATTCTTAGTGGGCTTAGGTAGTTATCCTTTGTGCATACTTACCTTGTTATGCCAAATAAAACCAAGTAGGAAAATATATTGTAAATTTTGCCAATTTGGAGTGCTTAAATTAATGTTTGCAAAATAACTTATGGTTACCTTTTTGTATAGTTGTTGTTTGTTTAAAACTCTTGTTCCAACTATTTGCATAAATAAAACTAAAGCACAAATTGTTCCCCCAATTAACCTTTTGAAGACCAAGTTTCTGGGCTAACGCTACTTTAACCAAGGGAGGGTATCTATAGATGGTTGCAGAATGAAAACTACCATAGATAAGTATACAAAAGTATATATTTTCTGAAACAGCATTTATTTCTCTACTTGATTACACAAGAATGAATGTTGTGTGATTACTAAAAAAAAATAGAAAAATAACTAAAAAATAAAAAAATTTATTCAGTTTTTTATATTTTTTTATTCTTGATTATTATGCAATCCCTGAAAAAACTATACATGCAAATACAGCAAATATGTGTTTCATTGTGATAAACAATATGTAGTCTATAAATCTGAAAAAAATTGCTGTCATTTGAGGCAAATATGTAAAACATATCTCACATAGTATGCAAGTAGCGTGAGTGCAGAATGTGGGCTCGGATAAGTAATGGTTCAGTGTATTGAACTATACAATTCATGATGTTCAAAATAGTTATATCAAAATATATATTTTCTGTGGGTCGGCAGGCTGTGATGGGCCAGGCTGTGGGTCGGCAGGCTGTGATGGGCCAGGCTGTGATGGGCCAGGCTGCAGGTTGGCAGGCTGTGGTGCTTCTAAAATTGAAACAGATGTATCAAATATCATTTCATCTATAAATAAAAGAAAAATTGACTGTCCTGTATGCGTTATTTACTGTTACTAATAATGTGCAAAATATACCCAGTAAACATGGTGTAGCAAATAACATTACAACATAATTGAACAAACACACTGTAATATCGCTCACCCTACCCCAAAACTGACACGCCCACCACAAGCGAGTGCCCTGTTTGAAAGCTGTCAAAACATGGTCGGTCATGGCTGCCGCTTCCTACCATTATGTTTTCGATCTAAATTACTGATTTCAATGTAAAAAACATTATTATGTTGGGAGACATCGATGCAAAACATACCTGAAATTTCGCTGCCCAAAGCATCTGGTGACAGCACATATTCATCCAAATTGTCGGCCACATCGATCTCGCTGTCAACAACACTGCTTTCGTCTGATTCATCCGAATCTAAACCAATAGCATCCAATGCCCGTTCGTAGTCGTCAATCCCTCGAATCAGGAATCGTCGACGATCCATGTTCAACTTCACAAAGCTCTCAAAAATGTAAAAACAACAGGAAAAATCTCGGAATGGTCTCAAAATGGCAACAAATTATATGGCTGTATACGGGTCTTTCCGTATTGGCTATGCACAGAAACGCTGTTGACATCTAGCGATCAGCGTAAGCACTACTCGCCAACCCCGATATATCGGGGTTTGGTCCTCAAAAGGTTAATAACAAATTATGGCATGAAAGGGATGCATATGTAATAAAGGTGGGTGGATATTCCTTTATGGAAATTCTGACCCAGCGTTGTTTATTTTACACAAGAAATATTCACCTAGTGGTGAGAATTCAGAGAGTGCTATCTCAAACTGGCATATTTACATTCACCGCTCACTCCTGCAAGATCGTCTTGACAGCTTCGACCATCTAGTTCCGATCTACACTTTGTTCCCAGAGTTCAAGCAGATATTGGTATAGGGTTTTCTTGGATGTTGCACCAACTCTTTTTAATTCACTGCCAGTGAGCATTATGTCAGTAGGATATATAATAACATTAAATTTTGTTGTCATCTGAAGTCTTATCTCACTCTCCACCTGTGCTTTGCCTCCTCGGCTGCCTGACAAGTCCATTCATCTGTTGGCAACTTTAAAGCTGCTTCCTCAAATGGTTCAGCCCATCGCGAATCCAGTTCATTTATGTCCAGATGTGTAGTGTGTGACTAGTTTAAGTAATGTGCTCAGTCTGTTTAATAAAAAAATGCCTATTTTTGTTCATGTCATCGAAAGAATTATTTTTAGTTGTTAGATCTGGTAAGGGTCAAAATAGTGGATATTAAAAATTGTAAGCATTGTATGGGTCAATGCTGATCATGGACGTGACCTCCATCCTCTGGCCGATCAAATGACAAAGTTACAAAATTTCATCAAGGAAGAAAATCATATTTTTTATTTTCACTTCAGTTAATTCTTGAACAAGCATTAACTAATTTAATAGCTTGTCTGATCATTTCATCAAAATGACATACAAAAGTTGCACAAACGAGCTTGCATGTTGCAGTGGATACTAGGTAGGTTTGGTTTTTCGCAAATTTAACTTGAAATGAGATTAGCAAAAAAAATAATCGAGTAGGCACATTTAAAATTGTGTACCAATTTTCGAAATTCCCAAACCTTTTCATGTTCTATGTGCCTCTGAGCTAGGGTTTCTGCACGATAGAAATTTTCTAGTTATTGCTGTTATTATTAAAGAAGTTGCATTGTAAAACACTTTATTTTTGCTTCATTGTAGTGGAAACTGGATTTGAAAACATTTCACGAGAAAAATATTTTTTTATTGGATTAATGTCCATTTCTATCTCGCATTTTATATTTGCTTGAGGATAAATTCGCACAAATGAGCAATTTTTAAAAAATAGCGAATCTACGAGTTGCTGATATTTCAGTGAATGGTAAACTACCACCCATCAATTTTGTATGAAGACATTGTAGATTGAATTCTGCAATTGTGCTTCTGATTGGGCAAATTGTAATCTGGCAAGAAGTGATTTCAGCCAATGGAATGCCTTGTTTCATGGGACGTCGGTTGTTAATCTTTTTTAGACGCAGAATAAAATATAATTACCTCTCAAGAAACTTAGTGTTCGATCTGCATCCCGCAGTCTTCTTCAGCAGAATTATTTAATACTGATAACCAAGAAACAAGATCATCTATCCATTCAGGGAGATGCTTTAATATAATCCACATCAGTTGTGGATAAAAGTCGTGGAACTTTATGTTATAAAAAGGTTGGGAACCCTGCAATTTGCCAATTGTAAAATAGCAATTCTCATAGGTTCAAGCTGGTACTACTCTCACTTAATCGCCACACCCTCAGATTGATGAAATGTCATTAGAAGAAACAATTAAATATATGAACACATGTTGTTTCGTGATTCATGCTGCTAATTAAATCAAGCTCTATGAGAATACTGTCGTCCCGACAGCGTTGATGAAATTGTTTCTATGCCGAGCTAGTGCTTGAACCTTTATAAATGCCATACCATGTTAGGCAGCCAGTCATTAATTTTGCCATTTCTGCAAGCATTATTCTCTGATTCCCACCAGAGGGACATGTTCAGTGGCGTTACTAATGCAACTTGAGGAAAGTATTAAATATGTATGAATCGTTCTATTTATTGTGGCGAATGGGTGGTTTATAATAAAATAAAGAATTAACAAATGCTCTTTGTCGGTCACTAAAAATGGAAATATATTCACAATCTCATATATCGGCATTATGTATGATGCAGTATTTCTATGATAGATGGGCCATATTATTCTTGGGTCTAACCCGACCATGGAAGCAACCCCAGAGATGGGAAATTTACGTAGTGGCCGCATTTGCCAGAAAACCTTCAGAGATTTCCAGTACGTTACCGATGATGATTACTCTGCATTTTTACTAATCCAAATATGTGTGGTGCATTGCGTCGGCTATTCCCCTGTGTACCAGGGAAGTGATTTTTATCGAGGCAGTCGGGTATCGACAGGTTAACAAGTAATATATTCATGAATCGCTGTCTTCGGTTTATGGTTAATCAATGGTTTTATCAGATGGTATTGTTCGCACTGAAGGTATCGCATGTAGTGAAAACGTCCATGTCCGTTTCATGAGCGGCAGATATGGAGATCAGGTTCCACATGATGGCAACGTCGTGGGTTTAGTCAAAGGTAGGAGGGCACATGTTGGAGCATCTGTCATAGTTTGTTGTTTTACACAATTGAGTTCTGTCGTAAATAGAGAATTAGACTGACTGAAAGGATGTATGTTATTGGGTCTGACTGACAGTGACTGAACTGAAGACGGGGAGTGCATTTTCAATTGTCATGTATGGTAAGGGTTGTAGTGCCGTCTTCAGGAATCTTCTGAAGTGTATGTTGACTTGCACACGTACAGTGGGCGTCTGCCAGAGTTGCGCCCCTGTTTATCCAGACATCCTTCATGTTTTATAAGTGTACCAGAAGACAAGTGACTTGTGGGCTAGAGAATATCAGGAAACTTTTGATTCCTTACACTGTGTACATATCAACACATGACTGATGTGTTTTATGTTAATGTCACTAATTTGTTAAGGGACAGTGTCTTATTTGTTACTAAGGAACCATCTCGATTGTTGTTTTCTAGGGAGCAATATTGGCAGCGGTGTCAAGTAGCAGGTGGAATAGTTTCTACGGTGACGTACGACCGGGAAGCTATCGCGGTTCATCCAACGTCATGGACATCAATGACGATGTTATAACCGCGTCCGGTAAGTCTCTTTCTCCTGACACAAATTTATTACATTGGAGGGTTTGCACACCTGCCTCATTTATTTGGTTCAAATCTGCATTATTTTTACTTGAAATTCTGTATAAAGCCATATAAATCTGTATGATATTTATCATTGGTTAACCGGACTCTAGCATTTCGACCAAGTGTCGCCCTCTATGAGGCTTCAAAATATCTACATCAGACAAACTCTGCTAGGTTCGCTAGAAATCTACCTTGCATCAAACGTATTTGTGCTTTGACCACTATATTTTTGTCATTCTGTTTAATACTTGTGTGACGGACACAAACAAATAGGCACTTTGTCATGAGATTTCCATTTGGAACACATCTGTGTGAAAATAGGATAGGACCATATACCAATTCTGTGTTGCATACAGGAAAACCATGCAGTGTCACAGGTTAGTGTTTGAATAATACCTGTATTCTGGTTGGTGGGTGGACACAATAAACCATGCATCATCATTACAAATATGTGAAAAGTTGTGAACATTGTATTACTAACTATAATATATATATATATATATATATATATATATATATATATATATATATATATATATATATATATATATAATTGTAAAAGATTCCAAAAATAATAAAATCTTTAGTTTGATCATTATTTGTTTAATCAGAGTGGTTTGACTAGAATACTGTGTTTGCCATTGCAAGCTGAATGGCAAGACCAATGTGACAGTCAAATTAAAAAAAAAATTGTACTTCATTAAAATGCATTTGGATGGTGAAGATGTTAGTAAGTGGTCATAGTGTGGAGGTGTTTTCCATATCTTTGACGTGGTTCTGTGTATGTGCCTTTAAGTAGTCATTGAATAGAGGTGTTTCCCGTGTCTTTGAGGTGGTTCTGTGTATGCACCTTTAAGTGTTCATGGTATGGAGGTTTTGCCAATATCTTTGAGGTGGTTCTGTGTATATACCTTTAAGTATTCGTATCTTTGAGGGTGGTTCTGTGTATGTGCCTTTAAGTAATCATAAGATAGAGGTGTTGCCTGTATCTTTCAGGTGGTTTGTGTATAACCTTTAAGTGATCATGGTATATATAGAGGTGTTACCTCTATGTTTGAGGTGGTTCTGTGTATATATACCTTTAAGTGTTCGGGGTATGGAGGTATTGCTCGTATCTTTGAGGTATTTCTGTGTATGTACTTTTAAGTGGTTGTCATATATGGAGGTGCTGACCGTATCTTTGAGGTGGTTATGTGTATGTACTTTTAAGCGGTCATGTTATAGAGATATTGCTTGTATGTTTGAGGTGGTTTTATGTGTATACCTTTAAGTGTTCATGGTATGGAGGTGTTGCCCGTATCTTTGAGGTGGCTCTGTGTGTTCCACAAAGGAGCTGTGAGTCAGATCCTGGACAGTCTCGAGGACGTCCAGTGCTTGACCAACACAAGTGATCATGACGTCCACTTCCTCCAGGATGTCTTTGAAGATACCCATCTGCATGCCTTGCTAAACGTGAGTAGACATTGGTTTCTCTATTGCTTTCATAAAAGTATACAGTGGAACTAATCACTATTAAGGTCACCATCGGGACTGAACCAAAGTGACTTGAGTATCGAGGTGACCATATTAGCGCAACTAATGTCCCATGTTTTACTGTTATGGAAATAATTTTGGACTGTCCCATAAGACCAAAATGGCAAGGTGACTGTAAAGCGAGGTTCAACTGTATGTGGTTAATTTTGTTTATTAATTATAATTATTAATCATACCAGGGCAAATAGTTGTTTTTGGTCAAATATTTGGCCACTGACAGTTACAGAATTGACAATTATATATAACTTACATATCATGTTTGTAGATGGCAATAGTAATTGGCAGTGTAGGGCAAATCTCTTGCAAACACTGCGTATGATTTACAGGAGAGAAAAAGGGAGGATATTTACTTGCAACTTTAGCAGTATGAATAACAGACATCAATCCATTCATCTGTGTAAAGGATTGTGTGAGATTGCTGCCTAACACCAGGTGGTTTCACAGTCAGTGTTGAAGACTGCTTCTAGAGAGCCGCATGAGCAATGGCTCTGTGACTGCTGATACAGTCATTAATACACTGATCTCCCACTGGGCCTATATCACAGCCCATAACCCACAGATGGGTTGAGCAGACACATCTAATGTTTCTTTTTACGCTATTGTTACATGACACGGGTGCAACGCAGACATCAAGTATGTCTTAAAGAGCATTGCGGCTGATCATGTCTAGTTCCTGTATAAATTGTCCCATCAGCATACGCAGTGATCTGTTACCACGCATGAGGTGTCCCATTAACTGTCCGTCCCCAACCATGCATAAGGCACATTTGGACAGTTAAATGTAACTAAATTTTGGGAACTGTAAATGTATACACATAGGACATGGAAATATGGACGAGGAATGTAAAATGGGGGATGCTGTACTAGGTAGAACCACACAAGAAAAGGATTTAGGAGTAACATTTAATGTTGACATGAAAGTTTCAGAGCAATGTCGGATTGCTGCTTCGAAAGGAAATCAAATTCTAGGGCTAATTAGGAGAACTATCACGTATAAGGAGAAACATCTAATTGTACCTCTGTACAAAGCAATAGTTAGACCACATTTGGAATATTGTATTCAAGCATGGAGGCCATATCGTAAAAAAGACATAGATAAGCTAGAAAGAATACAACGAAGAGCAACTAAGATGATTCCAGAATTAAGAGACCTTAATTACGAAAGTCGCTTATATTACAATGTGGTTTGACAACACTAGAGACCAGGAGACTAAGAGGAGACCAAATAGAAGTGTTTAAAATAGTGAACGGTTATGAGGATGTTGATAGGAATATGTTTTTCAAACTGAAAGAAGGCAGTAGAACCAGAGGACACGAAGCAGCATTAGTTAAGGAGCAGTGTAGGTTGGACATGAGAAAGTACTCTTTCTCACAGAGGGTGATAAATAAATGGAACAAACTGCCAAATGATTGTGTTAATGCTAGTAGTGTGAATATGTTTAAAAATAGAATTGACAGATATCTGATATGGGCGGGCTACACATAGATGAGAAATTGTTGGACTCCCGATAAGCCAATGGCTTCCTTGTCCACTTGCCATCAGGAACTTGTTGTTCGAGATGGCAATCTTGTTAAATCTTGTTAAACTTCTGAATTTCAAGAAAATAAACCTTCTGCATTCCCCCCAAAAAAATTGAAAAATTGTCCTACAATTTTCTACAAACTTTCACAACACATTAGACATCAATTAATTGACCTGGTTTTCGAGAAAACGACTTACCTCAATTTTTAGAAAAATCTTTTCATTGCCATTGAATGAAAGATCCAAAGTAGTAGTACATATAACATTAATTAATTCATCTGGGGTGAAAGTGCTTGAAAACATTCACACCTCACACACCCTCAATTCTCACTTGCCTAGGAACTCTTTATGTGGGTAATGATGGATGGATCATGACTGTAAACCCTCGCCCTACTACCTTTAAAGGGGTAGTCTCCCATTTGATCTACGGTACTGTGTCTACTGACTGCCCTTTCACTCTCCAAGCTATCAACCCTCATTCAGCTACATTGCACTCACAGCAAACAGCTATACATCACACCCTTACTATAAACCATGTTTGTTGGTCATGAAATCAGACCTTGTTGCAACCAAGCAACAATTTAGAGCCGCAGGGCACAGCCACAGTCAGGCATGGACGGAATTATAATAAGCAATAACAATCTCATCTGCCAGTTCATGTTTTATTAAAACAGTAAATCTGTTCACCTTTTTCAGTAGACTGCAGAACAGGTACTGTTGACCCTACTAAAGACAGACACATCAAGCTATAAATCACTTTTAGTGATAAACATCTTAGCAGCACTGTGAGAATGAATCAGGCAACATTTTTTTATTCTGATTTTCACAGAATGTTTACGGGTTTATTGAACGAATGGCCAGTCAGTAAAAACTGGTACACGATGCCATGTTTCTTAAAACCTCCGCCATGTAGCGTTTGAGGCAGTCTTAGACAACTTAGAAATTAGAAGTTCAAGGCAGGGATAAATGCAAAGTTCTGATTCAGGCGTGGGCAATTAAAAATTAAACAGTCAATTGTAAAACAGGTTTGGAAATAAAATTTAGGGAATAACATGTTTCAAATAGTTTCAAAGCATAAAGGAGTCAGCTTATCCACAGTTCATTAATTAAAATGGTTCCTATGACACAGAGCCACTATTTTATCAGCATTTAACCCATTATTGGGATTGTATGACATTATGATAATAATAATTAACTTCTATTTTGCCTATATCCTCAGGAACCTGAGCTCAGAGTCGCAACAAAACAGAATCATTAAGCATAATCGTGAACTGGGACGCGCAAAAGTAATTATCAGAACGAGGGACCATTGAGATTTATGGTGGAAATGCAATTTGGAATAAATATGTCTTAGGTTTTTTTGACAAGTAGCAATAATTTCAGATGTTTTCAAAGTGATGGGGAGTTCATTCCAGACCATAGGTGCAGTGGCAGAGAAAGCACGTTTGCCTGAGTTAAGTTTAGTTTTAGGAACAATAAGTAGGGTGCTTGTTGTGTAGATAGAGCATGATATGTAAGAGTGGACAGTTTAAATTGATGCGATAAGTAACAGGAAGCCAGTCTAACTGTTTAAGTAGTGGTAGTGACGGTGAAAAATGAGGCGCCCTGACTACCACATGTGCCAGGCAATGTTTTACTCGTTAAGAGTTCAGCTAAGTCTCTTTTGGCAATGCTATTTTTGAAGCCTGTGTGAATACTCACTCCAGTGTGGCACAATCTCAGTACACAAGATGGCAGCACTGCATTCAGTTGGTGCTAGACAGCTCATATTAATGTTGAACTACATGCATGTTAGGACAGTAGAACCTCTAAGGCGGCCACTGCAGTAACTGGGATACAGTGGCCTGATTAAAGGGGTGGCCTGATTACAGAGGCTGGTTAGATATACAGATGGGTAGATGGGTTTTGATGTGGTGGCCATTTTTGAGGGGTGACCATTTCTGATAGCTGGCTATTTCTGAGGAGTGATCATTTATTGAGGGGTGTCCATTTATGAGGGGTGGCCGTATCTGAGGGTGGTAATTTTTGAGGGTGGCCATTTCTGAGGGTGACCCTTTCTGAGGTGTGACCCTTTCTGAGGGGTGGCCCTTTTTGAGGGTGGTCTTTCCTGAGGGTGGCCTTTTTTGAGGAGTGACCCTTTCTGAGTGGTGGTCCTTTCTGAGGGGTGGCTCTTTCTGAGGGGTGACTCTTTCTGAGGAGTGACCCTTTTCGAGGGGTGACCGACCCTCTCTTTCTGGCCTGATTACAGAGGCTGATTAGACATACAGATGTGTAGATCTGGCAAAAACAGACCAATAGAGTAGCTGTTTTCACAAGTTCAGGGATGACCGACCCTTTCTGAGGGGAAGCCACTTGGAGGGGTCCCATTTCACCAAAAATCATTCTAAAGGACTATTACATGGCCAGTTCTGATTTAGTAGTCAATATAGTCATTGGTGGCTGTTTTAAAATCTGCACATGTGATCACATTGCTTTTTATTTCAGAAAATTTACCGTCATGACTCACTATTAGTCTAATGTACGAGAAAGATGTTGATGCAGCTTTGGCAGCGGAGCGTTCAATGGTTGCTGTATCATTCTCCTGAGATATGTCTGCATCATAATTTTACCTTAAGGGCCGATCTCAAAACACTGATGTACAATAGAAACGGGGGTATTAGCAGCAGTGTCATTTAGTGTAAATGTATTTCCCCCCATTTTTATTCTGATCACAATTCATATGGGTAATGAATTTGAGGGCATGAAGGCAGTTTTGCCTCATGATGACTGAGGTGCCACTTGGCAAAAGTATCATGTATCATTTATATTTTGAGAATATCCCTAAAAGGAAGAAATAATGATTGTCACCTGTCAAAGATGACTGAAGTTTCAGCCATTTTCTTGCAGCCTTCAGCGTGTAGGTGTGACAATAACATTTCGGTTTGATCTCTGCGTGTTTTCTGTTGCAGTTATACGACAAAATCAGTAGTAAGTCAGTCCGACCAAACCAGACACTGGTGCACGACGCCATCCCCCGCACGCGAGAGGTAGGTCTGACAAATAATATCTTTAAAGTTTAAAACCAGTCCAATTGTGCGGCGCACGGGGGTGTAGTGGCTGGCACATCGGACTCCTAATCGAGAGAAGCCAGGTTTGAATCCTGTATCATCCATTTTGAAACTTGGGCAGTTTTGCTCACTCCACACTGCCGCAGTTAATTTAGCTGTTTAAATGAGTATCTGGAAGTATCAGTGGTATTTCAAGAAGATGGCCAACAAACATTGAAATATTAATAATTCTGGTATATTCCCAGTTGTTTCTTGTTTTAGTGTTTTGAAGTTGACGTGCATGACATGCATTGACATATAGAATTGCAGAAATGTCTTGAGGTTTAGGACTGTATCTTAAATTCTATGTTGTAGTTATTAACGTCAAAGTTTGTTGTTACAGTTTTGACTTACAATGTGATTGCTTTTGTTGTAGGTGCTGGAGTGTTTACAGAACTATCCAGACGATGTCGCGGACGAGTGTGAAGAATTGAGGCAGATTCTCCTACAACCTCACTTCATGGTAGGTTGTTCAAATAGACATGATGTGGTAGATAAATGCGAAGAATTGAGGCAGATTCTCCTACAACCTCACTTCATGGTAGGTCATTCAAATAGACAGATGATGTGGTAGATGAATTGAGGCAAATTCTCCTACAACCTCACTTCATGGTAGGTCATTCAAATAGACAGATGATGTGGTAGATGAATGCGAAGAATTGAGGCAGATTCTCCTACAACCTCACTTCATGGTAGGTCATTCAAATAGACAGATGATGAGGCAGATGAGTGCAGGGAACTGAGGTAGATCCTCTCACTTCACTGCTCTGGTTCCAATGTCACAGTCTGCATGGCTGGGAGCAACACTCCACTGTTCTGGTTCCTATGTGACAGCCTGCATGGCTGGGAGCAACACTCCACTGCTCTGGTTCCTATGTCACAGCCTGCATGGCTGGGAGCAACACTCCACTGCTCTGGTTCCAGTGTCACAGCCTGCATGGCTGGGAGCAACACTCCACTGCTCTGGTTCCTATGTCACAGCCTGCATGGCTGGGAGCAACACTCCACTGCTCTGGTTCCTATGTCACAGCCTGCATGGCTGGGAGCAACACTCCACTGTTCTGGTTCCTATGTCACAGCCTGCATGGCTGGGAGCAACACTCCACTGCTCTGGTTCCAGTGTCACAGCCTGCATGGCTGGGAGCAACACTCCACTGCTCTGGTTCCTATGTCACAGCCTGCATGGCTGGGAGCAACATTCCACTGCTCTGGTTCCTATGTCACAGCCTGCATGGCTGGGAGCAACACTCCACTGCTTTGGTTCCAGTGTCACAGCCTGCATGGCTGGGAGCAACACTCCACTGTTCTGGTTCCTATGTCACAGCCTGCATGGCTGGGAGCAACACTCCACTGCTCTGGTTCATATGTCACAGCCTGCATGGTTGGGAGCAACACTCCACTGCTCTGGTTCCTATGTCACAGCCTGCATGGCTGGGAGCAACACACCTCTGATCTGGTTCCTATGTGACAGCCTGCATGGCTGGGAGCAACACTCCACTGCTCTGGTTCCTATGTCACAGCCTGCATGGCTGGGAGCAACACTCCACTGTTCTGGTTCCAATGTCACAGCCTACATGGCTGGGAGCAACACTCCACTGTTCTGGTTCCAATGTCACAGCCTGCATGGCTGGGAGCAACACTCCACTGCTCTGGTTCCTATGTCACAGCCTGCATGGCTGGGAGCAACACTCCACTGCTCTGGTTCCTATGTCACAGCCTGCATGGCTGGGAGCAACACTCCACTGTTCTGGTTCCAATGTCACAGCCTGCATGGCTGGGAGCAACACTCCACAGCTCTGGTTCCAATGTCACAGCCTGCATGGCTGGGAGCAACACTCCACTGTTCTGGTTCCAATGTCACAGCCTGCATGGCTGGGAGCAACACTCCACAGCTCTGGTTCCTATGTCACAGTCTGCATGGCTGGGAACAACACTCCACTGTTCTGGTTCCTATGTCACCAACAATCCACTGCTCTGGTTCCTATGTTATAGCCTGCATGGCTGGGAGCAACACTCCACTGTTCTGGTTCCTATGTCACAGCCTGCATGGCTGGGAGCAACACTCCACTGTTCTGGTTCCTATGTCACAGTCTGCATGGTTGGGAGCAACACTCCACTGCTCTGGTTCCTATGTCACAGCCTGCATGGCTGGGAGCAAGACTCCACTGCTCTGGTTCCTGTGTCACAGCCTGCATGGCTGGGAGCAACACTCCACTGCTCTGGTTCCTATGTCACAGCCTGCATGGCTGGGAGCAACACTCCACTGCTCTGGTTCCTATGTCACAGCCTGCATGGCTGGGAGCAACACTCCACTGTTCTGGTTCCAATGTCACAGCCTGCATGGCTGGGAGCAACACTCCACTGCTCTGGTTCCAATGTCACAGCCTGCATGGCTGGGAGCAACACTCCACTGTTCTGGTTCCAATGTCACAGCCTGCATGGCTGGGAGCAACACTCCACAGCTCTGGTTCCTATGTCACAGTCTGCATGGCTGGGAGCAACACTCCACTGTTCTGGTTCCTATGTCACCAACAAACCACTGCTCTGGTTCCTATGTTATAGCCTGCATGGCTGGGAGCAACACTCCACTGTTCTGGTTCCTATGTCACAGCCTGCATGGCTGGGAGCAACACTCCACTGTTCTGGTTCCTATGTCACAGTCTGCATGGTTGGGAGCAACACTCCACTGCTCTGGTTCCTATGTCACAGCCTGCATGGCTGGGAGCAAGACTCCACTGCTCTGGTTCCTGTGTCACAGCCTGCATGGCTGGGAGCAACACTCCACTGCTCTGGTTCCTATGTCACAGCCTGCATGGCTGGGAGCAAGACTCCACTGCTCTGGTTCCTATCTCACAGCCTGCATGGCTGGGAGCAATACTCCACTGCTCTGGTTCCTATGTCACAGCCTGCATGGCTGGGAGCAACACTCCACTGCTGCAGGTTTTCCCTAATGATTGGCTGTCAGCAGACTTCTATATCAAGTGGAGAGATCGTGGAACTGGCTGCAGTGAGTGTGGTTACGTGGTTGTGGCACAGTGCTTTCTCGCCGTCTCTCAGAGTGTGATGCTCCATATTGCCCTGTAGACTCCGTCATGTGGAATTTGAAGCCGTGGATTTTGCTGCTACTTTCTGAAAGCATTTAGTTTGCAGACGCTTCAACAGCATTTTTCTGTTGTTTGGATCATTATTGGGGAGATGCAGTTGTGTTCACATGTCATGTTTGAGCAACAGTGATACGGAGGCAGGCTGAGTGTTGCCACGGATTTCTTGGATGGGCAAGTCCAGAATTTGTGGGTTAAATCTGGAAGCATTTTCAGTCAACTAGGCTGGTAATCCATCTCAGACCATTGGGATCATTTTGGAGTGACAGTCGGTGCATTCGTTTATTCTGACCACTTTGTTGTGTGTCGTCATCAATATGATTGTTGGTGGTAAGGATTTTGCACGCAAGAAGGATGGTGCCCAGGTAAGAGATGGATAGTCTTGTAAATCAGACATTGTTGTTTATTTTGTTCTTAATTTGGTAATGATGACGGATATAGTTTGTTGTAACTGTCGCATCATTAGAATTTCTTCCACATTACATGGTCTAAGTGAGTATTAGCCTTAAAAGATATTATAGCTGATGAAATTGATCCTTCAACACAGAAGATTTGTGACAGAATTACCGATGAAATTCAATACAGTCTTTGGTAAAAGGTAAAGGTTAGTTCAGTAATTTTCTGACATATTTAACTTGAGTAAAGACATGGATTGATAGTTCAGCCTAAAATCTGGTGTTTAGTTCAGTACAAGATATATGTGTTTTATCCGTATGATTACTATATAAGAGTAATAATGTATGTGTGTATATGTATATATGTATACATAATAGTACTATTTTTTATGCAACGGGAGAGTACACATAAGTTTACACTTCAATTCTCTCCATTTCCAGCATAGGATTATAGCACACAATGACTTACTATTTATCTTTTAAATATACATGATTTAAATGAGCATTGTTTAGAAATATTCTGCATTAGCAATGTATGTATATACACTGCATAATGTGGGAAATAAATGTATTATTAGTACAAGAATGTTCCATGCAAGACAGTTATTCAGTTAGTAATAACCAGCAAGCTAATAGTGCTATGTTCTAAAAACTAGTCTAATACGAATACGAGTACTTTTATTTCCGGTCATAGCCTATGTACATACAAATATATGCATTAAGACGATGTAAGTAAACAAACATAACAAACCTATACAAATATTAAAACAGAGCAGTTTAATTCATATTGAAACTGAAAGGTTAGTTTAAAATACGATGCCACACTGCAGTTAGCAAGCAGTAAAAATAGTTTTATTCTTGTTTCAGTTTAACTGTGTCCCCAATGTGTTACTATGCCATCTAATCATTTGTCGTTATTTTGTTTTGTAAAAACCATCCTTCATATTAGATAAATTTCAGTCGCATACATAAAATTGCACAATGTAAAATAAAAAAATTTTAAATTAAAATTACGGTGTCACTGCAGAGATTCTCTGGAAACCCTGGAGGGTTTTTGACGAGAACCATTGTAGTGCAAAAGTTGTAGTTGTTCATTGCCACGATAGTGTCTAGATTAATATTAATAAGATATAAAAAATAAATTAGTGCAATACAGTATAATAAAATTGATAAGTTCGCCACTTGTCAGTGTATATGTGCAGCCGACCATAGACATGAATTAGCCAGGATTAACTAGCTGAGACAATCTCTGCATGGTGGCAATAGTAGCCTTACTCAATGGCCCTTCAGGGAGAGCATTGATGTGTTAGCAATCACAGCTCCTGAGTTGTCAATAACATAATCTGACCTTACTTCACAGCCACATCTCTGGTCTCATTAGTGCCAAGTGTTCTCTGCCTCTTCTCTGGCAGCCTCTCCTATGAGGTCAGTTAGCTTCAATTAAGTCAGACTCACTGATGAGACAGCTATTATAAACTGGCTTGTGGCAACATGCCAGCAGTGCCATGGTGGTGGTAATGGCTCATGCTGACAGAGCAATGCTGATGTCTTTTTGTCAGTATTAATGTGTGGTGTATGTGTGTGTGTGTGGGGGGGCAGGGTGTGTGTGTGTGTGTGTTTGTGATTATGCGTGTGTGCACACGTGTGTGACTGTAAGCATGTGTGAGTGCAGTGTGCATCTGTGCGTGTGTGTGTGTGTGCATTAGTGCCCTGCGCGGGCCTAGAATTTGATCCCAAGCCCGGCCCGCAATTAGCAGTTAGAGTCCAGGCCCGGCCCAGGCCTGCAAACTAGAATTTAGGCCCAGGCCCAGCACGGGCCCGACCCAGACCGGGAATGTTTGACCTAGGCCCAGCCTGGCCCGCAAGTTTCAGGCCCAGGCCCGGCCCATAACCGTGGGCCAAAGATGGGTAAACCCGCGGCCCGCTAAGTTTAGAGAAGATAAACCTATAATCTTATAACAAAGATGAAAAACAAATAAACTGTAAAACAGACTTATTGTTTTATTAAATAAAAAAAACATATATATATATATATATATATATATATATATATATATATGGGATGGGGCATAATATCCTTAGCTTTTAGTGGAGTACTTCTCTTATGCTGAAGGTCCATAGTGTGCTGGATGAGTTCTAAAAATCCAGCACCACCAACTTCTTCAAACTTACGAATATCCTGAAGAAAAATATAAAAAAACTTCTTAGTGTCATTACTATTAAATATGATAACATTTGTTATATTTGGCTTTAATGTATTGGCTTATGGTTAGGGTAGGAAATAACCCTGACTTAACCCATATGCAATCCATAACCCTAATTTATATTTTTAATTGAATTAGCTCAACTAAGTTAACATAATTTAATATGATATTTCAATTAAATGTCACCCACTGGCATTGACACCCAGTGGCATTTCCAGCAGGCCTGCAGTCACTAGCCTGAGAGGTTCAGACATGTGTGAATTAGTACAAGTGTGAATGAATTAGGACTGGGAGAAATACCAATTACCAACTGGGTTGGGTACTGGGTAGTGGGCTAGTGGCCTAGTGGGCACTTGGCACTGGGCAGGACATTCCGGTGGGCAATGTTTGGAGGGAAGACCTAGACAATAGAATGTCCATTGGTAGGGTCAAAGGGTGATAAGTTGATGATTAATCATGGCTTGATTGCCTCTGCAAATATTTCTAAAGTAAACATTTGGGGCTGGCGACTTCCAGCCAAGTGAACTTATGCAGCCATTAGATTCCATGCAAGGTCTCAATTTGCAACTATAAAATACAACAGAAATAATTTTAAGCATTCATTAACCGGAATTACAATTTTTAATAAGTTTTTATTAAAAAATAAAGTAATAATCCGTGTTTTGTATGAATATTTTTATTATGTCCAGGCCCAGCCCAGGCCTGGCCCGGCCTGCTCACACTAGGCCCAGGCCCTTCCCAAGCCCGATGTGTTTAAATTGTTTTCAGCCCAGGCCCAGCCCGGGTCCGCAGTATGTAGGCCCAGGCCTGGCCTGGCCCACAAAATTATGTAGCCTGCGGGCCGGGCCGGGCTTGGACCCAAAGCCCGGCCCGCGCAGGGCACTAGTGTGCATGCGTGCGTGAAATTAACATAGAGAGTCTGTTTGTATGCATGAGTGCATGCACACGTGTATGCATGCGTGAAAGTAAGGTTTGTTCAACATGGTGCTTCCGGCACATAAAGTACACACATTGAGTTGAATTCAGTGTATTCACATAATAACAAGGCTGCGTGCTCTGCCTGTTAACAGTTCTAATGGAACTACCGCTCACAGGGAATATTATGTATCTGATGGAGATTGCAACACCCGATCAGCTATGCCAAGTCAGCTATTTATGCAGTTTCCCCAATAATTCAGTTGAGCTCATAACAAAACTGACTAAAACAAAATCGCTTTTGACACAAGTATAATTCATGTCTTAGACAAATTGACTAGAAGAATATTTCTCCTACACTGTCACTTCATTTCCTCCGGGTCTGTGTAATACTGTCATGTGACTCATTGATGTTTCTAAGTTTGTTATTGTCTACTTGTTCATAGGGGGCACTGCAAGCACACGATGTAACCGCACACGAGGTGTATGGTGAGTCGGCAATCCATGTGACGCCGCCGATGACGCGTCACTACTTTAATGGTGACACTGACGACATCGATGGCAGTAATAACAGCGACATCGATGTTGAGAATGTGACAAGAGTTCGACTGGTTCAGTTTCAGAAGACAACAGGAGAGGCAATGGTATGGTTGTGATTAATATATCTTTTACTAGTAACATATGAAATATTTTATTAATAATGTATTAACTATTTTGGTAGTAATGTATTAACTATTTTGCCAATATTAGTTTTTTAAATGTGCATTTAACAGTAAATCATTGTAATAGGATCTGTGTGTACACTATTTATTTGGGCTTCTGAAGCAGCTGCTACTACCAGTAATAAACAGGTTTTGATGTCACATCTACTAATATAAGAACTAATGGTAGCTTCAGTAAAAGTTGTTTTCTGATTGAATTCCTTGTAATTATATGGTTATTTTCAGTATATTTTTACAATAAATTCTTTCTATTAACTGGATTACTACCGTGCATGCTTTGACAAAGATAGAACGTGCTTTAAAAATAGATGAAAACACGAGATAAACAGGAATATAAACTATCAAAAAGGCTGATGTTGACCTGTTGCAAATATTACTTACGGAAGTTTTATCTTGTTTTTCCATGATCGTCTCCTTCAGGGCATCACCCTAAAGATGACAGAAGATAGTCGCTGTATTGTGGCCCGAATTATGCACGGAGGAATGATTGATCGACAAGGTGAGCCCAGAGGATGGATTCAACAAATCCAGTATTCCAGTATCGTGCTGTGACGTTTTTCTCAGAGAAAACTAATTTGTCATTAACGAAAACTGACATGTCTTTTCCAAATATAGCCTTGTCTGATTAATGGCGTGTTTTATCGTAGCTCTGTTCTTTCATTGATTGACAGGGTAGTATTATTAATTATGTATGAGAATACAACCAAATGGTTAATTTTAATCATTTGTTAATGTTATTGTTTTACAAGGTGGATAATAATTATAAGGAAACAGTAAATAAAAATGGTTGTAAAAATCTTCTCTCTACCATTTGTCTGACTATATTTAACAGCAGATTTGATTTCTAGAAACAATTTCCTGAATTTTTAAATGAGATTTTTTTGTATCCATGGTAACAATATTATATTCATGAAAATTATACACAAATATTAAGCTAATTATTTTCTATGTCGGGAGTATGTGGCAGCTTCATTTAACAGATTGTTGAATATAATGTTACATATAATGTTTCAGGAACGCTGCATGTTGGGGACGAAATACGAGAAATCAACGGAATCTCAGTAATGAGTCAGAGCGTGGAGGCCCTACAAAGACTACTGGTGAGTCAGCCATGGTTGTGAGTCAGTGTGAGGCCCTACAAAGACTGCTGGTGAGTCAGACATTGTTGTGCATTGATGTGAGGCTATACAAAGACTGCTGGTGAGTCAGCCATGGTTGTGAGTCAGTGTGAGGTCCTACAAACACTGCTGGTGAGTCAGACATTGTGCATTGATGTGAGGCTATACAAAGACTGCTGGTGAGTCAGGCATTGTTGTGAGTCAGTGTGAGGTCCTACAAAGACTGCTGGTGAGTCAGACATTGTTGTGCATTGATGTGAGGCTATACAAAGACTGCTGGTGAGTCAGGCATTGTTGTGAGTCAGTGTGAGGTCATACAAAGACTACTGGTGAGTCAGACATTGTTGTGAGTCAGTGTGAGGTCCTACAAAGACTGCTGGTGAGTCAGACATTGTTGTGCATTGATGTGAGGCTATACAAAGACTGCTGGTGAGTCAGACATTGTTGTGAATCAGTGTGAGGTCATACAAAGACTACTGGTGAGTCAGACATTGTTGTGAGTCAGTGTGAGGTCCTACAAAGACTGCTGGTGAGTCAGACATTGTTGTGAATTAGTGTGAGGCCCTACAAAGACTGCTCGTGAGTCAGACATTGTTGTGAGTCAGTGTGAGGCCCTCCAAATGGTTGGTCAGTCGGTTGGTCAGTTGGTCAGTCAGTCGGTCGATCAGACGGTAAAGCTATGAAAAGACTGTTGGAGATTGAAAATATTGATTGATTTATCTGTGGCACATTACTTCCCTTGTCAGAATGTCGCATAAATAAAATTGGTATAAAATTCTCCACTTCAAGGAGCATACAATTACACATTTAATTGTATTTCTTAATGTTCAGTTGCTTCATCCTTACAATGTTAGTGGAATATATACACTTGTGGAACCAGCTTGTGATGTCAGCTATATCGCTTTATATACTCAGCAATTACCCAGGTGGGAGGGTAAATTGATTAGCCCCTAATACGGAAGCCATATGCCAACTGCTGTGGTAAAGCTGTTAAAGATGCCATGTCCACAAGACATGTTTACCATCTATAGAGCTTGCACTGCCAGTATGGTGTGATTCTAAAGACTGTCCAATGTTTAGTTAATAAAACTGGTCATGCCATTGTGTGATATCTTTCATATTACACTGGATCAAAGATGTCTCCATTGTTAACTTGCAGTGGTGAGTGAGTAAATGCTCTCTATCTGCTTTGACTTGACATGGCTTCTACTACCTGGTACTACTGCTCCAACACATTGCTACACTGACATGATAGATGGTGATAGTCGTAATCAACATTACCATAATCCTCATTTCCCAGGGATCAATGCCCTTTCATGATGACTGCCTTGAATTAGCATTCCTCAGTTTTCCATGACAAGACCGGGTTTATTTGACTTGAGCCTTCTCGCTCCCACGAGGAGGTTAGACCACTAACAACTCGTTTCCATCAGTTGCAGTTTTGGGCTTGTGTTTTCAGTTATTTCCATATAAATCCTACTTTCGCCACTTCTACTTCTGTGCACATTGGCCGTCTGGCTTCCTGTTTTCCTTTTGCCCTGAGGGTTCGATATGAGTGCTTGTCTTGTGATGTGTTGTGTTGGCTTTCTGAGAGTATGACCTATCCAGCTCCACTTCCTGAGAGTATGACCTATCCAGCTCCACTTCCTGAGAGTATGACCTATCCAGCTCCACTTCCTGAGAGTATGACCTATCCAGCTCCACTTCCTGAGAGTATGGCCTATCCAGATACACTTCCTGAGAGCATGGCCTATCCAGCTACACTTCCTGAGAGTATGGCCTATCCAGCACCACTTCCTGAGAGTATGGCCTATCCAGCTCCACTTCCTGAGAGTATGACCTATCTAGCTCCACTTCCTGAGAGTATGACCTATCTAGCTCCACTTCCTGAGAGTATGACCTATCCAGCTCCACTTCCTGAGAGTATGACCTATCCAGCTCCACTTCCTGAGAGTATGACGTATCCAGCTCCACTTCCTGAGAGTATGGCCTATCCAACTCCACTTCCTGAGAGTATGACCTATCCAGCTCCACTTCCTGAGAGTATGGTCTATCTAGTTCCACTTCCTGAGAGTATGACCTATCCAGCTCCACTTCCTGAGAGTATGGCCTATCCAGCTCCACTTCCTGAGAGTATGGCCTATCCAGCTCCACTTCCTGAGAGTATGACCTATCCAGCTCCACTTCCTGAGAGTATGGCCTATCCAGCTCCACTTCCTGAGAGTATGACCTATCCAGCTCCACTTCCTCCTTCTAATGTCATGTTCGATTGGTTCTTGATTTGTTCTTTTCCATATTGCTTCAGCACTAACACTAAACCAGGCTACAAATGTAGTGTAATAAGCACTTTTTTTTATTCATGAAATAGTTTCTAGATTTATTTCATGATTAGCCAAGTTGTGAAATATAGACCATGGAATGTTAAATGCAGATGCAGTGACAAACAGATATGATCAGATTCAAGCCATACATTATTGATCTGCCATAGACACTTAATTGGCCACTGGTCAACTGACATTAGTCATTTGGTCATCTGACACTGGTCAACTGACATAATCAATGTCTGCCACCTGATGCAATTTAACTGGTAATCTATCACAATTCTCATGGTATGACTTAGCAAGTGTTGATGTACGTTTGTTATGTATTTGAATCATACTTCAGCTACACTGAGCACATGCAGATATGTATAAGCAATTTAAAAATTGTAAAATGCAGATTGGATTATCTAATCAAATTTATTGCATTCGAAATACAAATTTAATTACACATTTGGCCCTGAAGACAATATCTGTGGGAGTACATTTATCACTCACCTGTTCTGCCCCATGTTCTGTAACTAGTATCACCAGAACATCTGTTAACCCATTAGGCCCCAGGATTTTATTAAAACATGCGACCATGTGATTGCGATTTCTGACAAATTTTAAGCGATTTTACTTCCTTGTGTTAAAAAATCTGTAGAAAAAAAACTATTCAATATTGACAATTACAAGTTGTGTTTATTTTGAAGAGTAGTAATTTCTCCACATGCATGTATACATAGAAATAGGATATATTAATAAAATGTTGACATTTGATAACAATTTGCAAAGACAAAATAGTACATTTGTTAAAACTTTGAAAGTTGCGACTGACATTTGACAATGATCCCATGCTATAACCCTATGCAACTAAGTGAAGAAAATGTAGTTATATATGTTAGCTTTGCACCACTGAAAACATTATCAAATTCTGACGGTTATTTTTCAGGTTACACCATATTTTATCATGACAAATATAGAAATAAAAATTTTCGAGATAGCGTGAACAAAACTGATGAAAATCAAGATTTCCGAAAGGGCAACACATGCACGTAACGAGCTGTTGTTGTTGCAAAATGTATCCGCTAGGGTGTGGCACAATTTGGTAGCGTTTAGTTCAGTAGTTATTCGCCAGGATTTTTTTTTAATAGAGGGTCCTGTATGCGGCCGGCGGCGGCCGTTCCAAGACTGCACAGAGCGGCCGGCCACGGCCGTTGTGGGGTCTAATCAGTTAAGCAACTGCTAATCTGCAGCTGCAAAAGTTTGATTGCATGTTGAAAGGTCACAATCACATACCAGCTGTCAGCAGGGAATATTAAGGTCAGGCCACCTGAGGTGGTTAGGGAATGGGCGTTGCTTCAGGCTGAAGGTTTCCTAGGCTGTAGATAATAATAATTATGTTGATTTTCCTGCGAGTTTGTGAGACTCCTTGTATCATCTTCCAGACTCCTTATACAGCCCTTGGTAGGAGTCTGTATGATTTGGTACTTTAGAAGACGATATATCCAGTGTCAAACAGGCTGAATTAAACCGCCGTCTTAGATTATGGGCCAGGAAATTGATACAACAGTGGCGCCACATGGTGGACTACATTGTTGAAAAAGTAGGAACTCCCAAATTTGTCTGCAGACTCTCAAATATGAGATACAAGTTTTTCCATGAAGATCAATACCTGGTCTTATACTGCGCAGGCACTCACCTAAACAAGATGTTCACGGTGCTTTGCTCATTATCATAGCAAATTTTTGCACCAGGTAATTCAGGGCCCATCCCGCACACAATCGGTATTACAGTTACACATTTGCCCCCTGTGTGGGGTGTTTTACCTCCCCTGACATAGACACCAGGTGGAAGGGCAGCTTTTAATGTCTCTTCCAAAAGGCATGTGTGGGGTGAGCAAAGTTGCCTTAACTTTGAATCGACAGCAGGTGTACTCAAACTATGGTCCTCTCAGTTGATGGTCTGGCCCCACTTAGATCCATTTTAGGACGAGCCATCTTTCTTAGATCTGTTGTGGTAGATTTGTGAAAAATTAGATGATTTTGATGGATTTGTAGAATCACCTGTATGGCTGAACACGGGAGATTATTCTTGCATACATGTCAACATCTTCTCATGAAAAGTGAGAAATATCCTCCCCCAATAAATTTGTGTTGTTTTAGCATTTTTTTCATTTTTAATGGATTGCCATTTTGATGTGGCATTCTCGTTCGTGGTGAACGCACGCGTGAGAAAATGTGAAGTCACTCGAGACCAAAGAAAAAATATGTGCCTCAAGTGGTCTCGTGTGCAACAAATAGGTAGATTTTACTGTGAATTTTGTGCACGTTTTTGAAAATTGCATAAATGGGAAATGTGGGACATTTGAAAGTGCGACCAAGGGTAAGAAGCAGTATTTCCCACCGGAAAGCAGTAATGTTGACATATATGATCTTGTTGACATAAATTATCTTGTTGACATTGTTGACATCTCTGATCTTGTTGACATTGTTGACATATATAATCTTGTTGACATACTATGATCTTGTTGACATATATCATCTTATTGACAATGGAATGGAGTGATAAAGACCACATGAAATTTTGCTTTTTTCAGAGAGATGCCCGTGGAAGTATCACACTGAAAATAGTTCCCAGCTATCGAAATCCACAGCCACAGTGCGAGGTGGGTGAATACATCATAAAGCTAACATATATATATATATATATATATATATATATATATATATATATATAATATATATATATATATATATACAAATATATATATATCTATATATATATATATATATATATATATATATATATATATATATATATATATATATATATACGCTGTATACAGCCATGTCTCATTGTTTATCCACACACTTTCTTTACCAAGGCTTTTGGAGGAATTAACAAAGTGTGCATATTAACGAAACACCCCATTATCACTTAATATACAACTCAAGATTTAACAAGAATTTAACTTAACTTTAATTTTAAGATTGCCATCCAAGGCAAAACACCCAGATGGCGAGTGGGTAAGGAAACCGTTGGTTTATTGAGTCCAACAGTTATTTATCTGTGTGTAACCCGCCCGAGATATTTGTCAGTTTTGTTTTTAAAGATATTCAGGCTGGTAGCAGTTACACAATCTGTACATAATTTGTTAATTTATTGTTCTCTGTATATCAGTAGTATACGGAAAATATAAATGGCACTCTTTCAGATAACGGTGCGTGCCCTGTTCGTGTACGACCCGAAGGATGATGACCTGATCCCGTGTGCCCAGGCGGGCATCCCGTTCAAGATCGGAGACGTTCTGCACATCATCAGCAAGGACGACCACAACTGGTGGCAAGCGCGTCGGTGGGGGACTCGACCGAGTGAGCCGGCAGGACTCATCCCTTCGCCGGAGTTACAGGAATGGCGCACGGCCTGTATCGCCATCGAGAAGGCCAAGCAGACCCAAGGTGGGTAGTTTTGAGGGGCAAATTGAGAAGCATAAAATCTGTTGTACAGTACAGTAGACCCCCAGTGATTATGTCCAGATTAATGTCATGGGGGAACTGGAATTTACAATTTGTGATCTTTCATATTGTCTGGTCTTAAAAAGTTGCTGTCATATATTATTGTCTCAGTCTAGAAACCTTTCTCATTCACGGGGAGAAATATTTGCCTCAAGGTCAGGGAAAAGGGGATTTTGAATTATTTCAGTGGAACTTTACCTTGTTAGATAACATTGGGGAAATGTCAAAGAATGTGGGTAACTTGTGAAATATTAAGTGCATTCCCGTGGCTATAGCAATCTTCTGAAAATGTTTGTTGTGCCAAAGAACTACCAGGTTAACCTTAATTTGAGATAAAAAAGGGTGGATAGGACAGATGTAGGGGAGCTGGGAGACTATTGTAAAAAATTAAACTTATTTCTTGTCTTGTTGGTCAGGGAAAATTATACTTTAGTTGTGGAGAATTCAGAGAATTGTCACAGAATGTTTAAGTTAGTTTTGAAGACTGTTGGTAACTTAGTAAACTGATTTCGTGTTGATGCTATTATACTTTTTATAATATTTTATATATTGATTGCTATTATAATGCTGATTAGGTTGTTCTTAGAGTTAAATTAATGCTTCCACAATTACATATGCATTTCAATAGTTAATCCGTATTACAATTCTTTGTTACAATTATACGGTTGGCTCTCATGTTAGCAATAAGTTATTAGCCTTTGTTAGTCCCATTGAAATTTGAAATTGATGCATTTTACATTCACTCGCAGTATATCGTATTTCAGTTTATGTGCTTGTCTTTCTAATTCCGGTATTGAATGTCACTGACTTGGCAATCTTTGTAGTGTTAAAGAAATTTTGTGTTTCCTGTTTTCACAGTGAACTGCTCATGGTTCAGTCGAAAGAAGAAGCATTATAGGGACAAATATCTCGCGAAACACAACGCCGTGTTTGATCAGCTTGACCTTGTCACCTATGAGGAGGTTGTTCGCCTGCCAGGCTTTATGAGAAAGACTCTAGTTCTACTTGGTGGGTATTTATACTTGCTAGAGTCTTTTTCAGAAGGATTATAATTTTGATTGATGGGTGTTACGTAAACACTCCATAATAAGATTGCCCATGTTGCTGGACAAAATAGAGTGCTGCTTCATTAAAGGCCTTCCTAGTAATTGAATTGTCCGCAGTTGGAAATTCTAATGAATGTCACAATTTGATTGGTAGAGATGTGCATTATTATTCTCAGGTCCCTGCCTAGCTGCTGCCTGTTGTCAAGGAAACCAGTGACAATGTGGAACATCCTTCCTTGTTTAAACTGGCCTCGTTTTTATTGTAAATGCTCATATTCAAGAAATCGTGGGCAGGAGTTCACTCTTGTTTGAACTGGCCCTGTATAGTTGTAGGTGTTGTTTGAATTGGCCCCTAATTGTTGTAGGTGTTTTTGTGATGGCTTATTGTAGGTGTTTGAACTGGCCCCTTATTATTGTAGTTAAAAAAAATCCTATTGTAGGTGTTGTTTGAACTGACCCCTTATTGTTTTAGGTATTGTTTGAACTAACCCCGTATTGTTTGAACTGACCCGTTATTGTTGTAGATGTTTTTTTAACTGACCCCTTAGTGTTGCACATGTATTTTTGAACTAGCTTTTCGTTGTTGTTAGTGTTGGAACTGACCCCTTGTTATTGTAGGTTTTTAATTGACCCTTAAATATTGTTGGTGTTGTTTAAACAGCCCCTTATAGTTGTATGCGCTTACAAGAACTGACTTTGAACTGGTCCCATACTTTTGCAGGTGCTCACGGTGTGGGAAGAAGACATATCAAAAACACTCTTATCACGACACACCCAGAGAAATTTGCATATCCCATACCACGTGAGTATTTAGGTGAAGGGTGGACACAGGTCTAACTGGTCAGTGTCTGTTGAGGGCATATTATCCAATGATAACAGATGTACACAAGTCCAGTCTACCATGCTTGTCTTCTTCTGGGAAAATACACCAGGATATCTGCTCCCCCCTCCAAGTTTACATATATATATATATATATATCTTACTTGTGATGAGGAAAGTATTCTGGCCAAATATTATGTAAATATTCTTTAGCGAGTGTAAAATGCACATCCAAGCACAGTGAATACAAGACTACAGGGGTGAGATTTAGCAAGTCATGGAAGGTAGCTAGTCTGGCTACCAACCCTGCAAAGTGAAGTAGCCCGACAGCTTCTTAGGTAGCCCACTTTCTAATCAATACTTTGATGATAGAAGGTAAATACTTTGAAGAGAGAATGTATGAACATCAATAACAAATAAAAACATAAAAAAAAAACAGTTTTGATACATCTATTTTCAAGGCAGGATCAAAACAATGTAATATGTAATAGAATATATACTGAATAAAATACAGTATACAATTGTACACATGTGACAGATTGTTCTGTTTTCAACAGTCTACGCGAAGTCTCCAAGCATCACAGGACATCAGGTCCTGTGAACTGAGCAGTTTACAAGACCTGCTGATTTTTCACAGGACCTGATTTTACCTCCAAATATTACTTCAATGAATGCTCCCTATATATATCGCTTCGGCTAAGTTTTGGCAACATTTCTTGCAATGTCAGACGTGTCACAAACACAGATTTATGCATAAATGCGATGTAGCCAGGACAACACTTCTGAGATGTTTATTAACATTCCGTTTATTTTTGGTGCATCTAAAATATTGCAGCTCCGTAAATATTTGGAGTCACCATGCGGGCCACTGTAGTAAAAAATTTAAGTCACCTGAAAGCATTTTTGGGCACCCTTGGCGACTGGGCGACCGCTAAATCTCACCCCTGAGACCATTTCAGTGCTGAAGTAACTATGTTCTTCTAATGACAACGATTGAGATTTATTCTCTCTGCCAACCTGGTGAACATTTTCATGAACATTGCAGTGCTGAATGTTCGTATGAACATAATTTGTGCACATAGATCTTAGCAAGAAGAAAATGGTTTCAGTCACTAAAATTTACTACCTCATTAACATTTGTTATTTCTCTTTCATAGTACATAATACCAGCCAAATATATACTGGCCAACATAATTACCATATTCGGCCTATTAAGCGTACATGCCCTAATTAGCATATATCCCATTTTTAATCAGTGGGATCCATAACTATTGTAATTTGACCGATGTGGAACAATTGAAAAGTGTTGCCATCTGGTGTTAAACAGTTGGCACCACTTTTCAGTTGTTCTACACCAAATGACACCACTAGTGTTAAACAGTTACCTTATTGTCTAGAGAAACCAATGTCCATTAACAAGAACAGATTCTTTGATATTTTTCCATGGCCCCGTTTTGTTTTCAAGCCTACTGTACACCTACTACATTGAATATGGTACATTAAAACACCACTTATAGTAACACAGTGAAATGTCGCCTAACGGTTACCTTGGTAACGCAGCCACCTCATCATTGTGGTCACCATGGGACAGTCCCAGAGTATCTCCATAACCGTAAACTATAGGACATTTAGTTCTGCTAATACGATCACCTCGCTATTCAGGTCACTCTGGACCAGGCCCGAGGGTGACTTTAATAGTGAGGTTCCACTGTAATATAATAATAGTTATATAATAATTATTATGATAAAATATCTTCAGACACAACTCGTCCGCCACGACCAGACGAAGAACACGGCAAGAACTACTACTTCGTGTCACATGACCAGATGATGTCGGACATTGCAGCCAACGAGTACCTGGAATATGGCACGCATGAGGAGGCGATGTATGGTACGAAGTTGGAGACAATTCGTCAGATTCACGACCAGGGCCTCATGGCCATTCTTGATGTCGAACCTCAGGTAGGCCTGTTACCATAGCCACTGACAACATACATATTCAAAATTGCGTTTCCGCCCTAAATCTTTGGCAGTCCCTCGCTCTGATATTGACTTTATCATGTCCCTGTTCAAGATATCGTACCAAGCGATTCTGGTTTATTGCACGTCTGAGCTCAGGTCCCTGGGGATTTTTAAAGTTTATTACTATTATTAAATAAGCTATTGTAATTATGATGATTTACTGTTTGTAAAATATGGTTTTGATGCTATATTTGACAATGCGTTCACAGTTAGTGCAGCACTGTTTTATAACTGGTAATGGTTTGAAGATGTGATCTTGAATATCTGGCATGACATTTAAAAAATTTATATTTACATGTCTTTGGTCATTGAAGAATCGCTGAATTATGGACTGCATTAGATATGCGTCAGTGGATAACATGACACGTGAAATGTGTGTACTACTGAATTGTCTGAGCACGTAGTTTTGTTGTATGCAGCCAGGTGAAGGGGTCGTAGCAAAATGTTCCCACATCGTGGTCGCAATTTCAGTCGGATAGTGTCTCACAAGCCAATCTCAGCACTAGCTCTTCTTGTTCAGAAATTATGTTTTTGCGAGTTGTCTGCAGAAGTGTCAGAATTTCATAGCGCTGGCACACACTTTATTGTAGAGCTAGCAACGGAGGCTGCGGAGTTATCACTGAACGATAAAAGTTGAAACATCCCAATCAACATTTTTGTCGTAAGATTTTGAAATCATGATTACATGAATTACACATTTTAGCGTACCGGTATGTGTTTTTTTAAAAACATGCATTTTCCTTTAAAGGGTATTGAAATGTCTGGACCTTGTCGTTTACGGGAGATCAGTTTGTTGCCTTAGAGGGTTTATTCTGCTTGTCTTCCTATAGGCACTTGAGGAATGTGGACTGTTGAAAAAGCAACTGAACCGTAACGGATGCTGCCAGACTGAAAATTTTATTATTATTGACTGATCAGAGGAGTAGGTTTCTGCGAATGCTCTTGTTGGTATTGGATATGCTTCCAAGTCAAAGCCACAGTTTTAAGGTCAGGCAAGGTCAAGGTTAGGACCCCATCAGAAATTGGGCAAAATTTCATTGCCCGATCATTCGTATTTAGACACATCTTTAATGATTGTAAGTGAGATTTTATCCAAATTGCATGTTTACTCTGGGAAATGATCTAGATAATTGAGTGTTTCTTAAAAACCTGTTTAAAGTTTGCTACTAAATTTGATTTGTTAACTGATTTAACTGAAGATTTTGTGCATTGATGGCTGCATTCTGAGAAGTATTCATAAGAAAGGTAAAATGTAATTTTATTTTCATTAAATATGTCAGTCAGGTCCTTTTATCGTATTACAAAATTGCATTTAATTCAGTTCAAATGGGGTTGAATGAATCTTAATCAAACAGATGGGGAGTTATTACCGATAGGATAACAAATTTATATGTAGGCAGCAGCTTAGTATTGAGTTTTGGTATGAATTGTTTTAGGGTTTGGTGTGATTTGGTTTCTACAGAGAATGCTGTTTTGTGTGTATGTAAATGCCCATGGCGCAAGTTCTCATTAACATTGTGCTCCCCTGTCCAGTTAACCGTGAACGCTTGCTAGGAACTGAACAACGCATTTCAATGTCCATTAACCAAACTTGGCACAGCTCAGATTATGCCTTTCTGTTCTTCCTCCGAACGTCAAGTTGTTGGGAAGCGAAAAGGATGTAAGTTCAGTCTGCTTTTTCCCATTCCATTTCTGTGTTGACTTTGTCCGTTTGTCAGATTTGCCCGTTTCGTTGTCATTTCCGCAGTAACCCCTGACACAGTGCCACGTACCACCGCACAACCACACAAGATCTTTCTCGAAATTGGCTAGCCGGATATGTATTACCTGATGCGAACATTTTGTGGCATGAGTTGAAATGTCATATCGTTAACTGGCTGCCAGGTTTTACATGAGCCATCCAGTTCCGCTGTCAATGTTTTTGTAATGGTTGTCTTATGCGCACTTAGTTGGACATGCTGTCTTTTCCTACGTTTGTCAAACCATTGCACTGCCATCGCACTGTGGTGCACTCCCAACGCCCTGTTGGTGGGGTTGCATTATCTGCACACGCCCTTTCCTTTCGCACTGCATGCAACTTTTTGGCATCCTAGTGAGCATGTCTTGTTCAGACTGCACTATGAAATCTCTGCACTTTTGTCTTTTCATTAATTTTGCGGAAATTGAAATTTCACTTGGCCCATATCAGCATACACCATTCACACAAATAAGAAGTTTGGTAGTAAGATTGTCCAGTTGTGGGAAGGAATAAGGATAATATTGCCTGTAAAATTAACGTTATAATCATGTCAGATGAGTGGTGATTTAAAACGTTTCAGCATGAGAATATTGCAGAAAACTGCCTGTAGGAATAATCTTGTCACCAGACATGGTTAAACCCTGTACTGTAATAAATGAATGAATAAAAGTAATTGAAACATCAGCACAAGTGCGATAAATTCTTAACAGTTTTGTTGACCCAAAAACCCGACAATATTAAGATTTAGACCTTAATATTGTCGTGTTGCATGAAACTTAAAAGCAGACCCCAATTTTGTGGAGAACAAAGAACATTATTTTTGGAAAATAATGCAAAATGACATTTGCAATAAAATGTCCTGAAAGTGAAAAGTGAGTGGAAGTACCTAAACTGGCACTTTCCCCACGGTTATGTTCACACAGATCTGACGAATTTGTCAAATTTGTAGTGCAAATGTGGTCCACTAGGTGGCTCTGTGCGGTGTGTGTGTGTTTGTGGTTTTAGTTAAGTGGTAGGTGTCTCACGGAGTGTTCCACCCTAGCTAGCTTGTGCCCCCTCGTAGCTGCAGTCCTAACACCTTCACTTCTATATTACCCCTTGCAAGTAGCTTTAAAACTGCCTGCTAGAACACGTGGCCATGTGTTACGATGCCGTGATCAGTTTCATTGATAAAGGGGAATCATGGCTTTGAGCGGGCATTGACTTATGAGACATTATCAGACAGAAATAATCTTTGATTTGCTATATGTACCATCAAAGAGAATAATCTTTACTTTTATGACATGAACCAGGGCCAAAGTCTAAATGATTTTTCTGTTTCTGCAGTTGAACAAAACTTGTTTTGTTAAATCAAGTGGAAATGATTGTGTTAGACCAATGAAAAATAATTGGTGCTTTTTAAGGTTAATAATTTGCACAGAAAAGGGAATCTGGTTGCTTGTTGTGTATTAGAACCGTAGCAGCTAAGTAACCTAAAGCCTTGTATATTCACTCAGTGTAAGCGTAGAACAGTTCCACGTTCAGTCATGCAGTTTGGTAGCCATCTTGTATCTTTGTCTGGCACGTTTCTGAAGGCCAACAGGGTTACCTTTCTAGGGACAAATAACTTGTGACTGTATTTAAGAACGTTTCCACTGATGCATCGGGAGTTTACATACAACCGAGCTACCGTTTGTTTTTTAATTATGATGAAACAGATTATGTTTTAATCAGTGGATATTGTAAACGGCTAGTGTGCTACAGTGGCTTGAGAAATGGACAGGCAAATTTACACGATGGCTTCCGATGGATGTGTGCATATTGTACAGAGCAGATGAAACATTCAGCCTAGCACAGTCTCATTTTGTTTGTCTTTTGGTGTCCAATATGAATTGTGTGCATTATCTTATATCACACAAGTTCTTGTTCTGGTAACGTCATCTTTGATTCCGTATTTTCTCTATAGATTTATATAATTACCAATATGGTAAGTTTTTGGAATATCCATTTAGTGAACACACTCCGTATCAAAACAGACATGACAGATAAATATATGAAAGATTCAATGTGGTACCCTATAAAATACCAGCCAGGAAACAACTGCTTCCAGTGAGCAAATTGTAGCTTTCAATGCATAATTCACTCAATCAGTTCCTGGAATGTGGCAAATTAGTAAGAGTTTGTTGGGACACACGAAGAGCAGACAAGATTTGATTGTGGATCATGCTGTTGTTGCTATGTTATCATCATTAGTCTAGCATAACATCCACAGTGCGTTGTGTAGCCTATTGCTGCTTCTGGTTGTCTATTTAACAATGCATTTGGATGTCTTGAAGTATTTAATCTGTAAAATCTTGTTTCAGTTTAGGAATCGTCAATAATTAGTCAGTTAATTATGCCATTGGGCTTCTACGTGTTGATCAGGTTGAAAATTTGATTTCTGTTTAGTAAAAAATACACCTGTGGTTCTCGTTTGTTTGATGCTGTGATTGTGAGTAGGAAAATGTAAGATCTGTCTATCAACATTCACTGTTATTGTTGCAACAGAACCAATTAGAAATCTTCCTCTCAGCAACACATGTGCAACACTGTCTAATCCGTCTCCTGTGTTTTCAGCTTCCACCACCCAATGATTCAGTATACTTGTGATTCCAGCAAACACCAGATGCTGTGAAGTGTCCCCCCATTTCACAGATTGTAGTCTACCATCAGTCACGGGTGTAATTTCCAGCCGAATTAAATTTTTTGTTTTTGTGTTTAATAATTATGACACAAATGAAACCATCAGTGCATGTTTAAAGAGTTTGTATTGATTATATAACTGACTTCTGATCATTACTAAGTTTGTCCTTGGTTTGAAAGAGCTGTTTCAAAAAAAAAAAGAACTTTTGTTTTGACTTCCAGTGCCAGAAGATTCTTCTTCTCCCCCTGGTCCCTTGCGGGGGGGGGGGCATATCACTTAGTATATTCCGCCCTCTCAACGAGTCATCTCCATCCATCGCGATCTTCTGCCATTCTTTCCATACTCGTTGCTGTTCATCCCTGTCCTTTCAAGATCTTCCTGAACACTGTCCCTCCATCTTAAATTCGGTCTTCCTCTTCTCCATCTACCATCCTCTTCTGTTTTCCATTTTCCAAGCTCTCTTCTCTTCACACACATGTATATATATATATATATATATATATATATATATATATATATATATATATATATATGTGTGTGTGTGTGATATAATTGTACACTCCCACTATACTAGGCAGCAGAATGAAGACAGGTGCATTAATAACTAGAATTGCAGAAATTGACTAAAATTGGTTTCCTGGTCAAGTTAGAACATGGTCTCACCCACCTATGCAATTAAAAAGATAACATTTTCACCAGTGTGATGTCGAGGGCAACTAATGTTCTTAACTGTGTCCACACAAGACACTTTCACAAGACAATAACATGTCGTATAGAAATTAATTTAATGGCTGTATATTAAAGGGATAAACAACAAGGCACTAACTAGAATGCTTTTTTGGTGTGTACGCAAAGTTTAATATTGTATGTACTACATGCCAAAATAAAGAATATGAAAAATGTATTTATAGGTAAAATTAGATGTTTAATGTGTCTAACTCGCAAAGTGCGTAAAAATTTGAAGTTAATGAGTTGAGTGATAACATGGTTTTGTGACGTCAGTGATGATATGGGGTTACATTCAATCAGTGATTTCTATGCAATGCTTCAGTATAGTTTCACTCGCGTTACTATAGCGAGTGAGGGCGATGTAAATTTTACAGAATAAAACGTATAATGTAATGATCTCGAATTGCTAGCGGCTAGTGATACCGCAGAATCATCTTCGAATTTGGCTCTTTCGGAGCAGTTTAGCGATGACAGTAGCCTTTGACTTCAAACTTATTTACTTTCTGACCGAACCATGAAAACGACCACCTACATGGAGCTGCCAAACTTCTCGTATATATATTATATGTATATATACATGTGACGTGATCAAACATTACTCCTGCTTCCAAATAAAGATCAAAATAAACAAAAACTTTTTTGTTACATCATGGAAGTAAGAGTACTGTTTGACCATGTGACATATGTATGGTAAATATATGAAGAAGTTTGGCGGCTCTAGGTGGTCGTTTTTATGGTTAGGTCAGAAAGTAAACATCGCAATAGCAGGAGTAGTGCAGACAGGGGGTGATGATTTCGGCCCTCGGAGATTGTTGTTTTGGCTTGGTGATTTCGGTGACTGATGTGACATGCAAGATCTACTCAGTTCTAGCTAGTAATGGATTAGCCTTCACTGGTTTGTTATTCCTGTACTTGTCATCAAAGGGATGCTAAGTTGGACTAGATACTGTTGGAGTACACTGCTTTGTCTGTTTCGTACAGTGAGCAGGTGTGAGTGAAAGACCATGCTTCACAGTCGAAATGATATGACGAAAAACGCTGTATAGATCAAAGACCATAATTATGCAGGTGGCTCTGTTCTATTCACAACACAATAATTGCTTATCGCTGTAATTGCTGTGTATTTGATTGAGTTAAAAACAAAAACAGGAGAATTTCCCCTGATGAGGGGAAACACATGAAAATCTGAAAGTAGAAACAAGATATTATGGTAATTTAATTTAATTTATTTAAATTATTCAACTGTATATAATATTATAGTTTTTGGTGTAATATATTATATATTATATGATATGAATTTTAAGTATACATTGAATTGTATAAGTTCTGATGATCGTCTCGTTGACTGCGTGTTAAAATGGAAAAAATATAGCGCCATATTTTATGCGAAAAGAAGCGAAAGCTGTAAAAGCAGTTACAAAGTAACAGTTTGGGTTGATGTAGAAATAAATCAATTAACAAATGAGAGAATAAATGGAATGTTTTATTCACAGAAAGACACACATTACACTTCATGTGCTCACTACACAATCGTTTGGGCCGAGATCACTATGCCTGTTATGCTCTGAGACCGAAGTTACCAGAGTTGTGGGCCGAACTCTCCAAAGAATACTGTCTGAATTCACCTGTATGTTCGCCAACAGCTCGCTGGCAGCTAGCTTCGATCCTAGGTGGACCGTGGCCAACGTTGCTTGTGTCGCTGCCTGTGTTCTACGGATTGGTTGCATCAACATAGCTTCCACTACTGGGAATAATGTGGGCACATCATCCTCTGTCAAAGAGATTTTAGCATCAGGCTGCACCTTCTCTGGTCCGGATCGCAGTCAAACAAGTTTTCTCGAAGCGAGCAAAGCCTGCCTGTGCTTCGTTGGTTTGACGTTTGCTTTTTTAAACAAAGTTAGCTCAGTAGGGAACTTAAACCAACTACATGTTACTTTATTCTTACTACTGTTTGCATTACAGTCAAATACCGCATAATAATCCAGTATGACACTCGCTTCTAAACAACAGCTATCGCTGTTAACATTACGCTGTCATCAGTGACGTCACGTTGAAGCTTGCCAGTAAGCGCTGGAAAAATATGCATAATCGAGGCAGGCCAGTAGAACAGAGTATTATTTGGAATTATTAATTAATGGAATTCTAATAAATTTTTCGGTGTTGTGGAAATGGAAATATGCTACAAACAAAATCATATCAATTGGACATGTCTT
The DNA here is from genome assembly GCA_033239005.1 of Lamellibrachia satsuma. Classification (NCBI taxonomy): domain Eukaryota; kingdom Metazoa; phylum Annelida; class Polychaeta; order Sabellida; family Siboglinidae; genus Lamellibrachia; species Lamellibrachia satsuma. The sequence goes on along the minus strand of BSQZ01000016.1, from coordinate 2,178,561 downwards.
TGTTAGGTGAAAGAAATTTTGCAGACATCATGCAACTTACAGTTCTGTATTCCTTGCAAACTTGCACACATTGTACAAGACATGGTGAAATCTATTGGTTCAGGCCAAGTCTTATCTACGTGCTACGAAACCAATTTGAGTTATTTTCTGCACTTGTTGTGATTACATGTCATCATTCTGTTGTTGTTGTGATTACATATCATCATTCTGTTGCCTGGTACTGTGGACATGCATTGATCCATCTGGGCCTTTGGCTTGGATGGTAAATTTTGTTAAATCTGGTTAAATCTTCACAATATTTGGGCCGCATTACACAGTTGTAAATGCCTACTAAAAACACAATATTCAGGAACAAATTGTAACAACTAAAACTTTTGATGTCTCTAACATGAGATTTTGACAGGTAGCAAGTGAATTTGACTCCATTGATGTTGACTACGTTACAAATGGCTAAGCTCGAAACTGTTTCCAGGGCTTATTTTTAATGTAGTTTCAACAAGATAAAACTTCGGAAAATATGTTTGCATGTATCATATATGTATCACAATTCTTGTAAAATATATCGAGCATTGCATCGTGGGAAAAGTGTCGTGATTCGTTGATGCATCAATGAATTGTTACAATCCTAGTCATATTTTACAGTATGCTGTGATGTAGTTCTCTGCCATCTCATGTGTTGCTATTTGCAGGCTTTGAAGGTTCTCCGGACGGCTGAATACACACCTTTCATTGTATTTATTGCCGCTCCAACAATGTCGTCTTTCAACGAGGTAAACTTGTTGGCTGCCACTGTAACATTCTCCTTGCACAGCTGCCACAAGATGTCACCACTAGCTGTTCACGCGTGTCTTCGTGTTTCTAACATGTTCTTGCAGAGGTCAAGCGATGTCACACACATTCCGACCTAACTCTATAAAGCCACATTTTTACTGTCAAGCTTCTTGCATTTACAAAATCAGAACGCCTTTAACTTTAACTTAGTGGAAAATCAACGTCGTCCAACATAATACATGCCACCTATGTCAAGTTATATGAATATCAATATTTCAGGTTAAAATAAGCATATACATATGCAATAAGAGTATATATAAGTTCAAATATAATGAAAAAAATAAGATATAAAGATCACCATTGTACACAGTAAAGTGCTCTTGCCCATCTAGACCACTACGGTTCATTAACAATATTGATACAGTTGCTCACACTTTTTATCAAATCTTTTTCAATGTCACATACCTGTTTTCTAAAACAGTTAATATTCTTGCACAATGGGGTGTCAACGTTGTCAGTGGCAATGCTGACAAACAATTATAGGCAACTTTAATTTTCAAGTAAGGGCTAGATATATTTTACAACAGTAGGCATGAAATAATAAATGCAGTTCACATAATTAGAACAGTTGTTAAATGTTCAAATAATACTGTTAAACGTGGCATAAAAGCTTTAAAGGCATATATATTTTTGTCATCCTTCATATCATTACACCTAAACAGAAGTTGCAACACCGCATTATTGTAGTTGTTGACCAAGAACTGCAGTATAGTGATATGGTACCACTACAAATACTCTGACAATTCAATGCTATGCATTCATATTATGTCCGTTTATATATAAACTAGTTAATGTGGATTCTTCACTAAATAAAAGATGTTCAGACACTACAGATGTGCAAGACATTTGGCAGTGAAATATTCTGAAGAAAGCAATCCAAAATGTGCATCCTACCTGTGCAAGAACTCTTCAGACAAGGAGATCACGACCAGCATGCACACTTGGTGTTGTTTATAGCACGCTTAATTTTGTTTGTTGTTCTTCTGTTTAACTTGCTGGGGATGTCTGTTAATGCAGGCACTCAAGGTTCTGCGTACTGCTGACTTTGCCCCAATCATAGTCTTCATTGGTGCCCCTAGTGTTACCACCATTGCTGATGTTCCATGTGCCAATGTAAGTTCCATTCTTCACCCAGTTGAATCTGGCCTTTTTGCAAAATTTGGCAGCCATCTTGTATCTTACTAGTTTGACATCTTTCTGAACATCAACGGGGTAATTTTTTTATGGACAATTAATTTGCATTTGTAACTGTGATAATGAATCTGGCCATCTTGCAAACTCTCAAAATCTCTTCTCTTCAACTGTAGCATAGGTCTGAACAAAATCTGAAAAGAATTTTTGGTAATGTTTTAATTCAGAATTTTTGGTTAAGTTAATATTCTCAGTTAAGATATGTTAAACCGTGTTATTGCATACCGTTTGATGGTTGTGTGTGTTATTTAACAATTGCCCATTCGCAAAATTTAAGCAGACTTAATGCAGCCTCTCCGGTTGCACTGGCTTTCGTTTTATATGCTGAACTGGCTAATAATTGTAATGCTGTTTCATAAGCCTCTCCTTGCAAAACTTTCTCAATAACATTAACTTTGTCTACATGTTATATATTTCATGACAATTTGCCAATTTTTCTGTGCAGGGTAACATAGGAAATATAAATAACTTTGTTGGTGTATTGTTTGTAGTTGTTGTACTTTGCACTTAGATAATATTTTTGAAGAATTCAGCACAAGCAAAATATATAATTGTTCACAGTCAGCCACACTCGTCCGGTTTTTAGTGTGCGGCTGACATTTTGTTAACAAGTCAAAGTTAAGACTGAGCAAAACAGCACAGCACTGCATTTCTTTCTGTTTATTTGTAGGGAAGCACTGTTTAGGTTTTAGGCAATTTTGTTGTGTTAACTTTAGAAAGTAGTTCGTCTGTAGTTGCATATACAGCTGTATGTTCTTGTGTAAAATATTGTAATCTGATATTAATCTTCATAACTGTTTACAGATAATAGACAATAAACATCGCATACGAATATTCTTTAAAAATATATATAAGATGATGTAATATACCCAAGATGATATAATATACAGAAATCGTAGCCAGTATGCGTGTATACTTGGTATGTAATATGAACAGTGTATAATTGGTTATTTGACGAAGAAGGAACAATTTTCTTGTAATCACAACTATTGAGATTTATTTACTCAACGTTTCGGCTGCCGTCAATAGTCTTCATCAGGAACTGAATTCTAGGATGACTAGTTCTTCTGCTCCCCTGTGGGCATGACACGCAGGCCGACACGTAATAAGTCGGTATCCCCCCCCGACTGTAGCCGAAACGTTGAGTAAGTAAATCTTAATACATGTGTCTGTAGTTGTTAGAAGATAAGTTTTACTTCATTAGTATCTATCAACCTGATGGAAAATTTCACGGATATGGTTGTGTGATACTATATTTAACATGCATATAACAAGAGGCAGCTGAAGTTGTTTTCTGTGTTGATTTAGCTGTGTTTGTTGCCCGCAGGACGGCAGTCTGGAGCGACTGGCGAGAGAGAGCGACCTTCTCGAGAAGGCTTACGGCCACTACTTTGACCTGAAGATCATCAACAATGACATAGAGGAGACAATCACAGTTCTTCAGCAGGCAATCAACCGTGTCAGTCAGGAGCCCCAGTGGGTTCCGGTCAGTTGGGTCTACTAGTGGACTGTAGCTGATGGTTGAGCATGTCCAGTGGGTTCGAGTTGAACGTGCATTGGAAAAGGTGGAAAACCAACATCACAGTAGACTAAGTTAAATTAAATAAAATCATGTGCACAAATTATGACTAGTTGCGGATCTTGATTGCGAGATGTTTCAGCGCACAGTTGTTGTCATTGATATGCCAAAATTTATGTTCTATGTGAATCTTGCACAGCAACATTGTAAAAAGAGGAAAACAAGTTCAGTTGTTAAATACAATTGGCTGATCAGTGGTAGCAAATTACAAGAATATCAGAAGTAACGAATCATGGGACGTCACTCGCAGGAATAGACAAACAGTTATTATGGTAAATGCAGACAGATGCTCTCTATCGACACATGTCTGCCCTGACTGACAACTTGCTGGGACAACACAGTTTTAATTCGGGGGCATTTTTAAGAAGTGGAAAGTGCATTTATTGTGGAATAGTCGTGGTGGATGAATATCTAAGAAAATGTACCACACTTTTTGATGGCTGCGTGCTGTATCCACGGGTCCAACCGTGTTAGCTTGCTGGGAATTGTAAACTGGGCAAAAGATGTTTGTTGTTTTCCTCAATCATTGTCCTTCACGAACCTACATATCCCAGTGATATAGAGGGTGAGCCTGTGTATTTTTATGACAGAGCGGCAGCATTTACGGGATGACTGAAAGTTAAGTTGGGGTCGTAGGCAATGCACAACCGAACTGCAGACCCTGGAACGTCCAACCTTGCCTTACTTGGTGCAGATTTCATACGTAATATTTTCCAACACTGATATTTGTTGTTAGATTGTGCCATTTCTTCTTCCTTCAATTATTTTCATCAGTTTTGATGTACAGCTGTATTTGTATACAGAACATTGGTTTAAATACAAACTGAATGATGCATTTGGTTAGTTTAACACTGTTTATTCACCTTCACGTAGGCTTGTGCTGTGTAGTTTATGCATTGCTATATCTGTATGTTTTATTTGTGTTTAATGCCGTAATCTGGTGGCAGTTATCTGTAGTTGATGCCACTTACAATGGTGAAGTCTCTTCAACTCAGTGTTGACTTGATGATCTTGTTTTTTTATCATATCTCCTGCTTTTCTTTCCTTTTCAAATAATCTCATAAATAATCTCCTGATTTGAAAGCTTTTTCCATTGTGTTTACATTTTCTACAAAATGTGCTTTACAATGTATAAAATTGCACCTTTTTGTAATTTTTCAATTGTGAGAGGAGAGTACCACAACCCCCCTCCCCCTTCCCCGGCAGGGCAATCCACCTGCTGCAATCCTTTATTTCATTGTCAGCAAGAGATTCTCCATGCTCCTATTTCTTAACATTGGCACCTCTGACCATGAATAGTTACTATTATCAGCCATACTGCAGAGAGAATGTGACGCACAGCCAGAGTAGAGAATGCGTAGCTTTCACGCATAGTGTAGGGTATAGTTGTGAAAATGGTGGAAAGATTGTGTATCAGCAAATTTCAGGGAATTTATTCTGCTGATGCCAGGCAGTTGCTTTTTGTTGACGTGTCTGTTGCTAGCAGTTGCAAAGGTGTGTAACCTCTGAAGGTGTGAATTTGTTAGTAGGGCCATAGCAAGAGTTAAAAGACAGCCGAGCAACTTTTCCGAGAGTATTTAGCACGAAAGTGTGTTGCTATTTCCCTCCCTTTAAACCCTATTTTGGCTTCAATTACTTTGTTTAGTTATTGCTATCTTGTACCTGTATAAAGTAGTGTGCACAGTACCTGTATACAGTATTGTACACAGTATCTGTATACAGTATTGTACACATTTCCAACCTGTTTCAGTGTGAAAGACTACCGGCTGTCTCGTAAACTACTATGGCCATGGTTAGAGTAGCATGTATGCAATTGGGTTTCTTCGTTTCTAGGAGTGTTAAGACTATTTTTCAGAATCAAAGATATCTTAGTGTACAACTTGTAAATAAGTTAGTGGTTGTCACGTTTCTTTGCTTGTCGCAAGTTATTGTATGTTGTTTTTGAGAGCAGACACTACCAAACATCTTAAATTGGTGCTGGACTTACGTGCAATATTGTTTAAACTCAGAGACTTAGCTGAATATCTGGGTGACGGGACGCAGAATGTCGGTAGCTACATAGGCACCCGTTCCACAATGCCACTGTCCTAAGTTTTGTAGCGCCACATTACAACTGTAATTTGACTTGAAGTAGTTTGTTATTGAATTGGTTATCACCCTGCGTAGGATTTATGTTTTTTCTTTCTACACACTTGTTCTTTTGCTGCGTGGTACAATGTGGGTTTAATGGCGGCCAAATACTATGTAGCGATTACAGCACGAAAATATGAATCATGGCATTTAAATGTTGAATGCCTGGTCCTGTATAAATAAAGCAGCTGCATGATATTGTTGAACTTGTTCGCGCTCTTTATTTCTCGCGATGTTGTAAGAAAGGTAGTTTCAGAATAAAATGCAAATGGATGACATGTTGCTGGAAACAGCTATACCACCATCCATAATGTTTGAATCGCCACATTGACGCAGTGAACATGTTTAACAAGATTGAACAAGTTTGCTATCCAAAAACAAACACCCACACCAGGGCCGTCCTCGGTTTTTGAAAAGGGGGGTTCTGGGATAATTCTGAAAATATTATAGTTAAAAAAACGGGCATGTGTTGGGAAAGTAGACATCCCTTTACAGAGTTCGGAGTTCGTAGAGGTGCCATTCACACACAGTCCTCCCCAGCGTTGTCTGTCCTCTGCTGTGTGTAGCAAGGTCGGTAGGTCTTGATGTGTCCATTGTTGTATATTGTCTAGCCAGTTTTTTCTCTGGCGGCCCTGTCGTCTCTTGCACTCCAGGGTGTCGTCTCTTATTCTCCAGGGTGCTTTGCAGGATGGTTTTTGCAACGGTGTTGTGTCGAGTGATGTGGCCAAACCAGGAGAGCTTGCGTCGTTTCACTGTTGCCAACAAGGGCTCTTGCTTTCCAGCAAGGAAATCCACTGGTTGTCTCACATATTCATTTGTCTTGTGTTTGGTATACAAAATGCAGAGGAGTCTCCTGAAACATTTGGTTTCAAATGATTGTACGTGTCTCTGTGTTTCTGCTGTTATAGTCCAGCTCTCGCATCCGTAGAGGAGGATGGATACCATCTTTGCTTAAGATGGACCCACGATATTTGAAAGAGTCTACTTCCTCGATGTTAATGGGGGTGTTCTGGTTGGTACTGTTGACAAGTATTTTGCTTTTCTCTGAGCTGACCATCCCATAAGCTCTTGCCTTTTCTTGCAATCTGGTAGTGAGGTCTTGAAGTTCACTCTCACTGCCTCCTGTAAGGTCAATATCGTCTGCAAAACGAAGATTGCAAGTTGGCCTTCCACCAATAGATATGGTGATGTTGAAGTCTTGGATGGTCTCCTGCGTGGTGTTCTCGAGGAATATGGTGAAGAGAACAGGCGAGAGTGGGCACCCCTGACGAACTCCAACAGTTGTTCTGAAAAGTTTTCCAAGTTGGGTATTTAGAAGAACAGCACTGTTTGAGTTGGTGTACAGTGCCTGTGTGATTTGTATAAGATCTTTGTCAAAGTTGTAGTTTCTCATGACTTGCCATAAGCCTTTGTGCCAGATACGGTCAGACGCCTTCTTAAAGTCAACGAAATTGTGGATCAGGTAGTTTTGGTGAAGATCTGCTCAGTGGTGCTTCTCCCGGTCCTAAATCCTGCCTGTTCTTCAGCCAGTATTTCTTCTGCTTTTCCTTTGAGTCTGTTCAAGATGACTCAGCATGATCTTGCTTGGGTGACTGATGAGGGTGATGGTTCTGTAGTTGTTGTATATAGTCTTAGATTTCCCTTTTTTGGGAGTGGAATGATCATGGATTGAGTCTATTTTTTGGGACATTTGTTTTCCAGATTCTCTGACAGTGTAGTGAGGTCCTTTATTATTTCAGGGCCACCGTGTTTGAGCAACTCTGCTAGAATGTTGTCGGCCCGGGAAGATTTCCCTCCTTTCAGAACAATGTCTCCTCTACTTCTTTCATCATTTGCACGTCGTCTGTTTCATCAACACTTTTGGTTTTGCGCTTCAGTTTGCTGGCTTCTGGTTTCAGTTCGTAGTTGTAGAGCTCCTGGCAGTACTCTGTCCATCGTGTAAGAAAGGTCGCATTATCAGTTAGCAGGGAACCATTCTTATCTTCTATATCTGTAGTTGTTTTCTTGTCAGCTTCTTGAGTGCATCAAAGGCTTTCTTGCTGTTACCCTCTTTTATGCCTTTCCCAATGTTGTCACATCGCTCTGAGATTCATTTCTCTTTTGTTTTTATCATCTCCGTTCTGATGGTGCCATTGACAGTGCCGTATTGTCCCTCTGTTTCAGGGGTGGAGTTTTTTGTCTTCTTCATGCTTCTCCTTTTATCGCAGAGATCAAGAATGTCGTTGGTAATCCACGGTTGGATCTTTCCCTTTCTTTACCAAGTACTTATCTGGCTGTTTCGTGCATGTATATTATCGATGAGGACGTTTATGGCTTCTTCGAAAAGATTTAGAGCTGCGAATTTGCCGCCTATTCTAGCCAATTTCTGGGTCCTTCAGTTTATCGTACGAGGGCTTTTCTGGTGACGTATTGTCTTCAGCTTGAATTTCAATGTTGCTAGAACCATGTCGTGGTCGCTGCCTATGTCAGCCCCTGGGAATGTTCTGGTGTTTGCCTTGTTGATGATGGATTTGAAACGTCTTGGAGTGAGTATGTAGTCAATATGATTGTGTATTTTCCCATTAGGCGAGTGTCACGTTGTTCTCCTTGATAGTTTGTGCGGGTGTAACGGGTTCGCCAAGGTGAGTTTTGAGTACTTACGAATTCAAGAAGTCGTAGTCCTCTAACACGTCTACTGTTAGAGTAGGGTGGGACAATACGCCTACTTTTTTTCGGGAAATCGACTCATGGAAAACCTTTTAGCTATATATCTGATATATTGGAGTTACCTAGTTTATGATCTTTGCTGAATATCTTGTGTTGACATTTTCGATGTTCAATATCACAGAAAAAGGTTGTAGCCATTTTAGCAGAGGTCCTGAAAATGGGCGTTTTGCCCCAGGGATGGGACAAAACGCCCGCCCCTGGGCGTTTGTATTAATCAGCCTCATTTAAGTTATTAGTTTACTTATTTCGCATCACCGAAGTGATGGTATTATTGGTACACTTCATTACCAAAGTGATGGTATTATTGGTACACTTCATTACCAAAGTGATGGTATTATTGGTACACTTCTTTACCAAAGTGATGGTATTATTGGTACACTTCTTTACCAAAGTGATGGTATTATTGGTACAGTTCATTACCAAAGTGATGGTATTATTGGTACACTTCATTACCAAAGTGATGGTATTATTGGTACACTTAAGTAGAGCGAATAATTGCTGCATATCATCGTAATATTTTTTATTATAATTTTATTAAGAACCGTGACTGAAATTGTTAATTAATTAACTCCTTTTATCTGAAATTCAACAAGTGCATTACATTGTATATGTTTATCATAAACTCTCATGCACAGGCAGAGCTTATCAACTCGTCTACTCACTTTCAGACTCATAGCTATGACAGATTTAGTACGTCCCTCCCTGTGCGTTTTGTCCCCATTAATGTTGGCCTTTTTGCCCTAAACTTTCGATATTAAAATTTCACCATCTGTATATTTACTGGACTTTATAACTCGCATCCGCAACATTCACAACATTGATGATTACATATTTGTCTACTGCAGACACTCAACGTATTGTCTCAGTTTCTTACGGTTACTGCTTACAAAACGACTTTTGGGGTGACCGGTTTTATAATTTGTTTGACGTAAAAAATATCGCGTGTATTCCGTTTTCTGCTACCGCATTCTAACCAAATATGAAGAAGTGTATGTGGCTTCATTTGGCGGTCTCGAAATTCTTATTTTCGCGCTGTGAAACTAGTTAGAGGGTGGGCTTTATGCCCCAAAACTTGCGTTATGCCCCATGCTACTCTAACCAATAATGCTATCTGACGAATGGCTTTGTTTTTTATATAAATAATAAAATACAATATTTATATAGCGCCATAACCACATAGTGATCTATGGTGCTTTACAATACAATAATAATAATACAGCTAAACGTAAATTATACGCAGTTAAATAATTCAAATAATTAATTAAGAACAATACAATTAAAAATGTATCCAACAGATGGCAGCATTGGTTATAAACAATAAAAAAATTATTACACCTGTATCTAGTTACTGCATCTCTAACCTCAGCCTAATTCAGTTTCTTTCATAGTAGCCTCGGCTACCCTAATATTTCCACTAGCCAATAGTTGCTAATGTTACCAAATGTTGTCGCACTGCAAAGAATCAGGTAGATGCAACAGCTCGCCAAAACTGTTGTCACCCGCAACACACAAGAAGCGGTGTCGGCAAGCTTGTTGTATAAATATGACGAAATTAATTAATGCTGCAGTAAATTTTATTGTAATCAGGCCCATAATTAGTCAAGAATGTAACTCAGATGCACAACTGAAAAGGTGGCTACAATGTGGCGGACTTTCGTCAAGCGGAATTCGATCGATCTGACAGAAACGTAAGTGTATCGCGTCTATGCCTGTGGCTTGCATTGCCACAGGCATAGCCATAGCATTAGGGGGCCTAAAGGTAAACTGTCATTGCGGTTTTTCTCAAAAATATGCAGACACTTGCACATGGAATAGATAGTATAAATCACTAACAGTTATTCGAGTGCAAGCAAGTTGTTAGAAGGCTTGTTTTTACTTTTAATGAAATTCTCACGATTATTAACAAATCTGAACAAGACCAGTTTGGTATAGAACAGTTTCATGGACAACATACTCCGATACTTTGCACACTTACCTTTTCCCCATCCCATATTTTGTTATCCTCAATGGTAAATACCAAATCAAATATCAGCTTCAACAAGCTTTTCTAACACTCCTCATTGCCTGACAATTTTCACATCAGATATTAAACCCTCAAAACATCTGACATGCATATTACTTATTTGCTCCATTTGGTGCAATGCCAATTAAAATATTGTATGTGCAATGAATATAAAGCGAGTAATAGAGATTGCCTTGCTTTCCAAAGTTTGAAGGTTGTTGCACGACTTTGGAATTAGGTGTGTTGGAGTGTGCCAAATCCTCATCTTTTTTGTGAGTGATTGTCCGTCCAGTGAAACTTGTGTAGTGGTTGTGTGTGTTAGAGTACAACCACTTGTTCTGTATGCAGTAATTCCAATTGATTTTAAGCAGGGCTGGTCTACACTCTACACCCACTGCCACATAGTCACCGATTCGATGCACCTCTCTGTGTGGATATATCAGATGTTGCATTTTTGGCATGTAGATGTAATTGTATCTTTTTCAGTACCACGCTCAGTCACGTCAGATGTCAGTCCAGTCCCCGGGGTTTTGAAAAGGAGGTTTCGGGCGTACACACTCGGTCTGGGATGATTTCGTAATTTTTTACAGTGAAATAAATTATCTCAAAAAGATTGGTTCGTTCACTCCCCTCCCGAACCTCCATCAAGACGGAAATACAGATAGAAACTTCAAAGTTGTAATGTGTGCATGTAGAAGTTGTGAATTACGTCACCGAGATAATGGGGTGTTTCATTGGACATCTCCGTGCAGCTTCTATAATTTCAGGATGTGTTGTTCAAAGCGATTCTACCCGCATGCTACAAGTTTATGCTTCTACGCCTAGTTTTATATGCGTTGGTATTTTTTTTTGTAGCATACAACGAACTCCGATTAATAGAATCACTTCGGACCAGAACATTTTTATTAACTTCGTGGATTATTTACGTCACAGCTAATATTTATGCCTATATTTGATTCTACAAAACGGCTAATTGAGTTATCCGAGATTCATTTAAGTAGAGTACACTGTAATTTTTGTTGTTGTATACAACGAACTCCGCTTAGTAGAATCACTTCGGACCAGAGCATTTTGATTAACTTTGTGGTTCATTCACGTCACAGCTAATAAGTATGCCTATATTTGATTCTACTAAACGGCTAATTGAGTTATCCGAGATTCATTTAAGTAGAGTACACTGTAATTTTGTTGTTGTATACAACGAAGTCCGCTTAATAGAATCACTTCGGACAAGAGCATTTTGATTAACTTCGTGGCTCATTTACGTCACAGCTAATAATTGTGCCTATATTTGATTCTACTAAACGGCTAATTGAGATATACGAGATTCATTTAAGTAGAGTACACTGTCATTTTTGTTGTTGTATAAAACGAACTCCGCTTAGTAGAATCACTTCGGACCAGAGCATTTTGATTAACTTCGTGGCTCATTTACGTCACAGCTAATAATTATGCCTATATTTGATTCTACTAAACGGCTAATTGAGCTATCTGAGATTCGTTTAAGTAGAGTACCCTGTATTCACTATATTACAAAGAAAAGTGGTATTTAAGTTGAACGTATGAAACAAATGCATTTTCTACTAAATCACGCGTGGCTATAAATAAATCTTCCACTTACGATTCGTAGCCAATCAATAGCTGAACCAATTGGAAAACCACATTTACTTGTAGGTTTTGCCAGTGTGTGTGTGATTTTAAGTCTTTTACAAATGTGCACATATCTGAAGGACAACACGGAATGTATACACGGCAGGAACTTTATTGATTATAAGCAGCGTACAGTAAAGTATACACGTATATGAGGAACTATGCTTCGTGACTCGGGTCACGCGGAAGTACAGTTGGGTTGTGTTGGAGAAGTAGATGTGTAGAGATGTGAAGGAACGGTGTCATCTTGTCTCAGCGAGGTGGTCTTCGCTACCTGTTCAGTTGTCGAATCTGTAACATCAGAAAGGTCTAGATTGTTAATCTGACATATCTTCTAAACTAAAAGACACATTCGGCGTTGCTTCACACACGGTTATTAATTATGCTGTTGGTATTATATAGCGGCTATTTAACATCACAAACACTATGGACAGCCGTATGTGATGTTGTGTTTGTGAATATTTTCCAGATGTACAGTCCTGGGTAAATAGGCGAATGAACATTCATCTTAAAACATAGAGCCCATGCTGCTATAGAGCCAGTACTGCTATAGAGCCAGTACTGCTATAGAGCCAGTACTGCTATAGAGCCCGTACTGCTATAGAGCCAGTACTGCTATAGAGCCCGTACTGCTATAGAGCCAGTACTGCTATATGGCTGTTAACTATGGCCAATTACTAAAGAATTTTCCATATGTACAGTCCTGGGTAAATAGGCAAATGAACATTCATCTTAAAACACAGAGCCCATGCTGCTACAGAGCCAGTACTGCTATAGAGCCAGTACTGCTATAGAGCCCGTACTGCTATAGAGCCAGTACTGCTATAGAGCCCGTACTGCTATAGAGCCAGTACTGCTATATGGCTGTTAATTGTGGCCAATTACTAAAGAATCAGAAAAGGCCACATAAGCAACACATATGTGGTTCTTGAGAAGACTGCTCAATGTATCACGGACAGAAAGGAAGCGTTATGAAGACAATTTCTTAGAACTGCAAACAGTATTAGGAAACGCATGCACCGAGTCATGAAAAGGCAAGCATAATTTATAGGTGACGCGATGTGATAGCGACACAGATGTCAACGATCGCCTACGTCTGCGACAGGCACGACACCCGGTGATGAGAAATAGTATGTTATATTGTCTACAACAAGCATCACCTATAATTGTATGTCTCTCTCGTTCTCCAGTGAGGCGGCCCCACTAGTTGCAGCAACCGCTGCGTCTATCGTACGAGTTGCAAGCCGAGATGCACACGTTAGTGCGACAGCAGACGTAAGGCATGGGTCGGGGGCAGCGTTCGTAGAATTGCGGGAATCCGCCGACGCAGTACACGCGCCATTGCTTTCCTCTACAGAAGGAAGATTTGTAGCCGTCTCCGTGCAGGCAAGATCCCTCGAAGCATTCTGTCGAAAGAAAGGCGTAAGTGTTATTCATGTGTGTGTTGGTGCGTCACAAGAGACCCTGTTGACAAATGTAATAAAAAACAAGTGAAAAAAATTCCACTGCTATCATTTAACAAATTTGTTGTATTCATTTATTGTCTTCTGTAATAATGAATACTTTCTGATATCCAGTCTACATTGATCCTTCACTAGTACTACTTCGTGTCCTCTAGTTCTGCCATATTTTTTAAGCGATAACAAAATTAATATTGAAATAATGGTGATTCTTTCTGAACAGTAATAATGAGACATATTTGGACTGTCGATCGATCAAAAACATAACATGACTACTAATATTATTTGTAATTATGTCCTTTCATTATGACACGACGACGGGGGTGAGTAGACAATATCACTCACCGCATTTCTTCGTCCAGGGGTTGAAGATCTGGAAGGGTTGGCACTCCTGGTAGAACAGCTGTCCGCCTTCACATGTGTAGAAGTAAGGGCGGGGTCTGTTCACCGACTGGTATCTGCCGTCACATTTGCCCTCACAAGTGTCGCCGCAACGTCCTAGGATGACGAAAGCACAACTGTGACTTGAATGACATTCACTGCCCATGAAATATTGATTAGTGCCTGTTTTTGCGAAACTCAATAGACAGCGTGCTGGTTGACTAATTAGTATCTCCAATCCATAATTCGTTCGCTGGCTTCGCCCGGGGCTCCCGTACCCTATTAAAAAGGGGTTACACGATAGTTACGATGAAAACCAGTACTCCTTTCTTTGATTGCAGGACACGAAACATCGTTTTTTCGAAAAATCCAACTTTGTGCTCATCAAAACATTTAAAAAAGAAACGCTGACTTTTCAAAATACACGCTTTCATAGCAATGAAACAATAACACATTTAATATTGTAAGTTATAATGTATACATTTACCCAGGGAGTTTGCACATGAATGCAACTGATTTTTAATATATGATGGGTCGGGAACAGCACAAGAGAAAAGCCAGGGAGTCAAGTGAAACTCTCTACTGGATAGCTCGCGTAGGCTAGATATGGTTAGCGTAGCCACTGGCAACACGAATACTCACTGCATCGTCCGTTCATGACGCAGTTGTTGCTTCCAGAGCAAGAGTCGTAGACGGCAACGCTTTTGACACACCTGTAGAAGTAGTTGCACGGGTTGTTACACAGCGTTTGGTACATGCCGCCCTCGCGTCGGCCACTGCAGCTGTCACGCCGGCACCCCATCTCATGCCCTACGGATGGAAGAAATCCTGGATAACATGTGGAGGAACGACTGCGTATTTTCAGCATTACCTTACGCACTTCATTCACACTCCATATGAACATTACCTTACGCACTTCATTCACACTCCATATGAACATTACCTTACGCACTTCATTCACACTCCATATGAACATTACCTTACGCACTTCATTCACACTCCATATGAACATTGTACCGACGTTTCACTTGTTTTATGTAGGCCTAATATCAATGACTTGGGTATACTATTATAATCAGGCAAGAATACGAATTGTGATTGAATAAAATAAACCGTCATTTGTACGTTGACAATACTAAATATAGTTGATGATGTATTTGTGTACAATTGATTGATGCTTTGTAGACATATCTTATCTGATTTAAATATACTTAAGTTCACATATAACATACACACGATAAAATAGTAAAACGACTAACGACAATAAATACAATAACATGATACAGTATGAAAACTCATTATAAATTACGTAAATCCATTATCAAAACTAGAGCGCAGATGACTAAAATGTGAATATGGCTTAACCAAGTTGTCGTATTAAAAGTAAACGTGCCATGTAATTACAGAAAGCTCATACCGTTCACGGCGATGGCGACGGAAAGCACCGCTAGTGCTACAAAGAATTTCGACATGTTGACTGAAGAGACGCAGTCTGAAATTTCAAAACAAAGAACAGCTTACAACTATTAGATCTCAATAATGCATTTCTTTATTAAGTGACACACAAATACACAATAAGCATTTCCATCGCTATAGGCCACCAGTACACAACCGGCCGCTGGTCCCTTCCTTCTACCTGTTGTCTAGGGTAAGTACACGGTTAAGTACAACATCCCACAAGTGGGTAAATGTGTAACGTGTCATGGGCTCACCGAGTGGTGGTATCTTTGGTCCTTGTGCCCTCCAATCAAAGGCAGGGCGGCGCCCCGGGGCGACTTCCGGTCGTGTGAGAGACGCCGAGCAGGCCGTGTGTACGATAGTAGTGGCCTATTGGCTGCTTATACAGGGATCTATTACATTATATGGACACTCTACATGCGCTCATACTGGTGTTAAGTGCCCGAAATGAGCTGATTGTGTCACAAGTTTCATGTATCTAGCGCTGGCTTTGGACGGCGAAGAAATAGTATAACTTAACGACGTCTGAACAGGTTGCTATCAAAAATACAACAAGGTCCAGATGGCATGCTGTGTAGGAAACCATTAGCTTCTTGAGAGTCCAACAGTTGTTCGTCTATGTGTGTCCCACCATAGCCAGACATGTTGTCAATTATGTCTTCACATAGAAATCCTTCTGCTAAATGCACATTAGGTGGTACATAGCGCCTTCCAACAGTTTTCCGCTAGTTTAGTCAGTGGTTGCTGACATTCAATACGGTCGTTTAATAATTGCAATTAAAAACTATTTTTTTTGCATTCGGTTGATTAAATAAGTAATATGTAGTTAACATGTTATCCATATGTAATTGCCTAGAATCAATAAATATCGCCTATTGTCTGTAATAATTCAAGAACTGTGAAATACAGTATATGCAAGACAGTAAACTGACATAACATTTGACGATTTTTCCAAATACAAGAATCGGTTGGCTGTACATACCGTGCTTGAGACGATAGATGACCTTCACTGGTACAATCGGTGTGTTTTGCTGTACGCATGTCTTATATACATACCATTTATAAATACTAATTGGACAAATCCATTGACAAATATGAGGGGTGTAAGCAAGTAATGCTTCAACTAAGTACTCGTCTGCGCATGTCTTTTAGGATGATGTCACTATTGCATTCTGTCTTGGTTAAGCTCACAAGCACATACACCGGTGTGCATGGATTTGATGATGATGTCAATTTGTTATCTGTCCTGGTTGAGCTATCGGGCCTATGCACTGGGATTGTTATGTTATTTTCTACGGGCTAAGCATTGGTGATGTGTGGTGGTAACACCATTTTTGTAATTGTAATTTTACGTATCGAGGAGGTAGCAAACTGGATAATGCGTACACGATTACAAGAAATACATGGCGATTTGTTTAAGTATCATAGTAGAAAATGCAAACATTTGCGGAAGACAGATCTACCTGGCAAACCAGTCACCGGTTCTGCTGTCAGCATTGAGGCGTACCAGACTAACCTGAACGACAAGCGTGCGAGCCAATTTAACGGCATGAAGCAGCTAAGACGTGCATTGTCTCACGATACAGAAGTCGACCACTTCGCTTCTAGTACAATATAGGGGAAACTGTATGTCATTAATATGCGATATTCAACCAAAATAACAATTCTTAGAATGCCATTGACTTTTCTGCAAAATGGAAATATTCGTTTTTTAAATAGCCTTATATATATATTTGTAAAATAGGTAAGGCATTAATAGTTGAACTTAAGCATATTGGACTTCAGTCACTAGCGTTTTGTAGCTAAGATCAGTGTTGGTATACACGCACGCACACACCAACGTACCACCCACACACGAACACTGAGACACAAACACGCACGCACGCTCGCTCGCACGCACAGACACACATACAAGCACACAGTGTCTGTAAAAACGGGGGAAAACGATAAAAAACGATCAGTTTATATAATTCACCTTTAAACTTTAAAAAAACAGGCATACAGACGGATCCGAGGGCTTCGGGTTAAACAAAACATTGGGATAGATGTTTTGTTTGCATGACAGTTGGAGTGATATATTCGACTCATCATTTCTGTGGACTTCCTGCCTCGCTCGGTTGGACTGTGGCAAAGGGTGACAACTGCGTGTTGCGTCTCCTCCTATGATACCTTATTACACAGTTTGCGCCTAACCACGGCCATGCCTGGTGTGCCAATTTATCAGCGATTACTTAAAACGTAATACATGTAGATACTTGAAATAAAAAGTCCTGAATTAATATACATCTTTCTTATGCATGACGCATGACTCGCATATGGGCCTGTGACGTTCGTGTCGTGAGCTATAGCGTTGGCATTCGTGTCGAACGTCAGTATTTACACCTTAAGCCAACAACGACGTCACATGACGCCATCGCAGAAAACACATTTCAAATGTTTCATTTGTGTTTTTAATGTGTTATGTACGGGCGCTGTCATGCGACACCGGTGTGAGAATCGCAACTTGTTTTCAACTGCTCTAGAACTCCGTCGCAAAACGCACATTTGAAATTATTCATTTTCGTTCGAAATGTTTTTTTTAGATATTACGTATGGGCGCAGACACACAACCCATGCATGGGTATCATAAGGTGTCTTCACTTGGTTTTTATTGTTCGATGTTCTTGCCGTTGCGTCATACTACGCACGCACGAACGCTCGCACGCACTCACGCACTCACGCACACACATTCTCGTAATTGCGTTACCGTGAAACTATACTATGTGCAACATTACCAGTATGAATTGAGCCGAATTTGTGCAACGTTCTTGGTGGTTCTCGATGAAAGCGAAAAATATGGGCACTCCATTCAATTATTGCGCGACAGATATTCCTTCAAACATCAACAGAGTTGGACACGAAAAATCTATGTCTAAGAAACAGCGCGCCTTCATAATAAATGTGCTAATAGCGTGTCAGTAAACACTACAGATGGAAAGACACTTGAAATGTCAGGAAAAAGATATGACGCAGGTGTTTGTGTTAACGAAAAAGCCACTACATCAATCAAAAACAGTTTGCCCGCTTTGTGGGGGGTTTACCGGCTGATTGAAAGTTCGCGATTCTTCGTATTAGATGTGTGTGTGGGAGTCGATTTTGGACACCCAGGGTACCAGTTTATGATTTCTGAACATCCTGTGTTTTGTTAACATTTAATTTATTCCGTGTAGATAAAGACCCAGTTTTAACCAGCCGTTGATGTCTATGGAAAGTTACTGATTGGCGTGCACAACTTGTAGTCAAAATGACAAGAACGTCTGTCGTGTAATCTCAGACATTACTGTGTATGGTTACGTCGATATTTCCTTTTCAAGGTGAGAATTCGTCAGATATGCTATGTTTGCCACGATAAACGTACATTCACACACATACGCGCCCACATTCATACACAAACACACTATCTGAAACGTACACTGAGACACACTGAGACTAAGTAATGCGTCTCTAACAATACGAAGAAAAAGACTGTTTTGAATAACATCTTTGCTTTCTTGCTCAGGTACGTTTAACTACCGAAGCCCTACAGGATACCCATTCATTGTATGCCTTCGTCGAAAAAAACACACACAGCCGTGTTGAGATTTTACACGCAAGTTAATAACATTTCATGCTGTGAAATGACGTATTTCCCCAGACGCGAACGTCATCCTAAAAAATCAGGTGAAATTTGTCACGACGCTGATTAAACGGTGCCCTTAGATTTTACTCTCTCAACTCACTCGGTGGACATATTCTACTTCTGAAACCCAGGTTCCAAGGCGCTCAATCGAATCGCCTGAGCCTTGATTATTGAAATGAGAGATCACTATATAATAGACGTTTCCTCGCACGATTAATAATCCGATAAATGTTGATTTTAATCCGACGCAGCAATATATGTTACCACCGAGGTTATTTGGTTAATACCACACTGGAAAACTGAATAAAATTTCTCAGACATTCAACACGCGATATATAAAGTTAAAGATGGAAAACACAAAGAACAGTCGTTAAACCTGTGTGATCTTTTTATATAATGAAAACACGTGCGAATGGCGTATCTATATACAATACGTAGCTTTTAGCTGGTGGGCATTGCAATTTATTTTAAATTGCTTCTGCTATGTAATTTTTTTATATGTTGCACAAAGAAATATTAATTTGCGTTTTTCATGGAGACATATATGCTTCTATCACGCAATGTCTTCAATGACAGTGAGCGAATTAGAAAACAAAAACACGACGTGGCGGATGTGTCATGCTCCTCATTTGTCTGTCACTACACTGCCCAAATAGGAAAAGTTGTGTCTTCTTCCTCTGTTTTTTTCTCTCTCTCTCACTCTGTATCTCTCTCTCTCCCTCTCTCTCTCCCCGTTCTTCCTCTCTCTCTCCCTCTCTCTCCCCCTCTCTCTTACTCTCTCTCTTTTATTCTCTCTCACTCTCTCTCTCTCGCACTTTCTCTCTCTTTTACTCTCTCCCTCTCTCTCTGTCTGTTACCCTCTCTCTCTCTCTGTCTCTCTATCTCTCTTTTACTCGCGCTCTCTCTCTCTTACTATCTCTCTCTTACTCTCTCTCTCATACTCTCTCTCTCTTTTACTCGCTCTCTCTCTCTCTCTCTTACTCTCTCGCTCTTACTCTCTCTCTCTCTCTTGCTCTCTGTCTCTCTGTCTCTCTCTCTTACTCTCTCTGTCTCTCTCTCTCTCTTACTCTCTCCCTCTCTCTCTCTCTCTCATAATATCTCTCTCTTTTACTCGCTCTCTCTCTCTCTCTCTCTCTTACTATCTTTCTCTTGCTCTCTGTCTCTATCTCTTACTCTCTCTCTCTCTTTTACTTTCTCTCTCTCTCTTTTACTCTCTCTCTCTTACTATCTCGCTCTCTCGCTCTCTCTCTCCCTCTCTCTCTTACTCTCTCTCTCTCTTACTCTCTCTCTCTCTATTTTACTCTCTCTCCTTTACTCTCTCTTTCTCTGTCTCTGTCTCTCTCTCTCTCTGTCTCTTACTCTCTCTCTCTTACTCCCTCTCTCTCTTTTACTCTTTCTCTCTCTCTTTTACTTAACTTTTTGTATCTCTCTCTCTCTTTGTCTCTCTTACTCTCTATCTCTCTCTCTCTTTTACTCTCTCTTTCTCTGCCTCTCCCTCTCTCTTTCTCTCTCTGTCTCTTACTCCTTCTCTCTCTTTTACTCTCTCTTTCTCTGCCTCTCCCTCTCCCTCTCTCTCTCTCTCTTACTCCTTCTCTCTCTTTTACTCCTTCTCTCTCTTTTACTCTCTCTCTCTCTCTCTCTCTCTCTATCTTTTACTTAACTTTTTTATATCTCTGTCTCTCTTACTCTCTCTCTCTCTCTGTCTCTCTCTCTCTTTCTCTCTCTTACTCTCTCTCTCTCTGTCTCTCTTACTCTCTCTCTCTTATTCTCTCTCTCTCGCTCTCTTTTACTCTCTCTCTCTCTATCTATCTCTCTCTCTCTCTCTTTTACTCTCGCTATCTATCTATCTCTCTCTCTCTCTCTCTGTCTCTCTCTCTCTCTTACTATCTCTCTCTTACTATCTCTCTCTTACTCTCTCTCTCATACTCTCTCTCTCTTACTCTCTTGCTCTTACTCTCTCTCTTGCTCTCTCACTCTCAAGGATATTTTCAACAAAACTCTCATATCATGTTAGCAGATAATCAACGAGCAACCAGTGGCAGCTGACGAATTAAGAAAATGCTTTGTTTTGGTAAAATCGTATTGACATAGTATTTGGTATTTATCGACACGCACGTACGCGCGAACGTTCGCACAGAAGTACGCAAACACGCACGCACATATCTACACATTAATTTTCTTTCTTTCTCTCTCCCTCTCCCCCCTTCTCTCGCTCCCTCCCTCCCTCCATCTACCCATCCCTCCCTTTTAACTCTTCTTTCCATCTTTATTCGAATATAATAAGAGTGCTCGGTTTGCATCCGTAGCGGTTGAATATTCCAATTGCACACATATTTTAAATATACATGAAGCATTAAATATTAGAAAAAAAGTTTTTGCTTATCAGTAGAATTAAGCCAGCATACGTATAACGATTTATAAAAAGGCACTGTTTGGTCGTGTTTTATTGTGATGCCTTCTTAAATAATATAAACTGTATTAATCCGCACATCTTTACCACCCCAATTTGCTTTAATGAACAACAAAAAATATATACTGGTGTATATAATTAAACCGTCTTTTATAGATGAATTTATAGTGAATATCGAAATGCTGAAAAATCTAGATTTTCTGCCTTGGCGAAATTTGAAACCCTGATTTCGAAGGTGTGTCATGCGATCGGCGAGAAGAAGTCACGCCCATGATCAGCATTGACCCACACAGTTTTTTACCATTTTGGACATCCACTATTTTTATCCTAACGACTAAAGTCAATTCTTTCGATGATGATTTGAAAAGCATGAGCATTTTTGTATTACACAAGCTGCGCATATTATTTAAACTAGTCACACACTACACATGTTTACATAAGTGAACGCGATTCCGTGTCTCTAGGGTTGTTAAACCACATTCTTTTAGGCATTCTACTTAGTTAAGGTCCCTCCGTTCTGGAATCATTTTATGTCATAAAGACTCGAGAATTGAGTCGGGTTGAGGAGAATCATCACGTGTATTAACGCTTCCGGCCCGATTCATCTCAGTTGCGTTGAATCGAATCATTATTTTGTTTGTAGTGCTCGTAAACTGGGCCCGAGTCTTTGTTCAGTTGCGTCTCATCGGACCGCGTGTAGGTTCTACACCCACACGTTAGTTGCAAGCACTCTGTAAGCCAGCGGCATATTAGAATCGACTTTTGGATCACGTGACTGCCCGTACAAAGCTGACAAAATGGCGGATCAGACATGGAGCGCTGAACGTTAAGTAAGAAGTTGATAGAGTTGTGGGAGGAGACCTTGTTGATAGAGTTGTGGGAGGAGACCTTGTTGAAAGAGTTGTGGGAGGAGACCTTGTTGATATAGTTGTGGGAGTAGACCTTGTTGATAGAGTTGTGGGAGGAGACCTTGTTGATAGAGTTGTGGGAGGAGACCTTGTTGATAGAGTTGTGGGAGGAGACTTTGTTGATAGAGTTGTGGGAGGAGACCTTGGTGATAGAGTTGTGGGAGGAGACCTTGTTGATAGAGTTGTGGGAGGAGACCATGTTGATAGAGTTGTGGGAGGAGACCTTGTTGATAGAGTTGTGGGAGGAGACCTTGTTGATATAGTTGTGGGAGGAGACCATGTTGATAGAGTTGTGGGAGGAGACCTTGTTGATATAGTTGTGAGAGGAGACCTAGTTGATAGAGTTGTGGGAGGAGACCATCATGGCAACAATTCGTCCGAAATGGACGTCACTTGTACGTTGTCACCAGTACGTTGTCACCAGTACGTTGTCACTAGATTTGCGGGTTGACTTCAGTTCAATCGGGTCATTTCGTGAACAAACACCCAGTTGGTGTTAGTCGGTGAAGATATCGACTCAATTCAACTTAACCCGTTAAATTAGTTAACTCCTGAATTAATTGAGATGAAACGGGTTAAGAAAAGTGTATGTATGTGCATGTAGGACGCACATGTATGCAAACGAATATGCGCGGGTGTGACCAAGTATTCGTGGGCTTCTGTTCGTGGTGTGTGTGTGTGCGCGCGAGCGCGCGCGTGTGTATGTATGTGTGGTGTGTGCGTGTTGTGGTCGGTGCGTGCGTGCGTGTGCGTGTAGGGTATGTACGAGGACCTCAGTGTATACACATACGTTGTTGAACGTCTGCAGAATCAAACCGGTCAAAACTTTCTCAAATTTCTCAGCAGGAACTTTATTGGGTATAAGTAAGGTAAGTAAACAATATAGGCATGCATTTAGACGGATATATACATATATATATATATATATATATATATATATATATATATATATATATATATATATATATATATATATATATATATATATATATATATAAGGCGACGTTATAACTCCGGTCTAAGAAGTTGATGAAGTCTGATGAAGGAACGATGTCATCTTGTCTCAACGAGGTGGTCTTCGCTATGTCTTCAGTTGTCGAATCTGTGATAACAAATAACAATAAATGCTTCAGTCGTAGTAACGAACGAACATTCATAGTGTTGTCAGAAGTTCGGTAAAGGTTCTAAATGGAATTAGGGCTGGGCAGCAATACTTTGAAATATACTTATGTTCCAGTAAAAATACGGTTCGTTGACAAAGGATTTAAGTACCACTACATCATGGAAAAGTACCTAAGTGCTCACTTGTGTTAATTACATCAAAATCATTTATCAGGTGCGCCCCTATGGAAATGCACTGATGCATGGTGTCCAGCATCAAGGTGTAAATGCCCCTATTGTCTTGTCACTGGATTTGTACAGAACCCTAGTTACCCACTGGCCTGTGGGATTGTGGGATGGCTGACTTGACAGAATCACTGACTCTTTATTACGTGATCACAATTCGAAAGTACTTTAAAAGTACTTAACAATACTTGAAACTTGAAGTACTTTTGGATTATATATATATATATATATATATATATATATATATATATATATATATATATATATATATATATATATATATATATATATATATATATATATATATATATATATATATATATATATATATATACAGATGTTAATATTAACATACGAAGAGCCCATCTCACCTGTCTCTCTCTCTCTTCTCCTTCTTGTCGCGGAGCTCTACTTATTGTTTCTGCACTGTCCACAGACCGAACTGTCGCTGGTACAGACTTGCCTCTTGCAGCAGAAAAACGGGCGTCTACCGCGACACTGACGTCTGAGCACAGGGAATCCGCCCTCGCACCTCACGTAGCCACTGCACGCACCGTTTCCGCACACAGACGGCTGGTAGCCATCACCCTTCTCACAGAATACCTCGTAGCACTCTGTCGACAGAAGAGTATTTCGTAAAAGTAGTTGCCAACGAAGGGCACAACTTTATGGTTACAACAACAACAGCAACTGCAACAACAACAACAACAACAACAACAACAACAACGACAACAACAACACCACCAACAACAACAACGAAACATATATAAACCAATGTATTATTGCAATACATCTACCGTTGAGCTGAAATAGCGAATGCTTTTCAGTGAGGAAAGGACGAAAACTCGGCGATCGATGACTCACCGCATTTGCAGGTCCACGCGTTGAAGACCTCGTTGGGATGGCAAGTCCTGTAGGAGAGGAATCCGTTCTCACAGTGGTAGTAGAAGGGACGCGGGTTGTCCAACGACTGGTAGTCGCCGTTCCGCTTTCCACGGCAAGAGTCCTGGCATTGTCCTGCAATATCGGATGCGTGCAAATTGAGAACAAAATGTTGTCACATGCAAACTTGTCGTAAAGTAAAGCAAACAGAAACATTGAAACATTAGCTTTTCCAACGTAAATAAAACCTATATAAACTAGGAATGCATGGTACAACATACCGTTGTATCTGTTAGGGTTAGAAGGGTCATATGAAGAGTTTGGCGTTGTACAGGAAAAACATAGTCAAACATTTAATTTTTCAAACAATTGATTGATGATATTTGTTCAAGTCTCCGTCCAACATAGCTTTACATTTAGTATCAGACATTTCCGCTAATTAATAAGCATTTCCTTTACGTCGTATTATAAAATTGCAAAAATAAGCGCTTAGCACTCACCGCAAGCTCCCTTGATGAGACACTGGGTGTTATCGCCGCAGTACTGGTAGACAACCTTGCGTCCACGGCACTCGAAGTATCGGTTTGCAGGACCTTGACAACTTGAAGCATATCTACCCCCCGAGGATCTTCCGGCACAGGAGTCCGAGCAACCTGTGGGATGGGGAAACACAACGTTTCTAACACGAGCTCGGATTGCAATCATTGTCGCCAATAACTGGTAATATATATATATATATATATATATAAATATATATATATATATATATATATATATATATATATATATATATATATATATATATATATATATATATATATATAAATATATATATATATATATACAGTATCAAATTAATTAGCAACGTATATAATGATAAATTAGTTAGTTATTATTAGTTATTATCAACAATGTATAACGCATACATGCGGTAAGTATGGTATACTAGATTGGGGGAGAAAGCACACTGGAATTTCAAACTCCAATAAAGGTAATTTTTGATGTTCAACTAAGTAAAGATCAATGACTCACGTCCGTTGACGGCGTACGCGAGTTGTAACACCATCACGGCTATGATAATCTTCGACATGATGGCAAAAAGACACACTCCTCTGAAATGACAAGCATAGCTTCATAGCGTCATATTACAAACCAACATTACCTGTACATGTACATAGCTTCATAGCGTCATATTACAAACCAACATTACCTGTACATGTCTTATTATAAGGTTACCCTAGTGTGTTTGCAGAAATGAAGCATGCCATGTTTGAATAACTGCAAGTATATGTATAATTACACACACACGCATGCACGCACGCACGCACGTGTGTGTGTGTGTGTGTGTGTGTGTGTGTGTGTGTGTGTGTGTGTGTGTAATTCAAGTAGCATAATATCAAACCTACACGTTAATTTGTACATTAAATACTATGTACGTTATATAATCTATAAATTAAATTACGGATTGATAGGGCATAATAAATACGATGTTCGTATTTAGACAAGTTTGAAAATATTTTAATAGGCAATGTATAATCTATATAAGGAACTAAGGAACTTCTAATGGTTTTGAGCATAATTAAACAGAACACATCAGTGACAAACACAATATTTTGTGTATATATATATATATATATATATATATATATATATATATATATATATATATATATATATATATATATATATATATATATATATATAAAACAATATATTGTGTTTATCACTGATGTATATATATATATATATATATATATATATATATATATATATATATATATACGTAAAATAATATTATTTTATACAAATGCTTCCCAGACAAGTCGAGATGGTGTTGGGGTGCGCAGGTCTGTGCATTGAACAGTCCGAAGGATACCGTATAGTAACAGCATCACACGTACACACATCACACATACAAACATCACTCATACACACATTACACATACAGACATCACACATACACATGTCATACATACACATATCACACAGCATACATACAAACACAACACAACACATAGACACATCACACATACACACATCACACATACACACATCACGTATATTACATTTTTTCACGTATCAAATAGTTATGTCAAAAGACATAACTGCACAATTCGTTGTAAAGCAATACATCTTCAGAATTATACGCAAACTGTGTATTAAGAAATGTTCGCAAGACACTGTGTAAATCAACACACAGTCAGGAGAACAAGACACTGTGTAAATCAGTCCGGAGAACAATGCTAATGTTGGAAACACAAGTAAAGCGTTAAGGATACTTACCCTGTTTGAGACGACGAATGTCCTTCACTCGGGCAGCTGATGATTTGTGCTGTCACTCGGCATCTTATATATCCGCTTGATGACGTCAATCATCGGTGGACGAATCCACTTAGTGTTAGCCCGTTCAAGGGATGAAGAGGTATCGTTTGACTGTGTCTTGACGTCCCATGACCAACCATCCGAAGACTGCTGTAGACCCCTGCAGGGAATCCGCTACAGCAGTACTGTGACAACATGGTTGGATGCCGGCGAGTTTGTTTAATATCAATATACGTTTTTTGTGTGTTATTGTCGTCGACGTCTCGTGTAAACGTTTTACGAAAACCCCAATCGCATACCCGCCCACCTGCCCGCACACCCGCGATACAGCACAGACAAACGTTTTGTTAAATTCAGGGGCTTTATTAAAACGTTGCTTGTGGTACGATACAGATTACTGTGCCGCGCAACTTCGAACGTTTTTTGTCGGAAAGGTCGTGTGTGTGTGCGGGCGGGCGGGCGCGGGCGGGCGGGCGGGCGGGCGGGCGGGCGGGCGGGCGGGCGGGCGGGCGGGCGGGCGGGCGGGCGGGCGGGCGGGCGGGCGGGCGGGCGGGCGGGCGGGCGGGCGGGCGGGCGGGCGGGCGGGCGGGCGGGCGGGCGGGCGGGCGGGCGGGCGGGCGGGCGGGCGGGCGGGCGGGCGGGCGGGCGGGCGGGCGGGCGGGCGGGCGGGCGGGCGGGCGGGCGGGCGGGCGGGCGGGCGGGCGGGCGGGCGGGCGGGCGGGCGGGCGGGCGGGCGGGCGGGCGGGCGGGCGGGCGGGCGGGCGGGCGGGCGGGCGGGCGGCGGGCGGGCGGGCGGGCGGGCGGGCGGGCGGGCGGGCGGGCGGGCGGGCGGGCGGGCGGGCGGGCGGGCGGGCGGGCGGGCGGGCGGGCGGGCGGGCGGGCGGGCGGGCGGGCGGGCGCGTTAGCGCGCGCATGCGGGCGGGCGGGCGGGCGGGCGGGCGGGCGGGCGGGCGGGCGGGCGGGCGTTAGCGCGCGCATGCGGGCGGGCGCGGGCATTTAGATGTCAGAGTTCATTGCGCTGCCTGTGTTGGTAATATAGGGAATAACGAGCAGAGATCATAGATAGATATGATAGATAGGTCGCAACAGGAGCAAGACAACTTTCCAGCCGACTTTACTCCCGTCATACTATTTCGCGTCAGTTTCTGGTGCAATATCTTACAAGGTAAATAATGTAACCGTCAAAAACAAAGAATATACCATGACGTCAACGACTTAAACCCGTAAGTGCGTGCATGAACGATATCAGTCACACTTTTTGAGTAAATGATTCGTATGTGTGACGTCTTTTGCCATGTAGAATGCTGTGCAGGCGGCCGTCGGAAAGGTCTCTGGGTGACGTCTTTGAATGTTAAAGATCTTATGCAAAGGTCGGTGAAATTGTAAAAAGTTACATTGATCGGTTCAATTCATTCCGTACATGTACGAGTTGACAACGCGGTTACTGTCACAAAAACGAAGTTAGTAGCGACAGCGAGTTGTATCAAACCAGGTCTGAATTATTCTCCGACGCATTCGGATTCCCGCCGCAGTGAACAAATGCTCAGGATCAAAAGCCTAAAAAGTAAAATAAATGTAAATGTATTTACAATAGTGTTGTTTTAGAGGTACCATGCGTATTTATTTACAAAACTTAAAAAAAATCCATGCCTTGTTTATACAAGCTATATTAGACACAGTCGTCGAGTCTAGCCTAGCCCTTGCCCAGACTTGGAGGTTGGACCAGCGGCCAACTTTGTCTTTGCGTTATTCGGTGGTTTGATTAGGAATATTGGAACACGTGGGGAAATATGTGGACATTGTATGATTTGACTGCCGAAATATCTTGATTTATGCAATTTTTAACAACTGTGTCGATCTAACTTTTGAGTAGAGCTTTCTCGCCTTTGCACTGGCTTGCCCTTTGGCTTTGCGATTTTGTCATAGCACAGTGCAAAACGTGTCTCTCGGTCTACGCTAGCTATTATTCAATATATATATATATATATATATATATATATATATATATATATATATATATATATATATATATATATATATATATATATATATATGTTCCAATGTTTTAATAATGTTTAAAATAATGAAACTGAAGGTACCCCAAATTCATAGTTTTTTTGCCCCACTGCAACATATAAGCTTTTATCGTACGCAGATGTTCTGCGCTGCTATGGAATGACAATGTTTGTTGATGTTCGTTTGGCCGGACTAACATCACACGCCGACTCCGTACGGACATTGCCGAGCGAAATGTCAAATCTCTTGGGCTTTCTTCACCACTAATATGATTAGCTTTTATTGAAGAGTAGCCAATAACATTATTTGTTAATGCATTCCAAACTATTAATGATACTGTTTGTTATCATATGTCACCATTTCTGGAATATTTGCAAACGATCTTTAAGACACTTTTTATTATAACGTTGTGTGTTATCGCGCTATGAACGCATGCGGAAGCCAGGCAATATCTGCCTGGTCTGTGGACTTCTTGCTATCTTATTATGCTGTATCTCCCAAGCCTTTTCACACACGGCATATTATTAGTACTAATATTAATACTAGTACTACTACAGCTACGAATGTTGTT
The DNA here is from genome assembly GCA_033239005.1 of Lamellibrachia satsuma. Lineage (NCBI taxonomy): Eukaryota > Metazoa > Annelida > Polychaeta > Sabellida > Siboglinidae > Lamellibrachia > Lamellibrachia satsuma. The sequence continues at coordinate 2,149,059 of BSQZ01000016.1, read as the reverse complement.
GCTCCAGCTGTCCACGCTGCCGCTAACGCTGAAGCTGCTGCAACAGCTAGCACTACCACAACGCCGGTGGCGGTAGATGCATCAATAGATGACGTGAACATACATTAATATGTACGACTGCATGTCGTCATCTTTAGAATAAATGCAGTTAGCGCTACCAGCTACGGTGGCTAAACAGACTTTGTGACAACGGTACGCCTGTTTTTCATGTTGATTTATTTATTTCTAGTGCCGGGGCACAGCGGCCGAAAAAGTCAACGCGACTACACGAAGCGCAGACTATTGTGCCTCCCTTTACACGATACACTCATATTAATTTATCATATTATGTTTTATACCCTTCTGATGCTTAACGGCAGAACCCTGAGCGCGTTCGCTACAGGAACACACAAAGACTGATTGTTATTAATTTATCATAATATGTTTTCTTTAAAAAAAACAAATAAAAACCCACGACCCTTGCCAAATCCTCGATCCACCCGTCGCAACATATTAACATACAAACTATTATGAATAGTGTGAATTGGTCAACTTTGCGTTAATTTCCAATTTCTGCTTCCCACAAATTTACAACTAATGGTGTTTGTACATGGGTGCGATCAATTCTGATATGCACTTGGTGTCCAGCACCGTCTACTTAATGAATGTCAAAACCATATTATATTTAAATGAACGCGAAACCAGTCGGCAAAATTACACGATCGTCTTTGTGGAATCACTGTCTGGTGGCGCCTTCTATCGGATAGCGTTTAACATAAGTTGCCGTCTACCCATCCTCGCGTGTCGTCGGTAGTAGTAGTACTACCCTACCCTGGTATATCCTACACAACATATGGAAATGCGCCGAATTGTTTGTACTTTGTCTCACTTGCTATCTTGGTCGTGAATCTGATAAACAACCCAACTTCAAATAACAATTCATTACCCGCCAATTAAAGCTACGTGCCCGTATGTAGGCCTAAGTTCTACACTATTGTAATATTATTGGTTAATACAGCACTGACAAATGCACGTCTCAACAGGTAGGTATGACAAGGGCATGTATATATATATATATATATATATATATATATATATATATATATATATATATATATATATATATATATATATATATATATATATCCTACAACCTTGACTCGAGAGGAAGCGTCTACCCATTGTATTCAAACGGCAACTGTTGTTAACTTGGTTATGATTGGTTCACCTCATGCATCGGCGTGTATCTAGTCAATGACCAATGTGGCTTCGATGTGGACAACGCTCAAACGTTGTGCTTTATCTATTAAACTATATAGTGTATTCCATGTAGATAGAATTCCAGAATTATAAGAGGAATTTCCCTACTGTCGAAAGTAATCAAAATGAGTGCCTTCGTCAAAACACTGGAGCCACAAACAATTAGCTCCCTCTGTCGGATAGCGACGCGAGCAATTGCGTTAGGGATAAAGATAATCATATTCTTAATGCTAATCTCGCCTAGTTCATAACTCAATATATTTTATCGTCATATAGCATTCCTGGGCGGATTAACTCAACTCAGCACTATGTGTTATTAGAGTAGGGTAGGGTAGGGTACGTAGGGTAGGGTCCCGGGGGGGGTACTCCCTATACTGAGGTTTACATGTACGTGCCGCGCAAATGCCCCTGTTTTTTGCCATTTTTCTCTCTCTCTCTGTCCGAAGAAAAACGTAAATTTTCTCTCTGTGCCCCAATTAAACCTGATGATTCTCTTTTTCATCTCTCTCTGTCCGAAGAAAAACGTAAATTTTCTCTCTGTGCCCCAATTAAACCTGATGATTCTCTTTTTCATCGAAGAGGAAATTTCCCAATGAAAACGTTCCGCCCGGGCTTACCTTACACTTATAGATATCAGATAAATTGTTCAATAATTCTCTCTTTGTGACCATACATTTCTTGATTTCTCTCTCTTTCTCCATGTACTCCATGGGGCTCTGGCGGCACACCTCCACCGCTTTGGTATGGCAGTGCTCCCCCGGGGGTAGGGTAGGGTAGGGTAGGGAAGGGTGGGATAGGATATGGTAGGGTAGGGTAGGGTACGGAAGGGAAGGGTGGGATAGGATAGGGTAGGGTAGGGTAGGGTAGGGAAGGGTAGGGTAGGGTAGGGTAGGGTAGGGTAGGGTAGGGTAGGGAAGGGAAGGGTATGGTAGGGTAGGGTAGGGTTTCTTGATTTCTCTCTCTTTCTCCATGTACTCCATGGGGCTCTGGCGGCACACCTCCACCGCTTTGGTATGGCAGTGCTCCCCCGGGGGTAGGGTAGGGTAGGGAAGGGAAGGGTGGGATAGGATATGGTAGGGTAGGGTAGGGTAGGGAAGGGAAGGGTGGGATAGGATAGGGTAGGGTAGGGTAGGGTAGGGTAGGGTAGGGTAGGGTAGGGTAGGGTAGGGAAGGGTAGGGTAGGGTAGGGTAGGGTAGGGTAGGGTAGGGTAGGGTAGGGTAGGGTAGGGTAGGGTAGGGTAGGGTAGGGTAGGGTAGGGTAGAGTATTGTAGAGAAGAGTAGAGTAGAGTAGAGGTAAATGTACGATGATATGTCACTGGTGGTGATAATATGACAATAATACAAACGTAACGTTCTAACCGCATCAAATATGTGTACACGTATCTGCTAATATGAGACCAACAATGGTTTGATTATAGATTATAGAGATTATATTTCCATCTAGATTTTATATATTTAGCCTCACATAACCGAATATAGCGTCTTCGTGAAGTCGACACAGTATCCTCCGTCTAAAAGTAGCTGTTTTGACTAATATCGGCGTCATATTCGGGAACCATCGATTGGAATAATTCATATTTTTTGCTAAAATAAAATATACAGTAATATACAAATGTAAGATAAAACAGTGCGCTTATTATGGTTACTTCCGATGCAGATAAAGTGTCGCCATCTATGAGATTACTAAATATACACACATCAAATAAAATATGCTGCCAGCGATTTAAAAAAAAATTGAAACGTGTCCAAATGATTCGCACGGACGTCATGTCTGTCGGAGCACAAATTAATGCGTGTAATAATAACAGAACAACATCAACAAATTACATCTTACTTAATAACAACGTTTTCGAGAAGCTACTGATTATACGTTTCGAACGTTGCACATACCAACGCGAACTCGAAAAATACCAAAATAGTTCTCTGTATTTCCACTATGTGCGTCAATCCTGCAGTTGATGATTGCTGGCCAGTCACGTGGCGCAACTGTTCTGGTTTCCTTTCATGGACGACGGTTTAAGACGTCAGACCACAATGCAACATTGCATCTGTGGCAATGCCAATGTTTTGTCTGATTAAAGGAAAACCGGACCATAAAAAATCTGAAACACTTTCACAGCAGCTGCCATCATCTTATTGACATGCTGACTAAGTCTTGTCAAAATCACATATTTCCAGCTCTTTTTAAACGCTTCCACGTGCGATGCCTGTCATTGTTTACAACAATATCCATGTAGTCATGCGCCCACGTGGCTGATCATTCCCATAAACCCCTCTGCCTGTTAAATTCTAAAATTGCACTGTTTCACAGCCAGTAGTTTCTACACACAAACCTGTGAATAAGCCTGCTCAATTGCACCCATGTCACATCATATGAGTGTCTTAATCTCACATATCATTATTTAATACGCCGTACATTCCTCAACGTAAAGTTCAACTGTGGTCTGACCTCTTAACTTAAACATAGTCTCTCTTATCCGACCCTCGTTCGCCTTCGAGAACTCGCCGAGAACAGAGTCTGGCGTTGAAGCCGTATGTTGATTATTATCATCAGGTAACATCACATGTCTGACTGATCCATGGTGGCGCTAGATTTCAGTTAAGTTGATTTAGTTTCGTTTGTTCAGTTGTTTCCGTTTGCTGGACAGTCAGTTGACGGACTGTCAATTGATTCCTTCGGGTGCAGGCCCGTTCGTGCGAGACGAGCCTCGAGGCCCAGGCGAGCTCCGCTCCACTCCTCGACAGTGGCGCCGCTACGCGAATGGCGGTGGAGGTATTATACGGAACGAACAGTGTTGAATACTATTTACGCTTGTATAATGTGTGAATTGTTTCACAATAACGCAGGTTTATAATTGGTTGGTATACATTGTACACGCTTATAAAATGTTACCCATAATTGATGAGTTAGAATGAAAGTCCCATGTGCGATTATGGGTCTTCATCCGAATTCGTCACAGTGGAACCTACTCCCGGTATCCAGGCGCTGGTGTGTGTGTGTGTGTGCGTGCGTGCGTGCGTGCGTGCGTACGAGCGAGCGAGCGAGTGTGTGTGTGTGTGTGTGCGTGCGTGCGTGAGTATGTGTGTGTGTGTGTGTGTGTGTGTGTGTGTGTGTGTGTGTGTGTGTGTGTGTGTAGGTACGTGCGTGCGTGCGTGCGTGCGTGTGTAAAACGTAAATTTAGACTGTAAGCAATACGAAAAAATGTATACATTTAGAATGCAGCACGAGAAACAAGGGTGGCAGTTAGGGGAGGATCGCGGTAAGAAAAACGTCCAGTCTGCGATGACAAAGGACACGCTTCGATGTAGCCTCGTTTTGGTTTACGGTCGTATCGCGGATTCGTTTAATATCCGGCTTGGGTGTGTGTGGCGGGGGGGGGGGGTGAGTGTGCGTGCGCGCGCGTGTGTGTGTCTTTGAATGAAGGAGCGTTGCGATGAAAGAATTTGCGCGTGAATGTCCGAGCAAAGATGCATGGTTTATGATAGCGCAACATATCTTTGTTTGTTATAGAATGTGAAGAATGAAGCCAATACTTCATACAAGATGCAGCAGGAACTTTAATCAATATTGTACAATGCACAACGGGGTAATATTTTAATTAAATCGGGTCACATGAGAAAACATGGATAGCGATCTGATCCATCTCATGGATGTGGATCTGATCCATCTCATGGATGTGGATCTGGTACATCTGGTTCTGGTGAAAGAGAGCAGCGAGTGGCACATAGACACAGAGCAGCGAGTGGCACATATACACATAGCAGCGAGTGGCACATAGACACAGAGCAGCGAGTGGCACATAGACACAGAGCAGCGAGTGGCACATAGACACAGAGCAGCGAGTGGCACATATACACATAGCAGCGAGTGGCACATAGACACAGAGCAGCGAGTGGCACATAGACACATAGCAGCGACTGGCACATAGACACAGAGCAGCGAGTGGCACATAGACACAGAGCAGCGAGTGGCACATAGACAAGAGCAGCGAGTGGCACATAGACACAGAGCAGCGAGTGGCACATAGACACAGAGCAGCGAGTGGCACATAGACCCAGAGCGAGCGCGTCGTCGTGTGTGGCGATGTCGACGACATTTGCCATGCATTCTCTGACCGAGTCTGAAACAGAACAATTACGTTTTATTATATCATATTTACAACAGCAAATCATAAATAGTAATTACATTATTACGATTATTGCGAAGTGAGTTCCATCATCGGGTGGTTCCCTTTTCATTGTAGTTTTAGAAATACTTCATGCAAAGCACGTATTTAAGATTTCGTATATGATGATTTAATTTGAGTGGAAATACTTTATCGTCTCGGTAAATGGTTGATTATATATCAGTTATAATGCCCCATACAACAGTTATCAAAAATAGATATATCGGAATATCGATAACGTCAGAATGAAATATAACAGTATAATAGCGTGTAATTTTCACAATATCAGTGCATTTATTGTGAAGACTATTGCAGATGCCAATCCACAAAAAGCGGTAAGCGTAAAAATTACATAAACACATAAACACGCACACGCACACGAGCAAGCAGACGCACACGCACAAAGAATTCCAAACTGTTGTGCGCTATAATAATAATAACAATTATAAATATTATTATAATGAAGTAGATGATAATAAATGTGTTAAAACTACGGTCACCTCTCCGTCTGTCGCTCTCCCGCTCGTTGACAACGCTCTAGTTCCTACAGCACGCGCCGGAGACACTGCCGCAGCGAGCGATGCATTGGTGGGTCTCGCAGCAAACGTATGGTTTGGTTTTGGGGCACTCTTCATACATTCTCGGGTACCCGTTATAACAGAACACTCGCCACCTGTTCCCACGACAGAAAGATTCCCTCCATCCCTCTCCGGCCTTGCACACACCGTCAAAGCAGTCTGTCGGAAACAAATACTTCATTACTATTACTATTATTATTTTTATTGTTGCTACTGCTACTGCTACTGCTACTGCTGCTGCTGCTGCTACTACTACTACTACTACTACTACTACTACTACTACTACTACTACTACTACTACTACTACTACTACTACTACTACTACTACTACTACTACTACTAGTACTACTACTACTGCTGCTGCTGCTGCTGTTGCTGCTGCTACTACTACGACTACTACTGCTACTACTACTACTACTACTACTACTACTACTACTACTACTACTACTACTACTACTACTACTGTTCACCTGACTACGCATTGTACTTAAGATATACACATGAATTTAACGAAGGTCCGCATTCCTTTTTTCATCTGACTACACATTGTACTTAAGATATTCACATGAATTTAACGAAGGTCCGCACTCCTTTGTTCATCTGACTACGCATTGTACTTAAGATATTCACGTGAATTTAATCAAGGTCCGCACTCCTTTGTTCGTCTGACTACGCATTGTATTTAAGATATACACATGAATTTAACGAAGGTCCGCACTCGTTTGTTCATCTGACTACGCATTGTACTTAAGATATTCACATGAATTTATCATTTGTTCATCTGACTACACACTGTACTTAATATATTCACGCACTACACATTTGAACATTAACGAATCTGATTCCGATGGGGTACATCAATTATAACTTACCGCATTCTTTTGACCAAGCGTTGAAGATCTGGAAAGGCTGGCACTGTTGGTAGTACAAATGTCCACCCTCGCAACTGTAGTAGTAGGGACGCTTCTTCCTGAATGACTGATATTTCCCATCTGGCTTTCTCTGACACGTATCCGTGCACCAGCCTGCATAAAGAATAATGAAGACGAATAAGACTAAATATACTGTGTATAACAAGATTGTAGCAAGATTGCCATCCAAGACAAACACCCAGATGACACGTCGACCAGGAATCCATTGGCTTATCGAGAGTCCAACATTTTTAATCTATGTGTAATCCGCCCTCCTGAGATATGTATCAACCTTGTTTTTAAGCTTATTCACGTTGCTAGCAGTTACACAATCTGTAGATAGCATGTTCCATTCATTGATTGTCCTCTGTGAGAACGAGTACTTCCTGATATCCAACCTACACTGATCCTTTACTAATGTTACCTCATGTTCTATTATCTTTTTTTGAGTGAGTAAAATGTTTCTATCAATATTTTTGTATCCATTCAATATCTTAATAAGTTCAATTTGATCTCCTCTTAACCTGCTTGTATCTATGCTTGTTAAACCACAGGCGTCTCTGTTCTGGAATAATTTTAACTGTTCTTTTTTATTATCATTCCATACTTTATTACATCAACATTTATTAGTTGCGAGATATGTTCGCCATGCATTGTATTAATCCCTATTCAGGATGATCATTCAAATTGTACGTTATTTTACATGACCGAAATATATACAGTATATGTAAACATCAGAGCAACACGATTACATATGACCACCTACGCTCTGCGTTACATGTTGATATATGTTGTCTGGTAAATTCAAGTATACGTTTGTCTCAAACAGAGGTTTAAACTTTTCTTGTTGGAATGTTTACAAGTAGAGGAACATTAATTAGGAAAGATGCTACCAATTTCATGTGGCAGACATAATAGATACGGACAACAATGCAAACTGACAAATATGATGGAAATCAACGCGATTTGATGTAAACAAAAGGATGACCAACGACAACTAACTACATATTGTTACTGTCTGACTAAAACGTACGCCACACGGAAAGTCATGTCCTGTAGATGGAACCACAACAAACCGGCGTGGCGCTGTAGGCACACGGGGAACTCACCGCATTGTCCAAATTCGTCTATGCACTCGTCCCAGCCGCAGGAGTCGAAGACGGGCTCACCTCCGTTACATGTGTAATAGTTGTTCTCTGGACGACACATAGAAAGATATCGCTTTCCGGAACTTTTGCCTCTGCATGTATCGTAGTCACACGTTGCTAGATGAACCAATCAAATGGATATTTTGCAAACATTGACACACACAACTGCAAAAGTAACACACACGCACGCATGCACGTGTGCTATGAAATTTACACACACTTTACAAAATGAGACGTACACGCAAAACAAACTTAATACTTGTTCTAACAGTAAGTTTATTGTGAAGATTCATCGGAATATATTTGTGATATTGGTATCACCCATGCGGATTCATGTATCCAGTCGTGAAAATGAGCTTTGTACAAGTTACTGCATCAACCAATAAAATTATTATTGCTAATAGTTATCTCGGTTATATCCGGGCTAGTTTCGTAGGCCAAATGTTGTTCGCCAAAATGTTGTGTCATTTCTATAAGCTTTTCATAGACTTTCCGTTTGAGTTATTTGCAATTGGATAATAATAAATGTAAGATGTGGATTAATTAATTTGAAAAAGGTTAGATCACACAATGAAATCGAATATACTTAACTAATTCCAGAACTAAATTATAGTTAGTCATTAATTACAAACATAACAACTGACATTAACGTCAACTAAGCAAAGTGGCAAAGTTAGTTAATTAATAACTATTGGCTTCTTATTGGCAACTTGAAGATGTACCGATCACCGCCAATGCCCGAAAATGTTGGGCTGACCACCCACATGGTCGCATTACAATTGGTTAACTATTATGATATGTTTGGAAAAGTTGCAGCATAGAGCGCCACAATGATCCTACCTTTCACGGCGCAGGCGACGCTAAGCACAATTAGAGCTACGAGCAGCTTCGTCATGATGGCAGGAAGTTATGGCTGAAAGGGAACATTTTATTCTTATTATTCCACTTAAACTGATCTTTCTATTGCCGTGAATAAACGGGAATTAAATGATATTTATTGCCTTATTAAGAAACGTTTTTGTTTCCAACATCGCTGTGTTAAATCTATGATTACTTCGTGTTAGGTGTGCATTAAAATGGCACGTTAACAGCTGAACACATTTCGACAACGATCATATACAAGGCGTTTGACAAAAATAAATTAAGAAATAATTCAAAGGCACAACACCCAACACGATCTTATATCTAAGTTAAATGCACAAGTTCGAATGTATTTGCTACGAGACTGTGTGCCAACGATGGTACTATTGCAACAGTGACTTTCGCAATACAGAATCAGTTCAATCATAACAAGAACAAATTAAAGATGGCGCCAATGTGTGAGTGCGGCACTGAAAGGCAAACCGCACTCCACGTCATCAGTGGCAGTCCGCTGTGCGAGTGCACCTTTGATCTAGTCCGGCTGAATGAAACTACACGCGCCTGGCTTCAGGAACTCGCGTACACCACCTAACCAAAGACCAACTCTATGAATCATACGCAGAAGAATAACAAAGTGAAAAATCAATCTACCTCCTTCTACCGGCTGAGACGACGTCTGACCTCCACTGAGGCTGCTGGTGTTGTACGCCGGCAGCTGGTAGACTTAGATGTGTATATACCCGATGCAGGCAAAATGCAATACATCATTGCGTTAAACGAATGGCGTGAAAGACTAGCCAATGACATACAGGTTATGACAACTACAAATTACATATTTGTGTGGGGGGAATATTGCCAGAGTCACAAGACGAAGAAAAACAGCATTCACACGAATTAATATTATGTGCAATAGCAGCAAACTTCAGTGCACAAAGAGATGCAAGTACACAGCCCTCAACCCACGGATATGGCATAATTACATTAGTGGTGACGTCAAGCTGCCCTTTCGCATACTTTTTACCATTCTTTTTACCATTCTTTTTACCATTCTTTTCAATGCAAACACTGCTTTTTCTGACTTTGTTTCTTTACCAGTAAACGAATGATAAAAGGGCTTCAACTCATCAAACTGCCACCACCTTTCAATTACTCACAAGTCTACACCATCTCAGACTAGCCTTCTTTTTAGGTCACTCACACCAATATGGGGCGCCATTGTGTAGCGGGTAGAACGCTGATAGTGTAACCGTTAGAACTCTCTGTCGAGAGAACCCGGGTTCGAATCCCCTTGCTGCCGTTTCTAAATTTTGGCAATTTCGTTCAACCCACGTTGACGTAGCTGTATAGGTGACTTCCTCGCTTCATACAGAGGTGGACATGTAAACGAACTGACTTCGCGCAAAAATGAAGCGTGGCTGAATGCTTTCCAACAGAAATCAAGACGATAAATTGAGCAGTCCCAAGGTCTGGTTACCGGGATATATAGGACCGTACTACATATCGCTATATTGTGTAACTACATACTCAGATATGTTCTCGACTAAAACACCAAACCACCACGACCAAATCTGCAAACAGCCTTGTCCCTATCAAACACACACTTAATCCAGCAACGAAGGAGGCCGCCTACAATATATGGATCAACAACATGGGATCCATAAACACAAACAATATTGAATTTCTGAAGAATAAATAGGCATTTTTTATTCAATCGACTGCATATGTTACATAAACTATTCACACACTACGTGGTTGGACACCAATAAACCGGATTTGCGATATGCTAAATCAGTTGAGGAAGCTGTTTTAATATCCTAAACACTTCAGTTTGATCTCCTCTTATCCTCCTTGTCTCTAGGGTTGTTAAAACACATTCTTTTAGGTTTTCTTCATAACTAAGGTCTCCCAGTTCTGGAATCATTTTAGTTGCTCTGTATTCGTTCAAGAGTATCCATATCCATCTTACGATATGGTATCCACGCTTGTATACAGTATGAGGCCTACATATTGCTTTATACAGAGGTAGTATTAACTTTTTCCGTGTATGCTATATGTCTTTCTATGTTAACATGGATTCACTAGTTTATGCCTAAATAGGAAGTCCACCATATGGTCTTTAATTAACCTTTCTAATAATTTACAAATCACTGATGTTAAACTCACTTGTCTGTAATTATCTGACTTATTTCTCGATCCATTTTTAAATAATGGTATGATCTTTGCTTCTTTCCATTTAAAGGATCCACTCCCTCTTTCAATGACAAGTAGAACACTCTTGCGAGTGGTATACTAACTTGTTCTACTATTTCCGTAACTAGTCTTGGAGGAATTCCATCCACTCCAGGTGATTTATTATCCTTCATTGCCTTTATTTTCTTAGCTACAATTTGTAGAGTTACAATTATCTGCCATAAATAGTCATATTTAGCCTCCTGAAATTTAGCATCTGGAACTGGTAATGAACTAATATCCTCTCTGGTAAACACTGAACTGAAGTAATGATTTAGGTCTTCCGCCATTAAAAAAACTTGTGATATTATATTTCCAGCACTGTCTTCTAGCGGTCCAACCGTGTCTTGTATGTTTTGTTTACTCCTGACATACGCATAACAACTCTTGCTGTCATTTTTATGTTACAGGCTAATTTTTACATAACTTCTTTTGGATTGTCTAATTTTAGTCGTAGCTACACTAAATGCCTCTTTGTAATTTGTGTAGTAAACTTGATATGGCCTGTTAGTGGGGTGCGTTATCCCTATAGCGATGTGCTCACGCATAGCGTCGACGCGCTTGTCATGCGAGTTTGACGTCATACGGGTAATAAAACAGTTGCATACGTCATATTGGTGTGAAGTCATATTGGTGTGAAGTCATATTGGTGTGAAGTCATATTGGTGTGAAGTCGTCCACTCTCACTCGTCCCTACAGAAGATCGTTGGATGACTCATCAACAACTATTCGCCACTGGTCTCGGTCCCGGGTAGTCTGGGTGAGATCATTAAACTCCACATATTTCCATACTTTGATGTTATCGTGCCACAATATCATACACAACAGGTTTTGCGAATACGTTAATTTATTGCATCCTGTTGAAGCTTCTCGTAGCACTGATGGTTTTTGTCGTCGCCTACTGGTTTTTGTACCGTCATTAATCGTGGGCTTCATTGCCTTTTCACACGTTATTGCCGACAAATCCCAAGATTGGCTAAGTTCACTGTGGGAAATGGTTTGCTTGACACGAATGCTGTTTCATTCCACAAACAGGGCATCTGGATGGATGTCTTGCACGTGGTCACCACAATACGTTGTCACTAGAGACATAGTGAAGTAAGACCGCATTACACACAAAAACGGTGCGCATGCAAGACGAAGGTTGTGAGAGGCTGGATCAATACATAGTAACATCAATGAAAGCTGCTTAGTATAATATGATTTGACAACACTAAAGACCAGGAGATTAAGAGGAGACTAAAATAGAAGTGTTTAAGGGCTATGAGGATAGGAAAATGTTCTTCAAATTTAATAAGGCAGTAGAACCAGAGGACAGCATTAGTCAAGGAACAGTGTATGTTGGACTGAGAAAGTACATCTCACAGAGGGTGACACATAAATGGAACAAACTGTCAAATGAATGTGTTAAATCTAGTAGTATGAATATCTATTGATATATACGTGGTAAAGGCAGGCTATACATGTGTGATAAAACAGTTGGACTCCCGATAAACCAACGGCTTCCTTGCCAACTTGCCATTTGGACCTTGTAGTTTTGGAATGCTGAGTGCAATGCGTTGTTTGTTACAATAATTCAGATATCATCAGCTAGAATGTCCCTGAGCCCATTCGGAGGTGGACAGAAACGTGTAGATCCATTGTAAAAACATTAGGGTAGTAGTATCCCATTTGAAAAAGTTTGTGATCAGTTTTCCATTGCAAACAATATATTATTGTGCAACCCACACCGTCACACCAGCATACATAAACCACACTTTGTGGTTAGCATATCGTGACAAGTATATTTCAATACAGCAATAAATGATTTATTCTATCGTGTCCTCATGCAGCCTAGTTGGCAGAATCGACTGAAACATTACAAGGGCACATACGTTTTGTCTCGTGTGGGTGAGGGAATGAGTTAACAGCACACTACACATTTACATATTATGTCACCACAGACACGATAATGTCAACCCATATCGTCACCATAGACAATCACGAGAATGTCTACACATATTGTCACCATAGACCTTCACGAGAATGTCTACTAACACTGTCAACCTAAACCATCACGAGCATGTAAATTCATACTGTCACGTAGACCATCACGAGAATGCCTACTCATATTGTCACCATAGACCATCACGAGAACGTCAATTGATATTATCACCACAGACAATCACAAGAATGTCTACTTATTCTGTCACAACATGCCATCACGAAAATGTCTACTCATACTGTCAACATTGACCACCAAGAGAATGTCTAAAAATACGGTCAACAAGGAACGTCACGACAATATTCGTTACTGTCAACATAAATCATCACGATACTGTCTACCCATACTGTCAACGTAGACAATCACAAGAATGTCTACTCATACTGTCACGATAACCCATCACGAAAATATCTATTCATACTGTCAAAGTAGACCGTCTCGAGAATGCCTACACATACTGTCACCATATATCATCAAGAGAATGTCTACTCATACTGTCAACACAGAATATCACGAGAATGTCTACCCATACTGTCAACATTGACTACCACAAGAATGTATACTGGTACTGTACATGTATCTTCACGAGAATGTCTACTCATACTGTCAACATGTGTCTTCACGAGAATGTCTACTCATACTGTCAACACGTATCTTCACGAGAATGTCTACTCATACTGTCAACATGTATTTTCACGAGAATGTCTACTCATACTGTCAACACGTATCTTCACGAGAATGTCTACTCATACTGTTAACATGTATCTTCACGAGAATGTGTACTCATACTGTCAACATGTATCTTCACGACAATGTCTACTCATACTGTCAACATGTATCTTCACGAGAATGTCTTCTCATACTGTCAACATGTATCTTCACGAGAATGTCTTCTCATACTGTCAACATGCATCTCCATGAGAATGTCTACTCATACTGTCAACATGCATCTTCACGAGAATGTCTACTCATACTGTCAACATGCATCTTCACGAGAATGTCTACTCATACTGTCAACATGTATCTTCACGAGAATGTCTACTCATACTGTCAACATGCATCTTCACGAGAATGTCTACTCATACTGTCAACATGCATCTCCATAAGAATGTCTACTCATACTGTCAACATGTATCTTCACGAGAATGTCTACTCATACTGTCAACACGTATCTTCACGAGAATGTCTACTCATATTGGCAACATGTATCTTCACGAGAATGTCTATTCATACTGTCAACATGTATCTTCACGAGAATGTCTACTCACACTGTCAACATGTATCTTCACGAGAATGTCTACTCATACTGTCAACATGTATCTTCACGAGAATGTCTTCTCATACTGTCTGTATCTTCACGAGAATGTCTACTCATACTGTCAACACGTCAACACGTCGAGAATGTCTACTCATACTGTCAACACGTATCTTCACGAGAATGTCTACTCATACTGTCAACACGTATCTTCACGAGAATATCTACTCATACTGTCAACACGTATCTTCACGAGAATGTCTACTCATACTGTCAACATGTATCTTCACGAGAATGTCTACTCATACTGTCAACATGTATCTTCACGAGAATGTCTACTCATACTGTCAACATGTATCTTCACGAGAATGTCTACTCATACTGTCAACATGTATCTTCACGAGAATGTCTACTCATATTGGCAACATGTATCTTCACGAGAATGTCTATTCATACTGTCAACATGTATCTTCACGAGAATGTCTACTCATACTGTCAACACGTATCTTCACGAGAATGTCTACTCATACTGTCAACATGTATCTTCACGAGAATGTCTACTCATACTGTCAACATGTATCTTCACGAGAATGTCTTCTCATACTGTCAACATGTATCTTCACGAGAATGTCTACTCATACTGTCAATACGTATCTTCACGAGAATGTCTACTCATTCTGTCAACATGTATCTTCACGAGAATGTCTACTCATACTGTCAACATGTATCTTCACGAGAATGTCTACTCATACTGTCAACATGTGTCTTTACGAGAATGTCTACTCATACTGTCAACATGTATCTTCACGAGAATGTCTACTCATACTGTCAACACTTATCTTCACGAGAATGTCTACTCATACTGTCAACATCAACACGTATCTTCACGAGAATATCTACTCATACTATCAACATGTATCTTCACGAGAATGTCTACTCATACTGGCAACATGTATCTTCACGTGAATGTCTACTCATACTGTGAACACTTATCTTCACGTGAATGTCTACTCATACTGTCAACATGTATCTTCACGAGAATGTCTACTCGTTCTGTTGCTAAAGATGGAAGGTGTTAACAAAACGTCAACAAAGGCGTACATATGGGCAGTTACTAAAATCTATCGTTAAACGTTTTCAGTCAATAGTTCAAATGACTTTGCTGTGACCTTGGTGTTAGCATTTAAGTACGCTCTGTGGCGTACTAAGTACAGACATTTACATGGGTATATGCCACTAATGCGAACGCTTCTGTAAGACGATGAAGAAAACAAGACGAATTTGGCGGAAGATTTATGATATGGTGACGTAGCTTTAAGTACAACTCATTTTCACAGCCGTTATTGCAGCCGCTTAACAAGATTTTAAAATATTTAACAAGATTTAAATGGATTTAACAAGATTGACACCCAAAACTACACGTTCAATCTGGCAAGTGGGCACGGAAGCCACTTGCTTATCGAGAGTCCAACAAATTGATTATACATTATTTGCCCGGCCTTTTGAGAGATCTGTAAATTTTTGTCTTACACATATTCACACTGCTAGCATTCACACAATCATTTGAACGTTTTTTTACATTCATTTATTGTCCTCTGTGACAATGAGTACTTCCCCACCTACATTGTTCCTTAACTAATGCTTCTTTGTTCCCTCTGGTTCTACTGCTTTCTCTAAGTTTGCAGGTGAAGATGAATAATGCACTGCTTACCGAGCCCCAGCAGCTACCTGGATGGATGAAAGCAGCAAGCTTTGTTACCTCGTTACAGGGTACGATGCCGTGTTGTACTAGTATAATTATGTAAACGACTGGGAAGGAACATTAACACCACTACGCCTATTCAATTGAAATTTATCACGCTGCCCAGACGTCCTGTCGAGCTCCACCCAATGAGTATCACGATGTATCAGAGCGCCAAGCCTTGTGGTGAACTCACAGTGAGATAGAGTTGCGTTTTTACGCCGCAACGACATATTGACATGCGATGTCTAGCTTAGTAAATTGAGTGCACCAGTAACACTTACATTGTAAGATCACTAAGCGACATGTCGTTTTTGCTCCTCCTTTATGCTCGAACTCTGCAGACTGAACGGCGCTCAGAGGAAAATCTTCACGTTTGTCGTCTTAAACATTCTCGTGATAGTATATGATGACAGCATGAATATACATTCTTGTGATGGTTTATGATGACCATACACGCGGACACTCTCGTGATGGTCTGTTGTCACAGGATAATGAGACAATCTCGTAATGGTCTATGTTAACAATATGAGTAGACCTCTTGTTTCTGCACTTAGTATGCCATTTGGATTGTTTAATGAAAACTTTCTACGACGCTGTAGATCGCAGTGACGGACCTTACGCACGCCCTTGTTGACGTATATCTGCGAACACCTTCGATGTATGGTGACAGTATGAGTAAACATTCTAGTGATGGTTTATGGTGACAGTACGAGTAAACATTCTAGTGAAGGTCTATGGTGACACTATGAGTAAACATTCTAGTGATGGTCTATGGTGACAGTACGAGTAAACATTCTAGTGATGGTCTATGGTGACAGTACGAGTAAACATTCTAGTGATGGTCTAAGGTGACAGTATGAGTAAACATTCTCGTGATGGTCTATGGCGACAGTATGAGTAAACATTCTAGTGGTGGTCTATGGCGACAGTATGAGTAAACATTGTAGTGATGGTCTATGGTGACAGTATGAGTAAACATTCTAGTGATGGTCTATGGTGACAGTATGAGTAAACATTCTAGTGATGGTCTATGGTGACAGTACAAGTAAACATTCTTGTGATGGTCTATGGTGACAGTACGAGTAAACATTCTAGTGATGGTCTATGGTGACAGTACAAATAAACAATTTAGTGATGGTCTATGGTGACAGTACGAGTAAACATTCTAGTGATGGTCTATGGTGACAGTACGAATAAACATTCTGGTGATGGTCTATGGTGACAGTACAAATAAACATTATCGTGATGGTCTATGGTGACAGTACGAGTAAACATTCTCGTGATGGTCTATGGTGACAGTACAAGTAAACATTCTAGTGATGGTCTATGGTGACAATACGAGTAAACATTCTAGTGATGGTCTATGGTGACAGTACGAGTAAACATTCTCGCGATGGTCTATGGTGACAGTACGAGTAAACATTCTAGTGATGGTCTATGGTGACAGTACGAGTAAACAATCTAGTGATGGTCTATGGTGACAGTACGAGTAAGCATTCTAGTGATGGTCTATGGTGACAGTATGAGTAAACATTCTAGTGATGGTCTAAGGTGACAGTATGAGTAAACATTCTAGCGATGGTCTATGGCGACAATATGAGTAAACATTCTAGTGATGGTCTATGGCGACAGTATGAGTAAACATTGTAATGATGGTCTATGGTGACAGTATGAGTAAACATTCTAGTGATGGTCTATGGTGACAGTACGAGTAAACTTTCTAGTGATGGTCTATGGTGACAGTACGAGTAAACATTCTGGTGATGGTGTATGGTGACAGTACAAGTAAACATTCTAGTGATGGTCTATGGTGACAGTACAAATAAACATTATCGTGATGGTCTATGGTGTCAGTACGAGTAAACATTCTCGTGATGGTCTATGGTGACAGTACAAGTAAACATTCTAGTGATGGTATATGGTGACAGTACAAGTAAACATTTTAATGATGGTCTATGGTGACAGTACGAGTAAACATTCTGGTGATGGTGTATGGTGATATTACAAGTAAACATTCTAGTGATGGTATATGGTGACAGTTCTAGTAAACATTCTAGTGATGGTCTATGGTGACAGTACAAGTAAACATTCTAGTGATGGTCTATGGTGACAGTACAAATAAACATTATCGTGATGGTTTATGGTGACAGTACGACTAAACATTCTCGTGATGGTGTATGGTGACAGTACAAGTTAACATTCTAGTGATGGTCTATGGTGACAGTACGAGTAAACATTCTAGTGATGGTCTATGGTGACAGTACGAGTAAACATTCTCGCGATGGTCTATGGTGACTGTACGAGTAAACATTCTAATGATGGTCTATGGTGACAGTATGAGTAAACATTCTCGCGATTGTCTATGGTGACTGTACGAGTAAACATTCTAGTGATGGTCTATGATGACAGTACGAGTAAACATTCTAGTGATAGTCTATGGTGACAGCATCAGTGCACATTCTCATTATGGTCTATGGTGACAGAATGAGTAAACATTCTAGTGATGGTCTATGGTGACAGTACGAGTAAACATTCTAGTGATGGTCTAAGGTGACAATACGAGTAAACATTCTAGTGATGGTCTATGGTGACAATATGAGTAAACATTCTAGTGATGGTCTATGGTGACAGTACGAGTAAACATTCTCGCGATGGTCTATGGTGACAGTACGAGTAAACATTCTAGTGATGGTCTATGGTGACAGTACGAGTAAACAATCTAGTGATGGTCTATGGTGACAGTACGAGTAAGCATTCTAGTGATGGTCTATGGTGACAGTACAAATAAACATTATCGTGATGGTTTATGGTGACAGTACGACTAAACATTCTCGTGATGGTGTATGGTGACAGTACAAGTTAACATTCTAGTGATGGTCTATGGTGACAGTACGAGTAAACATTCTAGTGATGGTCTATGGTGACAGTACGAGTAAACATTCTCGCGATGGTCTATGGTGACTGTACGAGTAAACATTCTAATGATGGTCTATGGTGACAGTATGAGTAAACATTCTCGCGATTGTCTATGGTGACTGTACGAGTAAACATTCTAGTGATGGTCTATGATGACAGTACGAGTAAACATTCTAGTGATAGTCTATGGTGACAGCATCAGTGCACATTCTCATTATGGTCTATGGTGACAGAATGAGTAAACATTCTCGTTATGGTCTATGGTAACAGTACGAGTAAACATTCTAGTGATGGTCTATGGTGACTGTACGAATAAACATTCTCGTGATGGTCTATTGTGACAATACGAGTAAACATTCTAGTGATGTTCTATGGTGACAGTACGAGTAAACATTCTCGTGATGGTCTATGGTGACTGTACGAGTAAACATTCTCGTGATTGTCTATGGTGACAGCATGAGTAGACTTTCTTGTCATGGTCTATGTTGACAGTATGAGTAGACATTCTTGTGATGGTCTATGGTGACAGTACAAGTAAACATTCTTGTGATGGTCTATGGTGACAGTACGAGTAAACATTCTAGTGATGGTCTATGGTGACAGTACAAATAAACAATTTAGTGATGGTCTATGGTGACAGTACGAGTAAACATTCTAGTGATGGTCTATGGTGACAGTACGAGTAAACATTCTGGTGATGTTGTATGGTGACAGTACAAATAAACATTCTAGTGATGGTCTATGGTGACAGTACAAATAAACATTATCGTGATGGTCTATGGTGACAGTACGAGTAAACATTCTCGTGATGGTCTATGGTGACAGTACAAGTAAACATTCTAGTGATGGTCTATGGTGACAATACGAGTAAACATTCTAGTGATGGTCTATGGTGACAGTACGAGTAAACATTCTCGCGATGGTCTATGGTGACAGTACGAGTAAACATTCTAGTGATGGTCTATGGTGACAGTACGAGTAAGCATTCTAGTGATGGTCTATGGTGACAGTACGAGTAAACATTCTAGTGATGGTCTAAGGTGACAATACGAGTAAACATTCTAGTGATGGTCTATGGTGACAATATGAGTAAACATTCTAGTGATGGTCTATGGTGACAGTACGAGTAAACATTCTCGCGATGGTCTATGGTGACAGTACGAGTAAACATTCTAGTGATGGTCTATGGTGACAGTACGAGTAAACAATCTAGTGATGGTCTATGGTGACAGTACGAGTAAGCATTCTAGTGATGGTCTATGGTGACAGTATGAGTAAACATTCTAGTGATGGTCTAAGGTGACAGTATGAGTAAACATTCTAGTGATGGTCTATGGCGACAATATGAGTAAACATTCTAGTGATGGTCTATGGCGACAGTATGAGTAAACATTGTAGTGATGGTCTATGGTGACAGTACGAGTAAACATTCTAGTGATGGTCTATGGTGACAGTACGAGTAAACTTTCTAGTGATGGTCTATGGTGACAGTACGAGTAAACATTCTGGTGATGGTGTATGGTGACAGTACAAGTAAACATTCTAGTGATGGTCTATGGTGACAGTACAAATAAACATTATCGTGATGGTCTATGGTGTCAGTACGAGTAAACATTCTCGTGATGGTCTATGGTGACAGTACAAGTAAACATTCTAGTGATGGTATATGGTGACACTATGAGTAAACATTTTAATGATGGTCTATGGTGACAGTACGAGTAAACATTCTGGTGATGGTGAATGGTGATATTACAAGTAAACATTCTAGTGATGGTATATGGTGACAGTTCTAGTAAACATTCTAGTGATGGTCTATGGTGACAGTACAAGTAAACATTCTAGTGATGGTCTATGGTGACAGTACAAATAAACATTATCGTGATGGTCTATGGTGACAGTACGACTAAACATTCTCGTGATGGTCTATGGTGACAGTACAAGTTAACATTCTAGTGATGGTCTATGGTGACAATACGAGTAAACATTCTAGTGATGGTCTATGGTGACAGTACAAGTAAACATTCTCGCGATGGTCTATGGTGACTGTACGAGTAAACATTCTAATAATCAAACAAGTAAGAAATTAACATCCAATTATACAGAAATACAATTATGTTTTTCCATTAATAATTAACTCATAGATAACATAGACACACTTTTCTGGTCACACATATTTACATTAACATTATGAACCATTTAGTAGACAGTAAATTAAACTGAGGAGATCCCCGGGAAACAACAAGTGCTATTGTGATTATATTAACCTTTAATATAATCCAGTGAACATTCTGACATCATTATTCCTTATCAAATATCTAGACTAAGTAAGTGGTCTGTGTGGTAAGAAGAGTGTGTGGAGTTGTCTGTGTGGTAGGAAGACTGTGTGGAGTAGTCTGTGTGATAGGAAGGTGAGGTGTGTGGTAGGGTTTCAACTGGTCGTAGGCCACCTTTGTCTTCAGGACAGCACCAGCCTTGTTTGCCAATGTTACCTGGTATTTCAGCCCAATGTTTGTGATCCTGGGGAAAATGAACATGTATTAGGCATAAACTTATGAAATTACAGGTATTCAGTTCCATGTGTCAACCACTTTTTGTAGTGACACGAATTTCCTCCAGCAATCATGGTTTGTCATATCATTTACCAGACAAACCCAACTTAGTAAAGTGTAATTCTTGATGATCTCTTGAAAAGTTTTGACGACCTCTTTTCTCTGAAATCTGGATAAGAAATACTAGATTTCATTCCAACAAAATAATGTTAACCCATCTTACTATTTCTTACAAGTAAAGGTGACATAGTAAATATTTATTAGAATTTGATAATCAATTTCGACCAAGTCAAGTGTCTGATTCAGTTACCTGCATGGTCCTATCCACTGTGGCTGTAGTTTCCCACCCTTCCTCCCGACATTCCTCATGTGCCTTCTCAGCACCATGTCACCTATTTTCAAGTCAAATGTTTTGACTCCCTTTGTTTGTCTGTTTCGGTAGTGCTTAGTCTGCCGTGCAGTTTCAACATTTGCATGAACCTGGAAAATCATGGTGCTATATAGAACATACTTGGATGACATACTTAAATGTCACACAGTGCCAGTTAGAAGTACCAGTGTGCCCATCCACTTTTGATCTAAAATCGATAGGACATAATAGAATACAAAATTAAAATATGGGAATAATATTGGAATTCTTCAACAAAATATAGCGATATGCTAGGTAGTTCCAAATATCTGCACTGTTATGAGTTAATTGTAATATAATTAATAAACTTTTCAAGTTAATGACCCCATGCCTATGCCATGGTGTATACATCCACAGCTACATACAAACACATATTATGATACAAAAGTGGACCACTTTTACACACCTGCTCATGAACCATTTGAACCTGTGTAACAAGATCATGTTGATATCTGTCCACATCATGTTCCAGAAATGTTGGGATGTCAGCATCATCATCCCGGTCAACACCATCCATCTATATAATAAATCGGAATAGAAAACAGTATGGAGATATTATTGTCAAATGCTGAAGATGGCCAAACAAGTTTGATAAGTTGTTATGTATATTATAAATATGTAAGAATAAAATATAATTATGCTTCACATTTAATTATTTATATAAAAAAACAATTAATACATGTATATTGCATTGCAATCATTACACAAGAATATATTCTATAAAAAAGGCATGTAACATATGATATTCAGTGATGATTATAATTTATGCAATGAAAGAAAGTAATGTTATAAGTACCTCCACAGGCAGACGTGGGTGTCTGTTGTACATAAGAAAGGAAGGGTGTGTACTTTGTAGATGCCTGTCTCTGTGTGCGGAGACTGAAGGCCACCTCCTCAAGATACTCATCCCAGTCAGTCTGGTAGTCAGCTACTAGCTTACTGAGCCTCGTCTTAAGTGTCTGATTGGTTCTGCAAAAATATATATGGTCAATGGTGGAAAATTTGTAATAATAATGTTTATTTTCAAACATAGTAGCATACAATACCAAATAGCACAGCATTAATGTGTTTACTGCTACTAGCAACAACACTAATACCATACTATTAATTAATACGACATGTAGTATTTTATTTTGTTAAATTTGACCAAAAATATTTGAGAAAAAAGTACATGTTAAAAAAATTATATTTGCTACTTATCTTAATATCAGTTTGTTAAAAAACATTATTTGAAAAACATTTGCTTAAACATAAACCATAAATCTAATCTGTGAACATTCGTTTTACTACATAATGTTTCACAATACAATCTTAGATGCTACCTCTCATCGAGTCCATTAGTTTGTGGATGGTATGCTGCTGTAACCATACGGTCAATGTCAAACTTCTTTGGCAAATCAGTGTTCAAACGATTGACAAATTCTCGCCCCTGGTCTGACAGCAATTTTTTGGGAGCACCATATCTGTAAAACAACATTACCACATCAGAAATGTTGGCTGACAAAATGTAACAATTTAGCTTTAAAGCAACCTTGTCTGCTCCGGTACCCGGAATCATCCTCTCAAGCCAGGGGTGGTAATTATATTAGTAGGAAATTTTCTGAATCATTTGTAGGTGTACTTCGTGACCACTTGCTGTTTTGATTGTGTAAAACAGGTGAATGCACAAAACATCAAAAGGGAATTTCTGTTAGCTCTACTTGATCAGGCAATGCTGCTGATAGAGGATCTTTATTATTTGAATGTTTTCTGTACAATGTTTTTTCTATAAAAAAATACCAATTATTATTTCAGTGTATTTGACCCCTTATATGTTGCATATAGGTTTAATTTGTAGGGGAAGCTTTACATTTTGCTGAATTAAAACTAAACTATCCAGAAATGACATGCCTGCAAATGAAGCTTTTCAAGCTATGCACCTCACAATCGCCAGACTTCCGTCTCAGGGGATACAACTCCACATACTTTGTGAAGTAACCAGTTAGTGTCATAATATACTTGAAACCATTATGGGTCTCAGGTAGAGGGCATACAAATTAAACAATCCAGTAATAAACATGTTCAGATTAAGGGCACACAAAAGTTCGATGCAGCCTCAAAGTTAAAAGTTTTTCAATTGTTTGGCTATCAGGTTATTTTTGCTAAGACATTACATAAATTTCCTGGACAAAATTTACTTCAATCTGGTGTATTCATTCTATATATAATTTTTTAAAGAGACTTGGCATTACATGGCTATTATGGCAAAAAATGTACTATTGGCATTAAAAAATGAAATGTTCTATAAAAAAAAATTACTTACAACTTATAATACACACAGCAATATATTTACGTAACACTTACATTTTCTAACACAATATCCAGCATATATATTTTAATCACTTACGTAGATTTTTACGTCCTCGTTCAAGCCTTTCCAGTAATACCGCTGGCTAATTTTGTCCACAGTAGCATTTATGCCACAGTGGCGAGCAGGTGGCGCAGAGTGAATATGGCACAAGATCTTGTCTCTCTCTTTCTCATCAGTCACAATCTTCTGGTGTATGTGCGTATGTGGGGGATATACACTAACGTATGTGGTGGGATATGCACTAACATATGTGGTG
This sequence comes from Lamellibrachia satsuma, assembly GCA_033239005.1. Taxonomy (NCBI): domain Eukaryota; kingdom Metazoa; phylum Annelida; class Polychaeta; order Sabellida; family Siboglinidae; genus Lamellibrachia; species Lamellibrachia satsuma. The sequence continues at coordinate 2,124,463 of BSQZ01000016.1, read as the reverse complement.
GGATATACACTAACGCTCCAGTGTCTGCAATTATTTATCATAGTTATAGACATTTTTTATGAACTACTGTAAGTAAAATGACATATCCTTAACAGCATCACTTGTAGTAGCAAAATCACTTGGGGAACAATTTGTGGAGATATCTGACAAAGTAATAGTTACACTGTTTGCTAAATTAGCAAAATACTATATATTCGGGTTGCACATAGCACAAGATTGATTTACTGAATATATAGTAATTGGGACCCAGGCTTTTGGAATCTAACATCAGAAATGATGTAGCTATACAATACAGTACAATACAATAAAGAAGATTTCTATAGCACTAAAATCTTCAGAAAACTGAGCTCAGCAGCGCACCAATACAAAAGTGTTAGGCAAATCTGACCCCAAATTCAATTCCAGATCGTCAACAGTGATGATGGTGCACTGA
>BSQZ01000016.1:2099030-2119030 GCA_033239005.1 Lamellibrachia satsuma | reverse complement strand
TTGTTCACTTGTTCAACTTTCTGAATGTCTGTATTGGTGTGGGGTAACCAGGCGCAGGTAGCATACTCAAGCGTCGGTCGGACGAGTATCTCGTATGCGACTTTTCTAACGTGGGGTGTTCTTTTGATTACGCCGTCTTTCTGGTTTTGTTTTGCACGTTGTTGATGTGTGGCTGCCACGATAACTTCGAGTTTATGGTAATTCCCAGGTAGTCCTGTTTGTCAATATGTGGGATATGTTGGTCGTCCACATAGTAATCATAGGTTGATGGCTTCGTCTTGGTCGTAACTGACAGAACAGCGCACTGTGACACTTTGAATTCCATATGCCACCTCTCTGTCCAGTGGTGGAGTTTGCTCAGGTCAGGTTCACGTGCCAAGTGGTCAGCCGGTGTATCTATTTCACTATAAACAATAATGCCGTCAGCGAACAGGCGCATTTGTGAATTCACTCCTTCGGTAATGTACAAAAAAAAACATTGGCCCCCAACTCTGTTCCATATGGTACTCCAGAGAGGAAGTCGGCTGACCGCAGAAAGTGCACATTGCCGACAACTAGTTGACTGCAGGAATCGAGAAACGCATTGATCTAGGCATTTGTCTTTCCGTTAATTCCGTAGTACCGCATTTTATTGAGAAGTTTTATATGAGACACCTTATCGAAGGCCTTACTGGCTAGTAATGTGCACACCATCTGTATCAAAGAGTATCGGTATACCCATGTTTTCAGTTCTGTTGAGTTTCACGAAAGGCCAACACGTTTTTCTGATTTCCTTCATGAAGTAAGCTGGCTCCAGTGACATGTAGTCGTCATGAGCAAATCTCAAAAGATTTTGTGTGTGTTGCCGATTCACACAATAGGAGACCAATCTTCTTGCTTCTTTGATTTTCTAGCAATGTTGGAGTACCTGTACATCTTACGGATTTCACATCCGATATTGCGGGTGATCAAGGGAAGGTCATGTTTGGTTATGGAGCATTTCGTGTGGACATGCGCAGTGATGGATTGATGTAATGCATATTTGAATGCTTGCCAGTTCTCATCAGGTGATCGGAATGAAGGATTTCCCGTCAGAAATTGAGTGGCATATTAAGTCATGTCCAATCGTAGAACAACACAGTTTACTGACATATATTTGTATACCTTGTGTGAGAGTTTTAAATAGGGTTTTGGTCGAACGCCGAGCTTAGTAAGAACCGCAGGATGATCACTCATTTTCGGGACCACTTCGACTTCGTTCACAGGTTTTGACTTGTGCAAAAACAAACAAGTCCAATACAGCATCTGACGAAGGTCTTGTTGGTGCTGCGAAAGATTAAAGTTTTCCGTGAGGGCTAGAAGCTTCCTTGATGGTGTCCCATGCTATATTCCCAGCTTATAAGTTTCCGGCGATGATGACATTCGGATGTCTACACAAACACATAGTATGCATTTCGATCAGTGATTCTTCTAAGTGCTCTAGGTGTTCAAGTGGAACCTTATGTAGCTCATAGAAAGAACCCATATATATTTCCCGTGACTTGGGAAATTGCATGGAGTTCTATATACATTCGTTATCCTTGGCCAAGTAATTTTCCTCTGTGGCAAGGACAGCCTCTCTAATGGCATAAAACACTCCGCCTCCATTCGGGGTACGATCATTTACATAAACGTTTCACAGTTCTTAATATCACTCGTGATACAATTACAGTTGAATGAGAGGATCTTCAGAAGTGAAGATCAGTTCTTATGGGGTTGCACATGAGTTGGGTTGACGCTGTCCTCATTAAAGTCTGTCGTGATGGAAATGGTGGTAGGCTGCTTTGTCTTAGATCACTGGCATTATCGTTCGCCATCAGTGGTCCCTCTATGGGTCGGTGTAAGGTGACAAATGCCCTGTTGTTTCATAACACACTGACCTGGAGACAGGCACCAATGATTTTGTAGTCTTTTGGCATATTTGAATCAGCTGGTGGCTTGTGTACATGATTACCATGGCGACCGTCACAGTTCACTGAATATGACACTGTAGTTAAAACAGAAGTGTCTCAAAGATCTAAGTCGTATATGAAACGTTGCAATAGTCCACATGTGTTCAAAATAAAAATAGATGTAACATTAATTTACAGTATATCATTAAGTATAAAATTATGTCATAAAGCTTAAAATGAAAATAGATGTAACATTAAATTACACTATATCATAAAACTTAAAATAATGCCAATAATACGACGACAACGTTCAACTGTGGCAGTGGAGTCGCACACATGAATAAATCGAATCATATACACAGCACAATAAGAATTAATTGTACATCAATGCATCATCAAATATATGTATTACTGTCAACGTTCAATTTACGGTTTATTTTATTCAATTGCACTTTGTGTTCTTCTCTGACTATAATATCATAAGTCATTTATATTAGGCCTACATAGACCGTGTGTAACGTCGGTGCAATGTTCATATGTAGTGTGAATGATGTGCATAATGCAATGTTCATATGGAGTGTGAATGATGTCCATAAGGCAATGCTGAACATACGCACTTGCTACTCAACAGGCCAAGGTAGCAGCAATCCTATACCGAAGAAAGAGAATGGGTGCAGGCTGGATAGCTGCAAAGGCCGAGGCGACGGCGGCATGTACCCCACATGTTGTAACAAACCGTGCAACTACTTCTACAAGTGTGTCCGACGTGTTGTCGTCTACGACGTTTGCTATCGACGCAACTACTGCGTCATGAACGGACGATGCAGTGAGTATTCGTGTTACCAGTGCCTACGCTAGCCATATCTAACACACACTAGATATCCAGTAGAGGGCATCACTTGACATCCAGGCATTTCTCTTGTGATGTTCCTAACCCATCGTATATTAAAATAAGTTGTTTACTTGTGAAGGCAACCTTGATAAATATATACATTACTGACTACAATATAACATTATAATATAACATGTCGTATTGTTTTATTTCAGTGCTTCGGCGTGAAAGGGTGTATTTTTAAAACTGAGCGTTTTTTAATGGGTGTTTTGGAAAATACAAAATTCGCATTTTCGTAAAAAGATGTTTCTATGTTTTCGATCATTGAACGGGGTATTTGTTATCATCGTAGGTGTCCAACAATCAAAGAAAGTTGTATTTGTTATCATCGTAGGTGTCCAACAATCAAAGAAAGTGGTATTTGTTATCATCGTAGGTGTCCAACAATCAAAGAAAGTGGTATTTATTATCATCGTAAGTGTCCAACAATCAAAGAAAGTGGTATGTGTTATCATCGTAAGTGTCCAACAATCAGAAAAAGTGGTATTTATTATCATCGTAAGTGTCCAACAATCAAAGAACGTGGTATTTGTTATCATAGTAGGTGTCCAACAATCAAAGAAAGTTGTATTTATTATCATCGTAAGTGTCCAACAATCAAAGAAAGTGGTATTTATTATTATTGTACGTATCACGTGATCTCATTTTGTAACAGGGTACGAGAGCAGGGACAAAACCAGCGAACGATTTCTGTGGATTGGAGATTCTTGATAGTCAACCAGTGCACTGTATATTGGGTTTCTCAGACAGGCACTAATCTATATTTCATTGACGGTGAATGAACGTTGTGGGCAACTCATGCCACATTCGTGCCTTCATCATTCTAGGACCTTGCGGCGACACGTGTGAGGGCAGATGTGATGGCAGATACCAGTCGGTGAACAGACCCCGCCCTTACTTCTACACATGTGAAGCCGGACAGCTGTTCTACCAAGAGTGTCAGCCCTTCCAGATCTTCAACCCCTGGACGAAGAAATGCGGTGAGTGATATTGTCTACTCACCTTCGTATGTCGTCGTGTCATACTTAAAGGACATGACTGGTCAGATGTTTCTGGATCAATCGACTATATATAAAATATGTTTCATTATTACTATTTAAACTTTCACAATTGTTTTAATAATTGTTATTACTTAAGAAATATTTAAAAACTAGAGGACTAGAAGTAATATTAGTAAATGATCACTGTAGATTGGATATCAGAAAGTATTCATTGTCACAGAAGACAATAAACATACACATTTTCTACAGATTTTGTAATCTTGTTAAATATTGATTCCGCATGTGTTTCGATACTGTTTGATTTTGTCACCTTTTTATTTAATTTGTTAACGGGATATATTGCGACGCACCTACACAGTATTGAATCGCACTTACGTCTTTACTTCGACAGAATGCTTCGAGGGAGTTTGCCTGCAAGGAAATGGCTACAGATCTTCCTTCTGTAGAGGAAAGGAATGGCGCGTGTTCTGCCTCAGCGGATTCCCGCGATTCTACGAACGCTGCCCCCGACCCACGCCTTACGTCTGCTGCCGCACTAACGTGTGCATCTCGGCTTGCAACTCGTACGATAGACGCAGCCGTTGCTGCAAATAGTGGGTCCGCCTCACTGGAGAACGAGAGAGACATACAATTATAGGTGATGTTTGTTGTAGACAATATAATATACTATTTCTCATTATCAGGTGCCGTGCCTGTCGCAGACGTCGGCGATCGTTTGCATCTGTGTCGCTATCTCATCGTTTCCTTTCTGTCCGTGATACACTGAACACTATTTTTAGAACCACATATCTTTTGCTTCTGTGGCCACTTCTGATTGTTTTAGTTATTGACCATGATTAACATTAATTGTTTATGATAAATGTTCACTCGCTACATCTGGCTATCACTAGTGTTTATGATGGTAAACAACTCCTATATAAAACCAGCTGTACAATTAATAGACGCGTGTGAAGCAATGTAGAATGTTTGTTCCTATTTAGAAGGTATGTTAGACTATCAATCTGGACGCATTAGTAAATGGTATGCGTTTGTGATGTTATAGATTCTGTAACTGAATATATAGCGAAGACCACCTCGCTGAGACAAGATGACACCGTTCCTTCACATATTTACACATCTACTTCCGCGTAACCCGAGTCGCGAAGCACAGTTCGTCATATACGTATACAAATTACTGTACGCTGCTTACAGTCAATACAATTCCAGCTGTGTCTACGTTCTGTGTTGTATTTTGTTGTGCACATTCGTAACATATATTAAATTACACACACTGACATAACATACAAAATAACGTTGTTTCCCAATTGGTTCAGCCATCTATTGGCTACGAATCGTAAGTGTATTTTTTATTGATAGCCACGTGATTCAGTAAAAAATACATTTGTTTCCTAAGTTCAACATTAATGTCCCTCTTGTGTGAAAAAAAGTGAATACAGTGGAATCCGCTCAGCATATGAAAGATAAATGGAAACGTGTATCTTCTGATTTTGTAAATACTATCTGCGCGAGTTAAACAAATACAAATATACCAGAAGGATGATTTACACAAATTTAATCGTTGGACTCTCTATTAGCTAATATTGTCCTTGTCCATATGCCATATGCTTTGGATGTTAATCTTGCTAAACATTGTCACCAGGTCCAGGTGGCGATTTACGAATTATGAGTGGTGTCATTGTTTCCATCAACATTATGTGTATTTGTGTTTCTTTCTGAAACTACTGTTCGTATAACGTCACAAGAAATAAACCAGCGTGAACAAGTTCAACAATATTGCTTTATATGTACATTAACAACAACATTGAGTGAGCCAACTAAATTGCTATTATAACGTGCCACTACATAGAACACTGGCGTTGTGGAACGGGTGTCTGAGTATCCACTGGCATTCTGCGTCCAGTCACCCAGAGATTCTGGTACGTCTCTGAATATTGCACTAAGTTCAGCACCAAATGCAGCCAGTTAAGATGTATGGTAGTGTTTGCTCTAAAAAATAATGCAAGATAACTTGAGACAAGAGAAGAAAAGAGACACCCACTCACTTATTTACAAGTTGTACACCACGGTATCTTTGCTTCTGATAAATAGTCTTAACAGCCCTAGAAAAGAAGAAAACGTGTATACATTAATATCTAACCAGACTCATAGACGATGCTTTCGCTAGAGCTTGCAATTCTCTCTCAAGTCTTGTAATTTTGCAGCATTCATATGTTTAACAAACAAGCATTTTATATATATATATATATATATATATATATATATATATATATATATATATATATATATATATATATATATATATATATATATATATATATATATATATATATATATATATATATATATATATATATATATATATATATATATATATTTCCATGGCATTCGTGCATTGCCAGTTTTTGTCGGTGGGACTGACACCTGCCATTATTTCCGAAGTCGAATACAGCTGTTCAGTCGCTGTCGACGTCTTTATCCAAGCCGATCTAAAAGACGACGTTGCGATCCTCGCGACATTCGCACTAAGAAGCAACAACTTGAGGTAATGTCTCAGAAAGCGGCGAAGCGGACGAAAGTATCGACTTCCATTCACCTCCTTAATCGCCGCGTTTGTAATGGGATCAGCCATGAAATTTTCAGTAGAACAACTGGGGTATATCCTGAATATATTAGTATACCTATTGTGTAATCGAGATAGGTGTAGACCAATTAGAATATACGGACAACTAGCAGTTTTGATGGGGTCAAATCAAGAACAAATTCACAATCTTGGCAAAAGGCCTGGAAATGATAAACCCGAAAGTTTAAATGTGTGAACCTTTCTGGATCAAACATTTATTTGTAGCGTTTGTACTTTAAACAAATCTTGCTAATTTAAAACATTATTCATAGGTGGTACCATTCTCATCCATATCTCCTACAACTGACCTACTCCAAATACCAGGTTATTGTTTTATAGTGTATTTTTTCGGTGGTTGTGTCCGTATACATTTTTTAATTGTTGGAATGTGTCTTGTAGATGTTTTGGTTACTTTCCAACAGCAACACAATTTTAAAATTTATATTGAATATTCGAATTGCAATTCTTGTTGAGAAGGACGTTGCATTCCAAACTATTGGCCTTTGGAATATTCGCCTGTTGCACATTTATCTGTCAGTATACTGCCCAAATAAAGCAGTTGTGTTCTCTCTCTCTCTATCTATCTCTCTCTCTTTCTCTCTCTATGTCTCTGTATCTCTCACTCTCTCTCTCCCTCCCTCTCCCCTCCCTCTCTATGCTGGCATTGCAGGTGGTCACTGCCAGGGTGTATATGTAAAACATTCGGGCTGCAGTAAAACATTCGAGCTGCAGTACATCAACATTAGTAAATCGACTTCATTAAACGTGGATTTTGACGTTGTCCCAATTGCTACCTTAAGCAATGATATTACAGTCCAGAACATTGCCCTACACACGGGCGACGTGGACCGGCCCGTGGATGATCTTCCGCGAAATTCCAGGTATTTCCGGGAAGTTGACTGCCTGTGGTAGGCTGACCAAAACAATGGTGGTGGTGGTGGTGGTAGTTGGTGGTGGTTGTTGAGGTGATGGTGGCGGTGGTTGTGGTGGAGATGGAGGTGATTGTGTGATGGAGACGGTGTGGTGGTGGTGGTGTCGCCGCCGCCGCCGCCGCCACCGAGGCGGAGGCAGTACACCATTATGAAGAATACATCTAACTCAACCCCCAAAACAAGCGTTAGACTTCTGTCAATCGCTTAATTCAAGTTATTTGTCAACTATATTTATTTAGTATCAACTCTATCAGCACCCAGTCGGAGTGCTGTGTGACAGTTTTGCGAAAACGTTAACCTCGTCTGCGAGCGGTTAAACAGTACTAAGAACATTAAAACTCCTACCGCGTCGTTCGGTCTGCAGAGAAGGGTGTGGAAAGAAACAAAGACGACAACATGTAGTTTAGTGATCATTGCATGTAGGTGTTACTGACGCACTAAATTCACTAGGCCAGGCATCGCATAGACGTTCGTTCGTAGCCGCTGGCATTATAAATGATAGCACGACATGCAAATCTATGTAATTGTGCGTACGGTGACTTAACTACAACGCTTGGAGCAGTTGACACATATCTCAGGAGGGCGGGTTATAAGTCGATGAACATTGTTGGAGTCTCAATAAACCAAAGGCTTCCTTGTCCACTTGCCATCTGGGCCTTTGGCTTGGATGGCAAATCTTGTTAAATCTGGTTAAATCTTGTGATGCATCCAGATTCTCGTTGGGGCTCTACAAGACGTCTGGGCAGTGTGAGACGGTCCGGTGGATTTGAATAGGCGTAATAATGTCAATATTCCATCGCAAACGTGGTCGTTATCAATTACAATAGAAAACGCAACTCTAACGCACACTGCAGCGAGAAATCAAAGCTTGATGCTTGTTTGGGGTCGGCAAGCAGTGCATTATTCCTCTTCACCTACAAACTTTAACCAAAGAGCACAACGCAACATCACTTAGTGAACAGATTAGGTCAGATATGAGAAAGTACTCATTTTGACAGAAGACAATAAATGAATGGAACGAACTGTCAAACGATTATGTGAATGCTAGCAATGAAAATATGTTTACGAAAAAAAATTGACAGATATCTAGAAAAAAGTTGGGTTATACATAGATGATCAATTTGTTGGACTCTCGATAAGCCAATGACTTTCTTGTTTACTTGCCATCTGGAACTTGTAGCTTTGGTTGACAATCTTGTTAAATCTTGTTAAAAGTTGTTACGTTTTAGGCAACGTGTGACGCGTCCTGGAAATGGCAGCTGCAATAACGGCTGTAATAACGAGAAGCACTTAATGTTGCCTCTCCACATCATAAATCCTTCTTGTGGTATTCATCGCCTTACAGAAGTGTTAACAATAGTGGCACATGCTCACGTGAATAGCGAAGTGGGTGAAATGTACGTTCTTATGATACAGGTCGGTATCTAGCTATTCGGACAGCTCACAAGCTTTACACTTCACTGGAAGACATGTTCATTCCAACGCCATTTCGACTACTCTGGGAAGTATTCAGCCACGCTACTGCGCTAAGACTATTTGTTCCGATATCAATATATTTCTGTAGCCAGGTACTCATTTATGCAGCTGAGTGAACTGTGGCAACGTGGGATGTACGAAATTGTCAAAGCTTCGAAACGGTATTAAGAAGATTCGAACCCGGGTTCTCTCGATTAAGAGCCCAACGTTCTAAATGCTACGCTACTGCGCTATTCAACGGCGAAATCATGAAGAAAATATAAGAAAATATATTAATATTAGTGACCATGACTTGTTTCTGCACTTAGTATGCCGCACAGCATATATTAATACTCAAACCAACGTCACAGTAAAATCATTTGGATTTATTTAATGAACACGTTTAACGATGTTGTCGATGCTAAAGACAGTCTTTGTTTACGCCCTTGTTGACTAATATATGTGAACACCCCTGTGATGGTATGTGGGGACAGTATGAATAAACATTCTCGTGATGGTCTATGATGGCAGTATGAGTTGACAGTCTCGTGATGGTATATGGTGACAATATGAGTAGACATTCTTGGGATGGTCTATGATTACTGAATGTGTAAATGTGTAATGTTTTGGGAACTAAATCCCTCAACCACATGATACAAAATGCATGTGTCCGTGCTCAGACAAGGCTGCATGAGGACACGATGGAATTAATCATTTAGTGATGTGTTGAAATGTGGTAGTCACCAGACACTAACCAAAATTGATTAGGTATGCTGGCAGGACGATTTGAGTTGTACAGTAATGAGATTATATACTGATCAACTGATCCCACATATTTTCAAGTGGAATAATACAGCCCTAGTGTTTTAGTGTGACAAGTCTTCTACCTTCGAATAACATCATGGACATTATCTCTGAAGACACCTGAATTACGGTTATATAACAAGTGATCTGATGCACTGGGTGTGTCGTAACGACGTTGCCAACGCTACTGATGATGATGTGTAATTATAATTGTTGTCAGTACCTCGTTTGTTGTGTGCTACGATAAGGTCAAACGGTCTTACTTCGCTAGATTACTAGTGACATCATCCAGGGATGACCACGTGCAAGACATCGAAACAGATGTTCTGCTCTTGATATGATATATCATACCCATCTAGCACACCAGATGACTCAGTGAATACAGCCAATCCCGTGACTTGTCGGAATGCACATGTGGATTGGCAATGAAGCGCACGATTAATGACGGTACAAAACAAGTAGGTGACGACAAAGACCACTGAAGCTTCAATAAGATGCAATGAAGTAATGTCTTGTGACAACTGTTCATTGGCACTGTGGGCGGGGGTGGAGGGATGGAGACCAATAAAGGAGTGGCATAGGAGAAGCGTCAACATAGTGCAATATGAAAAGAGAAACGCTAAATCAAATGTGGCGCGCTAACGTCAAAGAATAAACATATGTTGCGTTCAGAGATCTATTCGAGGCAACCCAGGACAGAAACCTTTGGTCAAAGATATTTGATGATTCATCCAGGTGTACACCCCAACGATCGTCTCTAGGGATGATTGAGATGTGATAGGTGTTTTTGTCCCGTGTGCAACTGTTTTACTACACGCCTGACGTCAAACTTGCGTGAGGAGCATTGTAGAGTATAATAAACATACAGTGGACGGACAGTACGTAATATAAACACTTCGGGCTGTAGCAATTTGTTTTCTTAAAAGTGGCTGATTCTCCATAAGCGACGCAGTTTAATTAATATGAAAATACGAAACGATTCCGTCCAAACCAACACAAACAGTGTATGAAAAATACGGTTGATAATCCATCGGATACTGCACTGCTCTATGCCCGCTAAGAACAAAGACAAGCAATACATTATGCAAACACACAGGGAGAGCGCATAGATATAATAAACGCATTAACGTCACGGAAAAGTACACACAGGCACAGAAGAAGTCATCATTTACCGAACCTCACAGGGGAGGAGTCACGCGCCATAACGTGCAGATGATCTGATATTAACTGAACCGTACACACGGCATGCAGACGGTCAGCACAATGGACAGGAACCACTAGGAGGGAATCACCGAATGCAAAGCGTGACGAATTTATCAGCCTACTTATGATTGACCTCATGGTTGACCTCATAGATCCTTCATATGCAGAATTGGATGGACTCACGGTTAGCAGGGAATTCTACTCAAGTACAAGCCCGGTTAGGGGGTGATAACTCCGATTTTTCTCATTGAAATCATAACCCATCTACAGATCTGATTTCTCTGGAATTACATCCCTCATTGCACATTGTACACTAGAACCCCTCTAAAGCTACAATTGAACCATCAATATGTTTTGTTCTATGTTTGGACTAAGATAAACGATTCCTATTGCTGATGTTGAGTTGTTGGTAAAAATTTTGCATCAAATTGCTTCCTCACAATTTGCTTCACTGTTCAGTGTAATTTCATATGCTTGGACAGATTCCTTAATATATACAATTATATACAATTCAAATTATTTATGACATTAAATGGTTTGTATATTAAACGTGCCAACAGTAAAAGGAACCGTCTGTCCCAGTGAAGGTTGTCTATTGTGCGATGAATTCGGGGATTGAAATCTTTAGTATGTGTGACAGGTAATTTAGAGAAGTGTATATGGTATGTTTATCACTGTGTGGCAGTTGGTTTGGAAAGGTGTTTATATTGGGAGTCTGACCGGCGGTGGTGGTTACGTAATGCTGGAAAGTTCCATTGAGGGCTGACATGTTGGCATCCTGCATAGGACTGTTTGTAATATTATTATGTTGGTAGGTAGGATTTTTAATTAAAATATATGTTTATTATAATGACAATTATTTAGTTATGTAATTATACATATTAGTTCAGGTGTAACTTTATATGTGGTGATTTCAAGGCATATGGGATGGATGTTACAACGTGTGATTCAAGACATAGGATGATTGTCTTACCCGTAGGACGGGGTCACCTAGTAGGAGGATCACTGTTGGTAGGACGGGGTCACCTAGTAGGAGGATCACTGTTGGTAGGACGGGGTCACCTAGTAGGAGGATCACTGTTGGTAGGACGGGGTCACCTAGTAGGAGGATCACTGTTGGTAGGACGGAGCAACCTGTGCACTTATCCTGGCATAGACAACAGGCAGAAGGAACGGAATATCGGCGTCAACATATGCATCAAAGAAATACATTATTTATATGTTGATCTAATAGGTGTATGCAGTTTTGTTTTAAAGTCAGACTGCATCTCGTCAGTCAACATGTCGAAGTTCTTTGTTTCACTAGTGGTGCTTTCCGTCGCCATCGCCTTGAAAGGTAATGCTGCCGCTCTCAATAAATTAATAAAGAACGTCATAGAATGTTATAGCTCCTGATAGCTACTGATTTAAAAGTATTGTGGCACATCAATAGGGACTGCTGGACAGGATTTTGTCTATCCAGGGATGATTCGTCCACTAAATGTGCTATATACAATTAAATTGTCATGAAGACCATGCCTAACAGTGGTAACGGCTCAATTTGAATACGATAACTTGGTTAAGCCACATTCATATTTTATTCCATCCCTTATTCGCTGCACTGTACATATGAACATATTTGATTCCATCCCTTTTCCACTGCACTGTACATATGAATATATTTTATTCCATCCCTTATCCACTGCGCTCTACTTATGAACATGGGTTTACATAATGTAGGATGAGATTACATAGTACGTAATGTTATTGTATTTATTGTCATTAGACATTTTACTGTTTTATCGTGTGTCTTTTATATGTGAATTTTATGCATTTTAATAAGATAAATCTGCAATGTATTCTTACAAATCACACTAAGAATCAATTGTACGCCAGTGCCTCATCAAGTGTATGTATTATTATCAACGAACAAATGACTGCATATTGTATTCAATCCCATTTAGTGTTCTTGCCTGACAATGATAGCATACGCAAGTCATTTATATTAGGCATACATAAGCCCTGTGAATCATCGGTGCAATGTTAGTATGGAGCGTGAGTGAAGTGTAAAGGGCAATGCTGAACATATGCACTTGTTCCTCCACAGACTTCCCAGGTGATCATCCTGGTAAACCGAATTGCCATGAATTGCCATGACATGGGTGCAGACAGTACAGCTGTAGAGGCCGACACGAGGGCGGCATGTATCCGGTGTAACTACTGCTACGGGTGTGTCCGACGCGTTGCCGTCTACGACTCTTTCTCTCGACGCAGCTACTGCGTCATGAAAGGAAGATGCAGTGAGTATTCGTGTTACCAGTGAATACGCTAACCATATCTAATATATACGAGCTATCCAGTAGAGGGCACCACTTGTCATCCTGGCATTTCTCCTGTTCTGTTTCCGACCCTTCGTATATTAAAAATAAGTTGTTCAAATGTGTTGATTACTTTGGTAAATGTATTCGTTATTAGTTAAAATATAACATGTAGTATTGCTTTTATTTCAGTGTTTCGGCGTGAAAGGGTGTATTTTGAAAAGTCAACGTTTCCTTTTTAAACGATTGTTTTGAACAGCTTAACGTTCGCGTTTTTGAAAAAAAAGATGTTTCGTGCCCAACTACCAGAGAAATGGGTATTTGTTATTATCGTAACTATCGTGTTACCCTTTCTTGCAACAGGGTGCTGGAGGCTGGGGCGAAACCAGAGAACGAAATATGTGGATTTGAGATCCTAGTTAGTCAACCAGTACGCCGTCTATTGGGTTTCGTAAACACCGGCACTAATCAATATTTCACGGGCAGTATATGCACAGGTTCGACAAGGCATGTCACATTCGTGCTGCGATCATCCTAGGACGTTGGACTTAGAAGTCCGGTGAGTGATAATGTCTGTACACCTCCGTATGTCGTCGTGTCAAACAGAAGACACGACTACTAAGATGTTTCTGGTTCGATCGACATGTACTCCTTATTACAGAAGACAATAAACGAATACAAATAATTATCTATCGATTTTATAAATACGATCAACGGGAATATGTTTAAAAAAATAATATTTCGACAAATAGATGACTTATATCTCGGAAGGTCGGGTTACACATAGATTATGCAAACATTGTTATCTCTCAATAAGCTAATGGCTTCCTTGTCCACATGTCTTATGGGTGTTTTGTCCTTTATGGTAATCTTGTTAACTATTAATTATGCCTATGTTTTGATCATGTCTGATTTTGTGACAGAACTGCCTTTTTATTTATTTTGTTCATAGGATTTCTTGGGCCGCACCAACACAATAACGAATCGCACTTAAACCTCTCGGCAGGATGCTTATGACGGAGTTTGCTTGTACGGAGATGGCTGACAAATAGTCTTAACAGTCCCAGAAAAGAAGAAAACATTTCTATACATTATCATCGTATGATACAGGCGATGTTTTTTTACTAAACAATGCAACTATCAAACCTTGTAAGTTTTTAATTGTTTTTTTTATTTCGCAATAATGGGGTAAAAAGGGAGGTACGTTCTCTCATAAAACGAGTCTTTTTCATGATCCATTATTTTCGAAATCGAACTATGCAGAATGAATCGTTCTGTCTAGTACCATATACCGACATGTACTGTTTAGACATTGTTTTGCAAATTACTTGGTGATTCATTATGAAAAACCGTAAACTTAATATTAGCCGTCTTGACCTTAACTAAATCTGCAAATTTTAGAACGCCTAATTATTGAAAAAGAGTGCTCGTATGTTCTAGACATTTTACTCAACAAACTGACCGAATTATTCGATTCTGTAATATAGTAAACGAAAGTGAATGTTTGTGGTGTAGGTGTTTCCCCGCATTTCGCAGCAATAACTTAAATGACATAGAACAGTATAATATAATATACATTTCATATCGATCAATGAGATAATTTGCCTTATAAATGACTGCTGCAAGTTTCGACAGTTTTGCTCTGAATGTATTTATTTGATATTTCCAATTTAGATATTCGTCAATATGTCGTTACATGTACTCTGGTAATTTGTTGATTATCAAAGAACATATTAATTTCAATATCAGGCGGTTCCGGAATAACATTTAATTTGTTTTTGACAGGTTCAATGATACTTTTGTTCGCAGCAAACCATTTAGCCAATTTCGCAAGTACTCCATTTATCATACCTTGTATATCTTTTAAATTATTACCAAAGCAATATATATTAGAGTCATCCGCAAAGAGTATACATTTAGCTAGTTTTTATATGATTATTACAAATGTGCGTGAGAGGTTTGTATATAACGGGTATGACATTGGCTACAATATCCATGCTAATATTTTTGTGTACACGCCTTTACAATATTAATAACCTAGTCAGAGATGGGATTAGTGAAGCCAGGATATTTGCAATAGACGAACTCGGAAAAATATATTCATAAATGTATATGCATATGTGTATGTGTGTATGTGTATGTGTGTATGTGTGTATGTATGTATGTATGTATGTATGTGTGTATGTATGTATGTATGTATGTATGTATGTATGTATGTATGTATGTTTGTATGCATGTATGCACGTATGCATGTATACATGTGTGTAGGTAGGTATGTAGGTGCGAAGCTATGTAGATATGTAAATATGTCCGTAAGTACGTTTATGCGTGAATGTGTACATGTGTGCATTTTGTTCGGTGGAATACTTACTAAGAGCCCATCTCAACTGCCTCTCTCTCCCCTTGTGGTGGAGCTCTACGCCAGTGGTCGTGGACAATACTGTCCACACACACTGATGGTGTTAACACAGACTCGTCTTCTACAGCAGAAGTACGGGCGGGGACGTGGACAGCGACGTCTCAGCACTGGGAAGCCGCCCTTGCACATCACGTAGCCACTGCATCCGCCGTTTCCGCACACAGACGGCCGGTAGCCATCACCCATTTCACAGAACACCTCGTAGCACTCTCAAATTGGACGTCACCTCGATGCGCTTCCGCGACATCGCTTCTATTCAATAAAATAACCTTTTCTCACGTTTAATGCCGGGTAGCGCGGATGGTGCAGTATAAATGGTCCTATTTCGAAGCAACGTCGCCTACGATACAAAATGGGTTTGCACTTTTCTTATGACTAAATAATCGCCTCGTCGCGGTAACGATATCAATATACCCAGCCAGTCAATCAAAACACACAATGGCATTATACGTTACACAGCAGGAACTGTAAATTGCTACACCACACAAGTGTGTTTCAGTTCATCGATGAAACACGTGCATGGTGTTGTGGTTTCTGTCGATTGTCTTTGGGTTGTGCCCAGTTGCCGAATCTGAGAAAATATTACCAAGTTACAAATTGCAGGCACTCTAATAATCTTGTATGTATGTATGTATGTATGTATGTATGTATGTATGTATGTATGTATGTATGTATGTATGTATGTATGTATGTATGTATGTATGTATGTATGTATGCATGCATGTATGTATGTATGTATGTATGTATGTATGTATGTATGTATGTATGTGCGTGTGTATATGTATGTATGTATATATGTATGCATGTATGTATGTATGTATGTATGTATGTATGTATGTATGTGTGTGTATGTATGTATGTATGTATGTATATATGTGTGTATGCATATATGTATGTATGTATGTATGTATGTATGTATGAATGTATTTATGTATGTATGTATGTATGTATGCATGTATGTATGTATGCATACATGTATGCATGTATTTATGTATGTATGAATGTACGCATGAATGTATGCATGAATATATGTATGTATGTATGTATGTATGTATGTATGTTTGTATGCATGTATGTATGCTTATATGTAGTCCTATGTATTGATGTAAGATCATGTTGGAGAGCGAGTATATGTATGTACGTGTGCCCTCATACGCGTGTATACATGTCTTAAAAATTTAACGGAAATTGTATATCCCACGTCACCTGTCTCTGTCTCTCCCCGCCTTGCCGCGGAGTTCTACTGTCGTTGGAAAGACTGTGTACACAGACAGTTTTGACGGCAACACAGATGCCTCTTATACAGCAGTAATATGGGCGGATGGGAGGACAACGGCGCCTTGTCAAGGCGAAGCCGCCCTTGCACGACACACAGCCACTGCATCCACCGGTTCCGCACACGGACGGCTGGTAGCCATCACCCATAGCGATTGACCAAGAAAATTTGTCGTATCCTACGGATGTCATATCTGTTTTGAAAATGATATGCAGACAGGTAAGATAATGCAGGTGTTTTAATAGGTTTTGTTACGCGCAACAATTTTTTGTATATAATTTTGTATACAAAGCGGCGATTATTCTCCGTTTATACAGTGCTCGAAATTCTGAGCTGTGGACATTTTGACCACAATACCGTGTTTATAATCTTATATCGTTAAACAATGGAAATTACGAAACTTTGCTGTGTGCTTGTTTTCACTATGCTGCGGCTCAGACAGTTGCGTCTGGAAGCCGGACGGCGACTACCAGAGCTTAGACTGTCCGCGCCCTTGCTGCCTCAACGGATACCTCTCCTACAAGACGTGTCATCCTAATGCGCCGTGGACAAGGCGTTGCGGTGAGTATTTGCTAATTCTTCACGTTATTGGTTTGTTGTGAGCTGAAATATCACGTTGTTGGTCCATCGTGTAGTGAAACATCACCTTGTTGGTCCATATTGTGCCGCCACCACCACCACCACCACCACCATTGTCACCACCACCAATACTATTCTCATTTCAATTTTGTTAAAAAATCAAACCTACCTAGGATCTACTGCAACATGGTGTCTAAATTTTGCAAGGCTTGAATGTAGCTTTTTTTCTTAAACGGAATATGACATTATTTTTGGATCAATCTTTAATATAAGTGAACATAGAAACGCTGCAAATTATTTAAAGTGGGAAAACGTTTAAAAAATGTTTCGTGTGATCGGCAACAGGATGGAAAACACGCCCATGATCGGCATTTGTATGCACAGTGTCTGCCATTTTTGATTTCCGCTATGTTAAGCTATGTTATTAAATCTACTGTGGATGTTACATAAACTATTCACACTGCATACATATTTGGGCATTAACGAACGGGATTTGCGATAGGCTAAATCAGTTTAGTTTTAACTTGAAACAAAAGGCAGTCTTGTGAAGTGTGGTATTCAATCGATAAGCGGCGATGGTAGTGGTTGGATCACGCGATTGAGAATTAGCGTATGAGTCGGTTTTGCTAAGTCATGTCTCCTGCGTGATATCACCGATATTCGTTTCGCTCTACACTTCTTTCGTTCTGATACGACATCCTGGCAAAGATTAACCGTGTCCGAAAGAGATTACAATATCTTAGCTTCAACTTGCAGGAAGACTCTAGCGATACTGGATCACTACAATTAAACATGTCAGAAACTCGCGACGACTTAATTGTGCAAAAACTCTGTGAAGAGTGGCAAGGGGCGATGCGTGGACATGAACATGGGAGTACACGTACAGAGACGGGGGCGACGACGGAAAAGAATGTCCGAACTAGCGATCCACTCTCTCAAAGAAATTAATGCCACATTTGGCGTTCTGCTGGACACTTTACATATCGTAAGAAGGAAATATATATATATATATATATATATATATATATATATATATATATATATATATATATATATATATATATATATATATATATATATATATATATATATATATATACATACATACATATACATACCTATATATATATATATATATATATATATATATATATATATATATATATATATATATATATGTATATATTTAATAAAGATATTGACTGGGCATGAAGATATTTATATAAATTATTCCACTGTCGTGCTACGGCCACGAAGACACTACCAACCGCGCTGTCCACGTCTGATATCGACAATAGTGCTAATGTGCATTAATATTCGTTTCATTCGTTAGGTGGTGCCACTGCTGCTTACCAATGCGTAATGCCATACAGTTTGTTTGGTCTTGAACCGATGCGACCACACGTAAATCAGCTAACTTATGCATACACAGAGTGTTGCTGAAATACAGAGGTGGATAAAGCAGGGTTGTTTAGCATGTTTTTTCTTCGAGTTCAAGTCCAAATGCAAGTCATCAATGTGCGAGTCCACGTCTACGTTCAAGCCATTCTCCATGCCAATAAAAAGTGCCACAACCGTGCGTGTGTATTTTATACAGGTAAGCCTCAGCTCAGAGGCTAAGTGTCTGAGTCACTCATAGGCATGCTGTTGTACTGTTGTCAGCAAACCGGCATCGATCGAGGTCTCACGCACGCACGCACGCACGCACGCACGCACGCACGCACGCACGCACGCACGCAATCAAGTACACACGCATGCTTCGTTTAAGGCCTTGCTCATTTCTCAAGTTTCAATTCTTTCTTCGTCAAGTGTCAAGTAAGTCCCAACTCATGACTCAAGTACTACGTACTTGAGGAGACGAGTCCCACAACTCTGGGTAAGTGGTTGGCAATGTCAAAAGAAGTAACTCATTAATGTCTGCTACACGTATTCCTGTTATGGTTTGCTACAATCACTTTTTTGACGCTAAAAGCACTATCGTTGTGTTTGCATAATTAAATCGATTAGATGCATTAAAATTGCATTAATTAACCTAACATTCAGTTATGTAGCGTCATACAATTCTTATTTCTTGGACGGAAAACATTTCAATCCGATAACGCAAAACTAAGACGATGCCTTAATGTCATGCTTGGAATTATATTAAATACATACTATTACATAAGTATTACTGTCATTAGTTCGTACTTGCCTTACAAATACAACTGCATCTTGTAGAAAGTTTTTGCATAACTGCTCACCAGGTGACGATGCAAATGGTGATGTAAGCATTGCACGAATGCGTGTTGAGTTTAAATGAAAAGGCATGGTTTGACCGTTATTGTCAGATGTCCCCACTAATGAAATTCAACCATGTTTCCGATACATAGCTGTGTATACATAATTTGACGTTTAACTTAATAGTTCATGCATTCAGCCAAGTAACAACTTTACTCGGCCACAAAGAATGCAAACAAGCAAGTCAATGTTGACACAAAACGAACACTGTTGTACAGTTAACTTTATGTGTGTGTATATAAATATATATATATATATATATATATATATATATATAAATATAAATATATATATATATACACACACACACACACACACACACACACACACACACA
>BSQZ01000016.1:2084030-2096530 GCA_033239005.1 Lamellibrachia satsuma | reverse complement strand
AAGCACACACGCACATCGCGTCCTCGTGTGAAGCAGGTAGCAGGATTGATTGAGCCTCATCATGGACGCTTTGGCCGTGACTCATGTTGAGAGATAGAGTCTAGAGGAGATTACACATTTACCCCTTGTATTGGCTTGTAATTCTTACCCTGCCATATACACCTCGTAGAAGGGACTGATGGCAGTAAGTGCATATTCCGAAACATACCGACAATGTGGGGTGAAAGAATTTACCTAAGCTAAGAAAAAACAGTCGGTTCCTCTAAATCGACGGTCCAGCACGTTAACCTCCGTGCAACACCTAAACGCTTTTTTTCTGTCTTTGTCGGCGTGATAGGACAACCTGTTGATTAATATTTATATTCGTGTGACTCAAGAATAATTGCGTGTTAGCGACTCGTTTGGAACCCTTGTTGAAAGCAAGAACAGCCACGGTTTAACACATTCGAATCGGCAAGTGTGATTTATGGATGCGTGCTGTATTCTAGTTTCACACGAATATAAATATTATACGAAAGGTTATCGTACCACGACGACGGTGTGCCATTTATTTCAAATCACTTGTTTTTATTCCCACCACTCCATAAGCTCCAACAAACGTTTTTATTACACGTATTATATCCAACCACTAACAATTACCCCAGTCACGATTGCAACATCCACAATTCTGCGCAAAGAACACTGGCTGAACGTTTTTTCTCTTTAATAGTGTAAATATTAAATCATACAGAAGGCAACGTTGAGCGACGTGTGGAGGTCGCCAAGGTGTGTTAGAGAACAACATAAACAAGATGTGTTAGAGAACAACATCAACAAGATGTGTTAGAGAACAACATAAATAAGATGTGTTAGAGAACAACATAAACAAGATGTGTTAGAGAACAACATAAACAAGACATGTTAGATAACAATATAAGCAAGATGTGTTAGAGAACAACATAAACAAGATGTGTTAGAGAACAACATAAACAAGATATGTTAGAGAACAACATAAACAATCTGGATTCAGCTGATATTCAGATTGTTCCTGATGTGTTAAATTCTGAGACGTCATTCTAGTATATTTGGTGTGGCGCGTTAGCCAATCGAAAGGAGCAGTCGTCGTGTTGCCGTTTCGAAACGTGGACATTTTTGTTCACTCCACATTGCCTGTGTCTTTGGGATGAGACAGTAAAACCATAGGTCCCTTCTATATGTAGCATATCGCACACATGAAATACATGTGTAACCTCTCATAATTATATTCACAAAGACAAAGACAAATATTTAACATTCTTCGTAATCCATTATAGAAAATCAAATGGAACTAAGAAGGGGCCTAAAGTATTACTACTGATAAGCCCTCTAGATATCACCGTTTTTAATTTTTGCCTGTTGCCCTGAAAAAGTATGTTCAACTTAATGAGAATTAACATGAAAAAACTATAATTATATGTCCGTCAAACACTTTTATATTGATATTTATTGATATGATATTGATAGCATGTATATTATGATGACCACGTGGGTGTGGAGTTTTCACCTTTGGAAACATTGAAACAAATTGGGAAATCCAAGAATAAAATGCATGTTTTTGTGTGTTTTCGTTAGATACGACCATTATTATTGGTTTCTGTTGTTAACAAAACAAAGCAAGATGGCGGCCATGTGAGAACAACGAAGATTGTCGCCACGGCGACTAGTTAACACGACATCTTATCACACATTTGGCAACACAATGTAGGAACCTATGCATAATAAAAAAACCATGTTACCCGGACAGCAATTACCCTGACACATGTTCAATTTCATTAAGTATACAAATCCCATTTGTTTCAATGAGAGGCAGCCGAATGGGTAATACCTTTACGCCGAATAAAGGTTTTTATGGTTGACCATTCATAATCGTCAATCCTCTTCTGACGTCTGCACTGTGCTGTTCTTGTCAGTTGTTTGTATTTCATCAGCGCCAAAACATAAATATATTCAATTTCATTACATATGTACCCACCGCATTTGCTACGGAGCCGTTTTATCTGTAGAATATTCTATGATGCGAACATTTGTAACAATTAAAGCCGGATTAATTTTATTCAAACCATAGCTTGTTTCTTGTAACTTCTAAATAAATTCATATGCACACCAATCACTAGGCCCCAACAAGCGCTTTTGTGGAAATCATAAAAACAATTAACGTGGCTCTTAAATTGTTGAGTGCATTTGTCAAAGCTGGTAGTTGACGGTATTCCTTGTATATGAAATGTACAGCTCATCTGCATAGAACCGACCAGTAGAACATAAATCCTTCTTCTACAACTTCCTCATACGTGTATAATCCCACTATAGAGCATTGGTGTGCTGTTATGAATATACACAACGTGGTAATGGTGCAGTGTAGTTGGTTGTATTTTGAATAAGATATAAAACGGGCATGAACGTTTCTTATGACGAAACAATCGTCTCGTCGCGGCGCCAATATCAATAGACCGAACGAGTCAATCAAAACACACAATACGTTACATAGCAGGAACTTTAATGAATCAAGTGTACAAGAGGGCATACATGTAAATTGCTACAGGACACAAGTGTGCTTCAGTTCGTCGATGAAACACGTGCATGGTGTTGTGGTTTCGGTAAATGACGACAGAGGACGCTGCATGAAGTGAAGGAACGATGTCGTCGCTAGTCAGCGTGGTGGTTTTCGGGTTCTACCCAGTTGCCGAATCTGAAAAAATATTACCAAGTTACAACTTACAGGCACTCTCATCATTTTGCCGTTAGTTCTTTGAATTTTTCTTCTAAGTTTTATTTACATGTCAATATTTCGCTTTCATGGATTTAATATATGTTTAATATGAAGCCATGGTAATTATGAGGTCATGTATAAATATATAATTATATCCTGAAATGTCCAATGGCGAGAAAATAAATGTTAAGTCACAATATATGTATGTGCGTATGCATGCATTCATGTATGTATGTAAATTTGTTTGTTTGTATGTATATATGTATGTATGTATGTATGTATGTATGTATGTATGTATGTATGTATATATGTAGTCATATGTATTGATGTAAGGTCATGTTGGAGAGCGTGTATCTGTATGTACGTGTGCCCTCATACGGGGGTATACATATCTTAAAATATGTAGCGGAAATATTATATATTTCGTCGGGTGGAATAGGTACTAAGATCCCAGTTCACCTGTCTCTCTCTCTCCGCCTTGCCGCGGAGCTCTACATTCGTCGACAAGACTGTGTACAGACAGTTCTGACGGCAACACAGACGCGTGTTCTGCAGCAGTAGTATGGGCGGATGCGAGGACACCGACGCCTCAGCACTGGGAAGCCGGCCTTGCACATCACGTAGCCACTGCATCCACCGTTTCCGCACACAGACGGCTGGAAGCCATCACCCATCTCACAGAACACCTCGTAGCACTCTGTTGACAAAGAGAGACATGGAGGTGGCAGAGGCTGCGGAGGAGGACGCAGTGGACAGGATATCGAGGTGGAGGAGGATCTGAGCGGCCACTCCCAATAGGGAGCATACGGTCGAAATAAATTGATTGCATACCAGAAAGGGCACACATTTATACTTATTGTTATATATAAAAAAAATATGTAGACCGCGCACAAGTTTAACCGACATACTAGTTGATATATTTAACGCCAGGCTGAAATAGAAACTTCAGTCACAATTTTCATAGCAATAAAACTAAATTCTTACACTTAGTTATGAAGAAACGAAAAGATCGACAAAACCGGCGATCGGTGACTTACCGCATTGTCTTGTCCACGCGTTGAAGACCTCGTTGGGATGGCAAGTCCTGTAGGAGAGGAACCCGTTCTCGCAGTGGTAGTAGAAGGGACGCGGGTTGTCCGCAGATGGGTAGTCGCCGTTCGGCTTTCCAGCGCATTGGTCCTGACACCGTCCTGCAACGTTGGATGGGTTCAAAGTGAGAAGATTTTTTCAAACAGTATTTGTCGCAAAGGAAAGAGTATATCACAACAATATCATAACTCATATCCTTGTTTCTCTTAGTAACTAAACCGAACAGTTCGAGGTACAGTACCACGAACCACGTCACCACGTTGCATAAAAGCGCACACATGGGGTTTTCAAAGGTATTTACCTAATCGTGGACAACACGCTAGTTATTCAGTTTTCGTCCAGGATAGCTTTGCATTTACTGTGTCACGTTTCCCCTTACCAGTTATAATCTTTATTTACTATATACATATTATAACAACATTACAAACAAATGTTTAGTACTCACCGCATACTCCTTTGATGAGGCACTGGTTGTTTTCTGGGCAGTAACTGTAGATAATTTTGATGCCAATGCATTTGTAGTATTGGTTGCAAGGACCGCAGTACGAAGCATATGGAATACCCGGCTGTTTTCCCTTGCATGAATCACCGCAGCGTTTTCCTAGACGTGGAAAAACAAGCATACAATGTTGTTAATGTGTGTTGTTCTGGGGATACATTTAAACCGTTGTCGCCAATTATTAGTAGTGAATAATGAAACTAACCATATAATATTTTTTCACCTTATCTGAAACAAGAATGTCGGAATGATACACACACATGTTGATTCAGATACGTTGTGATACAGATACGTAATGATACACAAACGTAATGATACACAAACGTAAGAAGATTGACCAAGACAGATTATCGTATCCTACAGTTGTCATGTTCGTTTTGAAAATGATCTGCTAAAAGGTAAAATAATCAGATTTTTCAAGTTTTGCAATGTGTAACCATTTTATTGGTTTGCATAAAGACAATGCCACGTCTCACCTTGTACGGCGACTGCGATGGCCACCACCACCAGGGCTACAAGAATCTTCGACATGGTAGAACAAAATACACGCTCTGAAATGAAAGCATTTGTGAATAAATTAAAAAAGTGTTACGTTTAAAGAAACGAAGCATGCCTTTTTCTTAATAATTGCAAATATATGATACGGTTTGGTTCATAACTCGACCTAACATTAATTAAATATTATACGAATACTATTGTCCAAAGCATTGACGTCACGAAAGCTGTGTCGTACAAATAACACGCACTCTAGCACTCAATCGGACATGTCAAACACGCTCAGATAAGACAGAAAGAATACAACGAAGAGCAACTAAAATTATTCCACAAATGCGAGACCTTATTTAACGCAATATTTGTCAAAGTAATCTACAAGTGTGTTTGTTGTTGTCATTTTGCCTAGAAAATATTATTCGTTGTAGTCGAAGCAGTGTGTTGTTTTTCCCTGCCGTTATCTCACCATCTTGCCTAGTCTTCCTGGTATTTTATATTAGTATCACACTATTAAAAAGCCTTTGTCTAAACTTCACAGTTATTTTGACCTACGATTGAAATTCCTCTTGGCGTTATCTCGTGCAAAATGTTGATTAATGTTATTATTGGCAGTTATGTTATATCTACGTGTTGCCTTCTGAAACTCAGTATGCGCCAGTGTTTTTGGCTTTCTGCATCTAGACTTTTATTGTATTAGTAATAGTGAATATATGCATGACGAACGTTTATTTATCATCACAACGATACATCTGATGCTTCGCTTCATTACTGTATAAACAACTAAATAAAATGATACTCTGCTTCATGCACATGCACATGGCATTGACTAAAATCTGAAAGTCGGCGTGTATCAACTCGGCGTTAATTCGTGTCGAATGAAACAATAGTTCAGCAAAAATAACTCCATACGCAGGCATCAGAGAGGTTGAAGTCGTGTGCTCCATAGACAACACGATGTATCCAAATTACATTGCGTGATTACATCACATTATATACAAATTCCAAAGACGAGGACCTTTGCTCTCTGCATCGTAACTTTACGATATTGAGGTCATACAACATTGCTACCATTCACGTAGACACGACGGTAGCCAACGCAAAAGTTACCCATGCAATGATTTTAACAAATATGTTGTGCGGACAACATTGAATTTTTTGCTGTCGTCTCATCGACGTTTCTCGAAACATCTCTGCTGCACTATTTTCTATCTGCTATTATAAGTTATTCCATAAATATCATACCGCATAGTAATACATAGCATACTAATACTAATGAATAACATGCTTGCGTTACAATCGGCTGACAATTTACACACGAAGCAGAGAAGACGGGCCTGGAAGATATATATATATATATATATATATATATATATATATATATATATATATATATATATATATATATATACATATATACATATATACATATACATACACTCATATATATATATATATATATATATATATATATACATATATATATATATACATATATATATATATATATATATATATATACGTATATGTATATATATATATATTTATATATGTATATATATATATGTATATATATATATATATATATATATATATATATATATATATATATATATATATATATATATTAGTGCCCTGCACGGCCGGGCCGGGCTTGGGCCTACATACTGCGGGCCCGGTCCGGGCCTGGGCTGAAAATAATTTAAACACATCGGGCTTGGGCCGGGCCTGGGCCTAGTGTGAGAGGGCTTGGGCCGGGCCTGGGCCTAGTGTGAGAGGGCCGGGCCAGGAAGGGCTTGGGCTGGGCCTGGACATAATAAAAATATTCATACAAAACCCAGATTATTAATTTTATTATTAATAAAAACTGATTATAAATTGTAATTCTGGTTAATGAATGCTTAAAATAATTTTTTTGTATTTTATAGTTGCAACTTGAGACCTTGCATGGAGTTATGAATGACACTAGTGCTTTATACATTGGAATGCAGTTTAACCTCTTCAACAATGGGACTTCCTATGGTATCATTTTAATAATGTGCATTCTTTTAATAGAGACATTTCATATACAAAATATGCATAGTCGCATGCCCATATCTTTGTTTTGCAATTCTTTAAACATGTACTGGCTTTCAAAGACACTGTGACTGGAGTAGACTCTGTAAACTGCACATTTTTGGTATGAATGTACCCTTTTGCATAGATCTAATGACCCCATACCAGGCCACTTAAGTTCACCTGGTTGGAAGCAGCCAGCCCCATATGTTTACTTTAGACATATTTGCAGAGGCAATCAAGCCATGATTAACCACCAACTTATCACCCTTTGACCCAATCAGTGGGCATTCTATTATCTAGGTCTTCCCTCCAAATATTGCCCGCCTAAATTACTGGCCGCTGCCCACTGCCCAGTAGTGCCAGTACCCAGTACCCACCCAGTTGGTAATTGGTATTTTTCAATTGTGTTAACTAGTGTCTATTGTTCATTGTCTACAAATTCCCGAGTACTGATTGATTCACACTTGTACCAATTCACACATATCTGAACCTGATCTGTCTCAAGCTAGTGACTGCAGACCTGCTGGAAATGCCACTGGGTGTCAGTGCCAGTGGGTGACATAATAGTAGCTAGTACTAGCTAGACACTACTAAACAACAACTGACATTAGTATTTAAGTACTAAACATTATACAATGTTGATATATTAGTTTTTATTTAACAAAACAATAAGTCTGTTTTTACAGTTTATTTGTGTTTTGTCTTTCTTATAAGATTATAGGTTTATCTTCTCTATGCTTAGCGGGCCGCGGGTTTGCGGGCCGCGGCCTTACCCGTCTTTGGCACGCTTGTATGGGCCGGTAATGGGCCTGAAACTTGCGGGCCGGGGCGGGCCTGGGCCGAACATTCACGGTCTGGTTCGGGCCTGGGCCGGGCCTAGGCCTAAATTCTAGTTTGCGGGCCTTGGCCGGGCCGGGCTTGAAAATTGTTTGCCGGCCTGGGTCGAGCGTGGACTCTAACTGCTAATTGCGGGCCGGGCTTGTGTTCAAATTATAGGCCCGCGAAGGGCACTAAATATATATATATATATATATATATATATATATATATATATATATATATATATATATATATATACAGAGAGAGAGAGAGAGAGAGAGAGAGAGAGAGAGAGAGAGAGAGAGAGAGAGAGAGAGAGAGAGAGAGAGAGAGAGAGAGAGAGAGAGAGAGAGAGAGAGAGAGAGAGAGAGAGAGAGAGAGAGAGAGAGAGAGAGAGAGAGAGAGAGAGAGAGAGAGAGAGAGAGAGAGAGAGAGAGAGAGAGAGAGAGAGAGAGAGAGAGAGAGAGAGAGAGAGAGAGAGAGAGAGAGAGAGAGAGAGAGAGAGAGAGAGAAGAGAGAGAGAGAGAGAGAGAGAGAGAGAGAGAGAGAGAGAGAGAGAGAGAGAGAGAGACAGTGAGCATGAATGAGAAAGAGACTGGGAGAGAGAGAGTCTGAGACAGAGAGAGAGAGAGAGGCCGAGAAAGAGAGAGATGTGGGGGGAGAGAGAAAGAGAGCGAGAGCGAGAGCGAGAGCGAGAGAGAGAGAGAGAGAGAAAGAGAGCGAGAGAGAGGGAGAAATAGAAAGAGAGAGCGAGAGCGAGAGCGAGAGAGAGACAGACAGACAGAGAGAGATAGAGAGAGAGAGAGAGAGCGAGAGTGAGAGACAGAAACAGGGGGAAAAAATTCCTGTTTGGGTAGTGTAGTGACAAAGGAGGAACATGTGAAGACAGGATTGGAAATTCAAGATACACATTCATCACATTAAATACAGTGTGAAATACAACACCCTTCTCAAAAAGAAGTACAATTCGAATCATCAATATAAATATCTGTTTCACTGGCGGAGTCTTGGAGGCTAACCAAGACAACTATAAGACAATCTCACCATTCAAAAAAATATATTCAAGAAACATCTACAAAATAAAATGGCAAAACAATGTCATAAATTAATACATATCTCACGTGGAGAGCTACCCAAAACGATAGCAGGCAAGATATTGACTGAAGTAAATGTACATGGATATGTTATTACGTCGGAAAAATACCAATATTGTACGAATGGAATTCACAAAGGAAGGGAACACTTGGAAGAAAAACATAGCTGCAATAGGTAATCTAATTGAGAACTGAATAAGTATGGATCCCCTGTTAAATATTTTTGATGAATGTTGTTTCGTCCTGATGCCCCTGTTGGAGGAAAGCTACTGATGTAGCATTGTTCGGGGCGTTTCTGACCGTATTTTTGCCATAACATCAAAATGAATTAATTCTATGGATTAGCACGTAATCATGTCGATCACCCGTGATGCGCGATCGTGATTGTATTTCATAAAATGTCACACTTTGAACATCTGCAATACACACGTTCAACTTTTAATTACGAATATTTAAAAAAATATCTTTAGAAATAGCCATTGCGTCAGTGTACAGCAGATAATGTGCACAAACATTATTTCACCATTCATCATGTTTAAGTAAGTATTCACTTAGAAACGCAACACAATCAACATTGTCACTCTAACAGTATGCGCTAGCAGAATTATGAGCCAACATTGAAATTACGACATTTTGCAAAAAATATTGGGAATCACCAGAAATGCTCCACAGCCAACAGACCAGTGTTAGTGTTGCCAGCACAAGAAGAAACAATTAAATGTGCTTACCCTACTTGACACGACAAATGACCCTCACTTGGACAGTTGGTGACTCTTGCTTGCTCCTCGTCGCCTTATATTCCTATTCGTGGCATAAATAATTTTTGGACGAATCCATCCCAAATTTTAAATGGCAAGGCGTGGTGCTGGTTAATTTGACACCCCGCAGCTTTGGTGCATGGGGTGTTTGTCTCTTCACATCCATCGCGTTATTGGCACTGACGTAATGACAGCTGTGCCGTGCAAATAACACGCTCTCTAACACGCAATCGGACATGTTAAAACAGCTCATAGATAAGCTAAAAAAAGTAAAACGAAGAGCAACTAAAAAATGTTCACAACTGCGAGATTTTATTTATGAAAGCCGCTTAATAGAATGTGGTTTAAAAACACTAGAAACAAGGATATTAAGAAGAGACCAAATAGAAGTATTTACATATTGAATGGTTATGAGGATATTGATATGTTCTTCTTATTTTGAAATTTTTTTGGCTTTCTGCATCTAGATTTGTATGCATACGTATGCAGGAGAAAACCCAACTTTTCCTATTTCGTCAGTGAAGTGACAAAGGAGGATCATATGAAGACAGGATTGGAAATTCCAGATAAATATTGATCACGTTAAATACAGTGAGAA
This sequence comes from Lamellibrachia satsuma, assembly GCA_033239005.1. NCBI lineage: Eukaryota > Metazoa > Annelida > Polychaeta > Sabellida > Siboglinidae > Lamellibrachia > Lamellibrachia satsuma. The sequence goes on along the minus strand of BSQZ01000016.1, from coordinate 2,086,401 downwards.
ATGCAACACCCTTGTCAAAAAGAAATACAATTCGAATCAACAATATAAATATGTGCTGCACTATGGGGATGTCATGGAGGCTAACCAAGACAACTATAAGACAAATCTCACCATTCATAAAAAACATGTCCAAGAAACAACTACACTAAATGGCAAGACAATGTTATACATTAATATCTCATGATGAGAATACAAGACAAGATATTGATTGGAGGAAATGGATATGGCAGAACTTCGGAAAAATGCCAATATTAAACGATTGGAATTCACAAAGGAAGGGAAATTTGGAAGACAAACATAGCTGTAGTAGGTCAGTTAAAGGAGAACTGAAGACTTATGGAACCCCCTGAAAAAAAGTTTTTGAGAAGTGTTGTTTCGCGGCTTAACTAGCATTGTTGGGGTACGTTCCTGACCGTATTTTTGCCGCACAAACACACACACACACACACACACACACACACACACACACACACACACACACACACACACACACACACACACACACACACACACACACACACACACACACACACACACACACACACACACACACACACACACACACACACACACACACACACATACACCCACCCACAAACACACACACACACACACACACACACACACACACACACACACACACACACACACACACACACACACACACACACACACACACACACACACACACACACACACACACACACACACACACACACACACACACACACACACACACACACACACACACACAAACACCCACACACACACACACACACACACACACACAAACAAACTCACACACACACACACACGCGCGCACCCACATGCCCCCCCCCACAAACACAACCACACGCATACGAACAAGCACACGCACACGCACATGCACACCCACACCCACATCCAGACGCACACGCTAATGCACACGCACGTGCACTCTCTCTGTCTCTGTATATCTCTGTATAGTGTGTGTGTGTGTGTGTGTGTGTGTGTGTGTGTGTGTGTGTGTGTGTGTGGGTGTGTGTGTGTGTGCGTGTGTGTGTATATATGTGTGTGAGCGTGTGTGTGAGTGTGCGTGTGTAATTACACATGCATGTCAGATATTATGTCTTCGTTACTTCAATGTTTGCAGTATCAGTAAATTCATGCATTAGACTGTGGATATCTACGCAATGTACACAGCCGAAACTAAAGCGTAAAAACATTGCATGTTACCTGGTTGTTAATATGTGAGATGAAAGGAGCTATAAGTCAGCTATAATAATTACACTACGTAGTCGTCACAGCGGGTGAACTCATGGGTTCTAATGGAAACCATTTCGACTCAACGATATATACATTTACGTTGCGTGATTGCAAAGCCTAAACACCGAATCTAAACAAGCGGACAACCGTTACACGCCAGTGTCTTGACTAATGAGACACCAAGCTCAGAAAGCATTGCGATCATTCACGCAAATGAGCAGTCAAAGCTGATACAGGGCATTTGTGGAATCGTGAATCTAGTGAATTATACAACACACAAACTTTACAGGTTTTGTTCCGTAGCATTTTTGTGTGTAATAAACTGACGCTGCCAACTCTATTGACATTATTATATGGTATTCGTTTGCATGTGCACCGTTTGTGTTTAATGATAATGTCGTGCGGCCTTACTTCACAAGTTCTCTAGTGACGTCAACTCAGGGTGACCACGTGCAAAACATCCACACATATGCAATGTTTGTGGTGCAATGAAGAGCATGATTAATGACAATACAAAAACCAGTACGCGGCGACAAAAACAATAAGTGTTGCGAGAATCTTCAGCATAGTGCAGTACATTAATGCCTTGGCAAAAACTAAAATGAATGGCACTGCGTGCGGGTATTGAAAAAGACGGAGACCAAAAACGAACGGACGTATGTGGCTTTTAAAGATCCCCCCGATGCAACCCATGACACAGACCGGAGGTGAAGGGTAGTTGATGAGTCATCCAGGTGTGCACCCCAACGATCGTCTCTAGGGATGACTGAGACTGGGAGATTTCTCCACAAATGTGATGAATGTTTCTGTCTTGTGTGCAACTGTTTTATTATACGTATGACGTCATACTTGCGACCAAGTACAAGGTGTTTATTACTCTGGGGTTAAACGAGTATTTATGGGTGCTAGTATCCGGATATATGTGTCTGGGTCAAAACTAATATCGAAGCGGTCAATTGTATACCGCGCCTCTATAACAATTGTTGCAGACATGTTTTTCGTATACACAGTTTCAACTTCAATCATTCATCCACGCTGCAGTTTTTGCGCAATAAATGTTCGTTCTTATAATTTCCTCACTGGAATCCGCCTCTGTCTATTCACAGGTACAAATGCATACAGCTGG
>BSQZ01000016.1:2031530-2079030 GCA_033239005.1 Lamellibrachia satsuma | reverse complement strand
TGCCCAGTTGCTTCATAATACACTGACCTGGAGACAGGCACCAATGATTTTGTAGTCTTTTGGCATATTTGAATCAGCTGGTGGCTTGTGTACATGATTACCATGGCGACCGTCACAGTTCACTGAATATGACACAGTAGTTACAACAGCAGTGTCTCATAGAAAACTTTAACATTCAATAAAACCACAAATATCTCAGTCGTATTTGAGACATTGCAGTAGTCCACATCTGTTCAAAACAAAACTAGATGTAACGTTAAAGTACAGTATATCATCAAGCTTAAAATCGTGACAATAAAAGGGCGACAACGTTAAACTGTGGCAACGTAAGCGCACACAATAATAGCATATACACAAGTATAACATATACACAAGAATAACATATACACAAGTATAACATATACACAAGTATAACATATACACAAATATAACATATACACAAGAATAACATATACACAAGTATAACATATACACAAGTATAACATATGCACAAGAATAACATATACAGAAGAATAACATATACACAAGTATAACATATACACAAGTATAATATATACACAAGAATAACATATACACAAGTATAACATATACACAAGAATAACATATACACAAATATAACATATACACAGCACAATGAGAACTAATTGTACACCAATGCATCATCAAGTATATTTATTACTGCCAACGTACAAATTACAATTTATTTTATTCATTCGCACTTAGTTTTCTTCTCTGACTATAATTTCATATGCATGTCATTTATATTAGGCCTACATAAACCGTGCGTAACGTCGGTGCAATGTTCATATGTAGTGTGAATGATGTGCATAATGCAATGTTCATATGGAGTGTGAATGATGTGCATAAGGCAATGCTGAACATACGCATTTGCTACTCAACAGGCCAAGGTAGCAACAATCCTATACCGAAGAAAGAGAATGGGTGCGGGCTAGATAGCTGTAAAGGCCGAGGCGACGGCGGCATGTACCCCACATGTTGTAACAAACCGTGCAACTACTTCTACAAGTGTGTCCGACGTGTTGTCGTCTACGACGTTTGCAATCGACGCAACTACTGCGTCATGAACGGACGATGCAGTGAGTATTCGTGCTACCAGTGCCTACGCTAGCCATATCTAACACACACTAGATATCCAGTAGAGGGCATCACTTGACATCCAGGCATTTCTCTTGTGCTGTTCCTAACCCATCGTATATTAAAATAATTTGTTCACTTGTGAAGGCTACCTTGATAAATATATACATTACTGACTACAATATAACATGTCGTATTGTTTTATTTCGGTGTTTCGGCGTGAAAGGGTGTATTTTGAAAAGTGAGCGGTTTTTTAAATGGGTGTTTTGAAAATACACAATTCGCATTAAAAAAAAGATGTTTCGTGTCCAACAATAAAAAGGGGTATTTGTTATCATCGTACGCATCGCGTGATCCCATCGCGTGAAAGATTTCTGTGGATTGGACGTCCTTGATAGTCAACCAGTGCACTGTTTTTTAATGGGTGTTTTGAAAAGTACACAATTCGCATTAACAAAAAAAGAGAGCCGCGACAAAACCAGCGAAAGATTTCTATGGATTGGAGATCCTTGATAGTCAACCCGGGCACTGTATATTGGGTTTCGCAGACAGGCACTAATCTATGTTTCATGGGCAGTGAATGCACATTGTTGGCAAGACATACCACATTCCTGCCTTCTTCATTCTAGGACCTTGCGGCGACACTTGTGAGGGCAGATGTGATGGCAGATACCAGTCGGTGAACAGACCCCGCCCTTACTTCTACACATGTGAAGGCGGACAGCTGTTCTACCAAGAGTGTCAGCCCTTCCAGATCTTCAACCCCTGGACTAAGAAATGCCGTGAGTTATGTTGTCTACTCACCTTCATATGTCGTCGTGTCATACTTAAAGGACATGACTGCCAAGATGTTTCTGGATCGATCGACTGTATATCAAATATGTCTCATTATTACAATTTAAACGTGTCACAATTGTTTTAGTATTTGTTATTACTTATGAAAGATGGTAAAACTAGAGGACTCGAAGTAATATTAGTAAAGGATCACTATAGATTGGATATCAGAAATTATTCATTCTCACAGAAGACAATAAACGAACACATTCTCTACTGATTTTGTAAATGCTAACAACGAGAAAAAGGAAGTTTGAAAGCACAATTTGACATATACCTCGAAAGGGCGGGTTTCACATAGTTAAAACAGAAATTGTGGTATCTCGATCAGTTAATGGCTCCCATGTCCACGTGACATCTGGGCGTGTTGTCCATGGTGGAAATCTTGTTAAATATTGATTCCGCATGTGTTTCGATCCTATTTGACTGTGTCACCTTTTTATTTAATTTGTTAACGGGATATATTGCGACGCACCTACGCAGTATTGAATCGAATTTACGTCTTTATTTCGACAGAATGCTTCGAGGGATCTTGCCTGCAAGGGAATGGCTACAGAGCTTCCTTCTGTAGAGGAAAGGAATGGCGCGTGTTCTGCGTCGGCGGATTCCCGCGATTCTACAGACGCTGCCCCCGACCCACGCCCTTCGTCTGCTGCCGCACTAACGTGTGCATCTCGGCTTGCAACTCGTACAATAGAGGCAGCCGTTGCTGCAATTAGTGGGTCCGCCTCACTGGAGAAAGAGAGAGACATACAATTATAGGTGATGTTTGTTGTAGACAATATAATATACTATTTCTCATTATCGGGTGCCGTGCGTGTCGCAAACGTAGGCGATCGTTTGCATCTGTGTCACTATCTCATCGCGTCACCTGTAAACTCTGCTTTTCTTTTTTTTTTAATTCGGCGTACGCTTTTCCTACTACTGTTTGCAGTTCTTAGAAATGTTCTTCATAGCGTTTGCTTTCTGTCCGTGATACACTGAGCAGTATTTTCTAGAACCACAAATATGTTGCTTCTGTGGCCATTTCTGATTGTTTTAGTAACTAACCATAATTAACATTATTTTGTTAAGATAAATGTTCACTCAGTACATCTGGCTATCAATAGTGTTTATTGTGGTAAATAACTGGTATATAAAACAAGCAGCAGAATTAATAGCCGCGTGTGAAGCAATGCCGAATGTTTGTTTATATTTAGAATGTATGTCAGATTATCAATCTGGACGTGTTAGTAAATGGTATTCGTTTGTGATGTTGCAGATTCGACAACTGAACTAATAGCGACGACCACCTCAATGAGACAAGACGACACCGTTCATTCACATCACTACACATCTACTTCCGCGTGACCCGAGTCACGAAGCATAGTTCCTCATATACGTGTACTGTACATTGCTTACAAACAATAAAATTCCTGCTGTGTTTACGTTCTGTGTTGTATTTTGTTGTGCACATTCGTAACATATACAAAATGACACACTATAACATTTTATTTTTTAAGTAACGGGTGTTTGTTTTTCTAATAACGGGATTTTGTTGGATCAACAAGGTTCAGTCAATCTGATGGGAAAGTATTTTTATATATATATTTTTTTCCATTGCCAGTTTGTGTTGATGGGTCTGACACCTTCCATTATTTCCGAAATTGAATACAGCTGTTCAGTCGCTGTCGACGTCTCTATCCAGGCCGATCTAAAAGACGCCGTTGCAATCCTCGCGACAGTTCGCACTAAGAAGGAACAACCTGAGGTAACGTCTCAGAAAGCGGCGTAGCGGAGGAAAGTATCGATTTCCATTCGCCTCCTTAATTCCCGAGTTTGTGATGGGATCAATCATGAGACTTGCAGTAGAACAACTGGGGTATATCCTGAACAAATTAGTATACCTATTGTGTAATCGAGATAGGTGTAGACCAACTGGGGATGTACAATTAGAAGATAAGGTCATACCAAGACTTATTGGTCGGTTTAAACTTTAGGGATTGGTTATTCAAGATTTAACAATATTTAACAAGATTGCCATCCCAAACAACAAATTCCAGATGGCAAGTGAACAAGGAAGCCATTGGCTTATCGAGAGTCCAACAATTTACTCATCTATTTGTAGCCCGCCCTTATCAAATATCTGTAAATTCTATTTAAAATAAAAAAACATATATTTGCATGTGACTTTGCCGTAACGTTTCAATAGGGTTTTTAATCCTATTTGTAATGCTAATGTAGGAAGCGCATTTGTGGTGGTAATGTTTCTTCATAGATTTCGATGGTAAAATTATAAATCGGTCGTTTCTTTGACCACTCCCAATTAACCCCCGATGCACGTGAAAGTGTTTTTTTTGTGCATAATTTAAGAAAAGATAACTGGGATTAAAAAAAATAACCATCTTGGTAAAGGGCCTGGAAATGCTAAACCCGAAACTTTAAATGTGTGAACCTTTTTGGATCACACATTTATTTGTAGCATTTGTCCTTTAAAACAAATCTTGCTAATTTAAAACATTATTCATAGATGGTACGATTCTCATCCATATCTCCTACAACTGACCTACTCCAACTACAAGGTTTTTGTTTTATAGTGTATTTTTTCGGTGGTTGTGCGCTTATAATTTTTTTTATTGTTGGAATTTGTCTTGTAGATGTTTTGGTTACTTTCCAACAGCAACACAATTTTAAAATTTATATTAAATATTCGAATTGCAATTCTTGTTGAGAAGGACGTTGTATTCTAAACTATTGGCCTTTGGCATCTTCGCCTGTTCCACATTTATATGTCAGTACACTGCCCAAATAAGACAGTTGTGTGTGTGTGTGTTTGTGTGTGTGTTTGTGTGTGAGTGTGTGTGTGTGTCTCTCTCTCTCTCCCTCTCTCCCTCTCTCTCTTTCTCTGTCTCTCCCTCTCTCTTTCTCTCTCTCTCTCTCTCTCTCTCTCTCCTTCCCTCCCTCCCCCTCTCTCTCCCTCTCTCTTTCCCTTCCTTCCCCTCTCTCTATGCTGGCATTGCAGGTGATCACTGCCAGTGTGTATGTCGTCATCACTGGTTGTCTCACGTGATCACACGAGTCACGAGAGATACAGTCTATATAAAATAAACGTTTAGGTGGTGGTGGAATCCTCGTAAAAATGAAGGGCTGCAATACATCAACACTAGTAAAACGACATCACTAAACGTGGATTTTTACGTTGTCCCAATTGCTACCTTAACCAATGTTACTATAAGTCCAGAATATTGACCTACAAACGGGCGATGTGGACCGGCCGTGGATTATCTTCCGCGAAATTCCAGGTATTTCCCTTGAATTTTTTTTTTAATCAGTGATTGTTTTCTATAACACTTTCTCACACAACTTCACATAAGCTGTGTAACATCAGCATATTCTCTGATTTCGGGAATCGGTCACGATTGATCTGAAGCCGGGAAGTTGACTGCCTGTGGTAGGCTGACCAAGATAATGGTGGTGGTGGTGATGGTGGTGGTGGTGGTGATGATGATGGTGGTGGTGGTGGTGGTGGTGGTGGTGGTGGTGATAGTTGTTGATGCTTGTGGTGGTGATGGTGGCGGTGGTTGTTGTGGGGATGGAGGTGATGGTGTACTGCGCCGAGGCAGTACACTATCATGAAGAATACATCTAGCTCACCCATCAAAACAAGCGTTAGACTGTTGTCAACCGTTTAATGCAAGTTATGTTTCAATTACATTTATTTAGTATCAATTCTATCAGCGCCCAGTCGGTGTGCAGTGTGACAGTTGTGCGAAAACGTTAACCTCGCCAGCGAGAGGTTAAACAGTACTAAGAACATTAAAGCTCCTACCGCGTCGATCGGTCAGCAGAGAATTAAAGAAAAAAAACGACAACATGTAGTTTAGTGATCATTGAATGTAGTTTAGTGATCATTGAATGTAGGTGTTACTGATGCACTAAATTTTCTAGGCCAAGCATCGCATAAACGTTCGTTCGTAGCCGCTGGCATTATAAATGATAGCACGACATGCACATCTATGCAATTGTGCGTGCTGTGAGTTTACCACAACGCTTGGAGCTATGGTGCATCCAGATTCTCGTTGGGGCTCTACAACATGTCTGGGGAGCGTGAGACGGTCCGGTGTATTTGAATAGGCATAATAATGTAAATTTTCCGCAGAAGTGGCCGTTATCAATTACAATACAAAGCGCAGCCCTGTCGTGCCCTGCAGCTATATATCAAATTTGATGTTTCTTTGGGCTCGGCAAGCAGTGCATTATTCCTCTTCACCTGCAAACTTTAAGAAGGCATTAGGACCAAAGAGCATAACGCAACATTAGTTAATGAACAGTTTAAGTTAGATACGAGAAAGTACTAATTTTCACAGAAGACAATAAATGAATGGAACAAACTGTCAAAAGATTATGTGAATGCTAGCAATGTAAATATTGTTGAATAAAATTGGCAGATATCTATAAAAAGGTGGGTTATACACAGATGCTCAATTTGTTGGACTCTCCATAAGCCAATGTGTTCCTTGTCTACTTGCCATCTGGAACTTGTAGCCTTGGTTGACAATCTTGTTAAATCTTGTTAGACATTTTAAAACTTGTTAAGTTACGGGCAACATGTGACGCGCCTTGGAAATGGCCGCTGCAATGACGGCTATAAAAACGAGAAGCATTTAATGTTGCCTCTCCACATCATAAATCCTTCTTGTTGTATTCATCGCCTTACAGAAGTGTGCGCAATAGTTACACATGCTCACGTGAATAGCGAAGTGGGTGAAAGTTAGGTTTTTATAATACAGTGCGGCATCTAACCATTGGGACAGCTCACAAACTTTACACTTCACTGGCAGACCTATTCATTCCAACGCCATCTCGACTACTCTGGGAAGCTTTCAGCCACGCGAAGACTTTTAGTTCCGATATCAATACATGTATGTAGCCAAGTACTCATATATGCAGCTGAGTGATATATGGCAACGTGGGATGAAAGAAATTGTCAAAGCTTCGAAACGGCAGCAAGTAGATTCGAACCCGGGCTCTCTCGATTGAGAACCCAACGTTCTGACCGCTACACTACCGCGCTATTGAACGGCGAAAACATGAAGAAAATATAAGAAAATATATTAATATTAGTCACCACGACTTGTTTCTGCACTTAGTTTGCAGCAATATTCAAACCAACGTCAGAGTAAAACCACGTATTTGTCTAATGAACACGTTTAACTACGTTTTCCATGCTAAATAAAGTTTTTGTTTACGCCATTATTGACTAGTATATGTGAACACCCCTGTGATGGTATTTGGTGACAGTATGAATAGACATTATCGTGATGGTCTATGGTGACAGTATGAGTTGACAGTTTCGTGACGGTCTAATGTGACAATATGAGTATACATTCTTGTTATGGTCTATGATTACTGAATGTGTAAATGTGTAATGTTTTGTTAACTAAATTCCTCAACCACACGACACAAAATGTATGCGTCAGTGCTCAGTGAAGGCTGCATGAGGACACGATGGAATTAATCAATTAGTGTTGTGTTGAAATGTGGTAGTCACCAGACACTAACCAACATTGATTAGTTTTGCTGACAGGACGATTGAAGTTGCAAAATAATGAGATATATTATATACCGATCAACTGATCCCACACATTTTCAAGTGGAATGACACTGCCGTAGCGTTTTAGTGTCACAACTAAAACTGCCTTCCACCTTCGAATAATCTTATGCACATTATCTTTGAAGGCAATTGAATTATAGTTATATAACAAGTGATCTGCTGCATTTGGATATGTCGTAACGACGTTGCCAACGCTACTGATGATGATGTGTAATTATAAATGTTGTTCGTACCTCGGTTGTTGTACGCAACGATAAGGTCAAACGGTCTTACTTCACTAGTTTACTAGTGACATCATCTATGGGTGACCTCGTACGGGCAAGACATATAAATATAAGAAATATCATACTCCTCTAACACCCCAGTTGACTCAGTGAACACAGCCAATCTCGTGACTTGTCGCAATTGACGTGTGGATAGGCCATGAAGCGTACGATTAATTACGGTACAAAAAACAGTAGGTGATGCCAAAGACCAATGAAGCTTCAATACGATGCAATGAAGTAATGTCTTGTGACAACTATTGATTGGGCACTGTGGGCAGGGAGGGGTGGAAACTAGTGGCATAGGAGAAGCTTCAGCATGATGCAATATGAAAAGAGAAATGCTAAATTTAAATGTGGCGCGCTAACGTCAAATAATGACCATATGTTGCGCTCAAAGATCTCCTCTAAGAAACCCAGAACAGAAGCCTGTGGTCAAGAATAGTTGATGATTGATGTGCACCCGAACGATCGTCTATTGAGAAGAGTGAGATGTGATAGGTGCTTTTATCTAGTGTGCAGCTGTTTTACTACACGTATGACGTCAAACTTGCGTGAGGAACGTGTAGACGCTATGCGTGAGCACTGCGTTACACGGGAACCAGACAGGCCATCTCTAGTTCGATTGCAATCCAAGTGAATGCAGCATAACTCACCATAAGCATTACACATTATAATGACAAACACCGCATGCTCTTGAGTCAATTAAAACTGTTGTTACATGATACATTATATAAACATTCCAAAACTTGTATTGAATTAAAAACAGGCGCACTGTAGAGTATAATAAACATACAGTGGACGGACAGTACGTAGCATAAACACTTCGGGCTGTAGCAATTTGTTTTCTTAAAAGTGGCTGATTCTCCATAAGCGACGCAGTTTAATTAATACGGCGGAAATATGAAACGATTCCGTCCAAACCAACACAAACAGTGTATTAAAAATAGGGTTGAGAATCCACCCGATACTGCACTGCTCTATGCCGGCTAAGAACAAAGACAAACAATACATTATGTAAACACACAAGGAGAGCGCACAGATGTAATAAACGCATGAACGTCACTGATAGAACACAACGGCACAGAAGAAGCCATTATTTACCGAGAATCACACGGGAGGCGTTACCTGCCATGACAGCAGGTGGTCTATGATATGAACTGAACGGTCAGTATAATGGACAAAAACCAGTAGTAGGGATACACCTACATATACATATAAATATAAATATATAAATATATATATATATATATATATATATATATATATATATATATATATATATATATATATATACATGATTTCGGGGATTGAGATCTTTAGTATGTGTGACAGGTAATATAGGAAAGTGTATATGGTATGTTTATCACTGTGTGACAGTTGTTTTGGAAAGGTGTTCATATTGGAAGTCTGACCGGCGGCGGTGGTTACGTAATGCTTTTAAATTCCATTGAGGGCTGACATATTGGCATCCTGCATAGGACTGTTTGTATTATTATGGAGTTGGTAGTTAGGATTTTGAATTAAAATATATGTTTTTTATAAAGACAATTATTTAGTTATTTTAATATATATATATATATATATATATATATATATATATATATATATATATATATATATATTAGTTCACGTGTAACTTTATATGTGTTGATTTCAAAGCATATGGGATGGATGTAACAATGTGTGGGTCAAGACATAGTATGATTGTCTTACCCGATGAGGTCACCTAGTAGGAGGATCCATATTGGTAGGACGGAGTAACCTAGTAGGAGGATCACTATTGGTTGTGTGTGTCACACGGTGAAAATATGGGGTTTTGTCCGTGGACAGCGCGGAATAAGTGATAGAAAGCGGACAGTTTTAACAGAACAAAGATGTCAAGTTCTAAGATGGCAGAGAAATATATGAGGGCTGGAAGCAAATCGTAGGCAAAGCATATCCGGTATTTATGAGCTAGCAAGAAGAAGCTAGAAACATTGCTACATCACCAGCGACTGGACGTTTACCAGCAGAATAATTATCACGGAGTGTCGGGTGTTCGAGATTGGTGAGATGGGCATTGAAACTTCAACCTGAGCGGTATCGGGTTAAAATAGTCCTTAGGAAAGAAAAACGTTGGTGCATATTACCTACGCCGATATAAGGTGTTGGTTTATTATACACAGGATATGTTAGAATATTCGGTGATAAGGTTGGATGTTGTAGTTATAACCACCCATGTTGAAGTCTTGTTGTGGGGAATAATATAATTAATTCGGGGATTGATATCTTTATCATGTGTGACAGGCAATTTAGAGAAGTGTATATGGTATGTTTGTCACTGTGTGACAAGCATTTTGGAAAGGTGTTTAAGCTGGGAATCTTAGCTGACTGGTGGTGATTAAGTAATTCTGGAAGGTTGGTCAAAGTTCGTTCCATTTAGGGCTGATATATTAGCATCCTGTATAGGACTGTTTATACTATTATTATAGGTTTGGTAGGTAAGATTTTGAATTAACATATATGTCTATTATAAAGAATATTAATTAGTTATGCGTGTGTGTAAATATATCTGGTGTAACTTTATATGTGGTGATTTCAACGCATATGGGGTGGATGCTAAAATGTGTGGTTCAAGACACATAGGATGATTGTCTTACCCGTAGGACGGGTTTAACCTAGTGAGATGATCACTACTAGTTGTGCGTGTGTGTGTGTTACACGGTAAACGCATACTTTCTGTTCTTTGTGTATTTGTGTATATACACTTATAGTTGGTTCGACTGAAGACTCGATTACGGGTCAATTATTATTCACCGAATTACGAGATGTTCGTGTGATATCGTCTGATATCCATGCCCCGTGTGTCTCCCGCAGGGAGTGTTTAATATGATACATATTGTTTTAAGAATGTAATATCACAATGAACTATTGGTGGAAGAAAGGAACGATGGTTGACTGAAGAGCCCTATTTTTGATTGTTTTTGTATGAAGATGGGGACATTTTAAGTTAAGTGTTGTTTATGGATATTAGTTTAGTATAATATATATATTTGTGCTAAGTTAGTTGTTTCTACAGAAATCATTGAGATTTATTGAATGCGAAATATATTCTGGTTGAACGTGCATGATATAATTACAGACGTCTTTCTCCATATCCTGAATCCAACCCTCAAGTTTCGCTTCACCTGGATATTTTGTCTCAAGCTGGGTACGTACAGCGAACAGCCTGTGGATTTACAAAACTCACAGCAACATATGGGAAGGCCTCTGTGTATAGCAAGCTGCACCATATTATGTTCATATTGTTTAAATGTCTAAATATTCAGCAGTGTGATTTATGTGTGAAAACAGAATTGACAAATGTATCTGAAGGGATAACCACATATAGACGAACAAATGTCATCTCAGTAAGCCAGTGGTTTCCTACTCAGCATGTCATCTGAAGTTTGTTGTATTTTGGATGGCAACCTTTCATGTCTTGGTAGTGGTCGTTTAATAATACCACTTCTTCGCCATCCAGCGCAAGTCAGTTGTGGATAAGTGAATCTTGTGAAGCAATCAGCTAATTCGGGCAAATAGCACCAGCATGAGCGTATGTAGAATGTCCATATAACTTAACTGTCCCCTGTGTACGGTGCCAAACACGCCACTGCTGTCGTACACACTGCCTGATTGGCGCCTCCCGCCTATCACACGACACTACAGCACATCCAGGCGCCCCCTGCCTTTGGGGGAGCGCACAAGAAGGTCGCACATTTACCGCTGTGTGGCCTGTTTTACTTATCCAGGCATAGACAACAGGTAGAAGGATCGGAACACCGGCGTCAACATATGCATCAAAGAAATACATTATTTATATGTTGATCTAATAGGTGTACGTTGTTTTTTATAATGTCAGAAAACAACTCGTCAGTCAACGTGTCGAAGTTCTTTGTTTCACTAGTGGTGCTTTCCGTCGCCATCGCCTTGAAAGGGAATGCCGCCGCTCTCAATAAATTAACAAAGGACGTTATAGAGTGCTATAGCTCCTCTGTACAGAGTACTGATTTAACGTGTTGTGACACCCCAACAGGGACTGCTGGACAGGGTCTTGTCTAAAGAGGGACGAGCCGTCCACTATCTGCAATTAAATTGCCATAAAGACCACGCCTAACAGTGGTAGTCATGTCTGCTCAATTTGAATACGACAGCTTGGTCAAGCCACATTCATATTTTATTCCATCCCTTATCCACTGCACTGTACATATGAACATATTTTATTCCATCCCTTATCCACTGCACTGTACATATGAACATATTTTTTTCCATCCCTTATCCACTGCACTGTACATATGAACATATTTTATTCGTTTCCTTATCCACTGCACTGTACATATGAACATATTTTATTCCATCCCTTATCCGCTGCGCTCTACTTATTAACATAGGTTTACATAATGTAGGATGAGATTACATATTACATAATGTCATTGTATTTACAGTCATTAGTCATTTTACTGTTTTATCGTGTGTCTTTTATATGTGAATTTATATGCATTTTAATAAGATAAGAATGCAATGTTTTCCTGCAAAGCACACTAGAATCAATTGCACGCCAGTGCCTCATCAAATATATATATATATATATATATATATATATATATATATATATATATATATATATATATATATATATATATATATATATATATATATATATATATATATATTATTGTCAAAGAACAAATTACTGTTTACTTTATTCAGTCCTATTTAGTGTTCATTCCTGACAATGCTAGCATAGGTAAGTAATTTATATTAAGCATACATAAGCCCTGTGAATCGTCGGTGCAGTGTTCATATGGAGCGTGAGTGAAGTGTATAGCGCAATCCTGAATATATGCACTTGTTCCTCCACAGAATTCCTTGTTCCTGCGTCATAAACGGATGATGCGGTGAGTATTCGTGTTACCAGTGAATACGCTAACCATATCTAATGTAGACGAGCTATCCAGTAGATTCCTCCACAGAAAAGGTGATAATCATGGTCAACCGAATGGCCATGACATGGGTTGCAGACAGTACAGCTGTATAAGCTGACACGAGTGTGGTATGTATCCGTTGTAACTACTGCTACGGGTGTGTCCGACGCGTTGCCGTCTACGAATCTTGCTCTCGTCGCAACTACTGCATCATAAACGGATGATGCGGTGAGTATTCGTGTTACCAGTGAATACGCTAACCATATCTAAAGTAGACGAGCTATCCAGTAGAGGGCATCACTTGACATCCTGGCGTTTCTCTTGTGCTGTTTCCGACCCAACGTAAATTAAAAATAAGTTGTTCACATGTGTTGATTACCTTTGTAAATGTATACATTATTAGTTAAAATATGACATGTAGTATTGCTTTTAGTTCAGTGTTTCGGCGTGAAAGGGTGTATTTTGAAAAGTCAGCGTTTGCTTTTTAACCGGATGTTTTGAACAGTAGAACGTTTGCGTTTTAGAAAAGAAAAATGTTCCGTGTCCACCAATCAAAGAAATGGGTACTTGTTATCTTGATATCATCGTAACTATCGTGTTACCCCTTTTTACAACAGGGTGCTGGAGGCCGGGGCGAAACCAGCGAAAGAAATATGTAGATTTGAGATCCTAGTTAGTCAACCAGTACGCCGTCTATTGGGTTTCGTAAACACCGGCACTAATCTATATTTCACGGGCAGTAAATGCACCGGTTCGACAAGACATTCGTGCTGTGATTATACTAGGCCGTTGCGGTGACACTTGTGAGTGTAAATGTGATGGCGAATACCAATCGGTGAACGGAGCCCGCCCTTACCACATCACCTGTGAAGTCGGACAGCTGTTATATCATGGGTGCCAGCCCTTCCCGATAGTCAACCCGTGGACTAAGAAGTCCGTTGAGTGATAATGTCTAAACACCTCCGTATATCGTCGTGTCAAACAGAAAAGAAACGACCACTAAGATGTTTCTCATTAGCTTGACATGTACTCTTTCTTACAGAAGACAATAAACTGTTTCAAATAATTATCTACCAATTTTGTTAATGCTATCAGCGGGAATATATTTGACAAATAAATGACATATATTTCGGAAGGGCGGTTTACACATAGATTATGCAACACATGTTGTCTCTCAATAAGCTAATGGCGTCCTTGTCTAAATGTATTATGGGTGTTTAGTCCGTTATGGCTATCTTGCTAACTATTAATTATGCCTATATTTTGATCCTGTCTAATTTTGTGACAGAACTGCCTTTTTATTTATTTTGCTAGTAAGATCTCTTGCGCCGCACCAACACAGTAATGAATCGCACTTAAGCCTTTCGACAGGATGCTATGAGGGACTTTACCTTTACGGAGATATATGACACCGGCGATGTTTTTGCTAAAGCATGCAACTATCAAGTCTTGTAAGTTTGCAAATGTTTGTTTTTATTTCACGCTATCGCGATAAAAACAGGAAGTACGTATTGTCACGAAACGAGCCTTTTACATGATCCATTATTTCCGAAAGCGAGTTATGCAGAATGAGTCATTCTGTCTAGTACCACATACCGACACATACAGTGTAAACATTGTTTTGCAAATTACTTGGTAATTAATTATGAAAAGCCGTAAACATAATAACACTCGTCTTGGCCTTAACTAAATCTTCACATTTCAAAACGCCTTATTGCTGAAAAAGAGTGCTCGTATGTTCCATACGTTTTACTTCACAACCTAACCGAATTACTTGTTTCTGTAATATAGTAATGCCATGAATGTTTGTGGTGTAGGTGTTTGTGGTGCAGGTGTTTGTGGTGTAGGTGTTTGTGGTGTAGGTGTTTGTGGTGTAGGTGTTTGTGGTGCAGGTGTTTCCCCATATTTCACAGCAATAACTTAAATGTGGTAAACACAAAGAACAGTAAAATATATACATTCCATTTCGATCAATGAGACAATTTGCCTTATAAATGACTGCTGCAACTTTCGACATTTGTAATTGACCGTATTTATTTGATATTTACAATTTAGAGGTTCGTCAATATATACACCTAGAAATGTCATTACATGTACTCTGGTAATTTGTTGATTATTAATGAACAGATTAATTTAAATAAATTAGGCGGTTCCGGAATAACATGTAATTTATTTTCTCAGAAAGTCATTTAGCTAATTTCACAAGTACTCCATTTACCATACTCTGTAGCTCTTTTAAATTATTACCAGCGCAAGATATATTTTACTGGTGGAAATGTCTTTGAAAGCGGCCAAGCGTAGGACAGTAGTGATTTCCATTCGCCTCATTAATCCCCAAGCATATATTATATATATATATATATATATATATATATATATATATATATATATATATATATATATATATATATATATATATATATATGTGTGTGTGTGTATATATATATATATATATATATATATATATATATATATATAAATTTATATATGTGTGTATGTGTGTATGTAAGTATGTATGTATGTATGTATGTATGTATGTATGTATGTATATATGTATATATGTATGTATGTATGTATGTATGTATGTATGTATGTATGTATGCATGCATGCATGCATAATTTTTAATGCATTTTATGTTTGTTTTGTATACATCCACGAGTTCGTATATATGTATGTCCATTGAGATATGTTTATTTAGACAGAGCACTTATACAAATAAACACAATACACAATCATTACGTCATGGAAGTTCCCACAATGATAAATTCAACTGGGGTTATTTCTACACGGGAAGAGATTCTTTGCTTAGATTTCCATAACCAGATTTAGACAAAACAACAAAGTGAATTATGATAAAGAAAGGTTGGGCTAGTTTATTGGGATAATTGCAGAATAAGTACAGACGTCGTATATTACGAATTTATTATGCATGCACATTGATTGTGTATGTCAATATACTGCATTCAATTTTCCCGTGTTCGCAATTCTTGTTTGTAATCACCCAACAAGCTCCAATCACTCATCGTAACTTGGAAGAATTAGTACATATGTGTGTCCAGTAGGTACGTTTCCATAAGATACTGCATATGCAATATTGTCTCAACTATCCAAAAAACAATATTACTACCAATGTATTCGTAATACTTCCATATGACATACGGTCATGTTTTATGTGCATGCTTCATTCTACGGATTTTCTTCCGGAACACAGACGTGAACACTTATCCATGACTGACATCATACATTCATGTCGCGTTACCTCTCACATGTGGAGTCCATAGCTCGGTCTGACACACGCCGTGGAGTCGTGGATCATTTTACAGACTGTTTTTAAACAGACATTTGAACCTATTTACTACAGTTAGCCATAAAATATGTCAGATATTCCACAAGCAAGCGACGAGTTACTTAGCTAACATTTATGGTAACAACCGTTTCAGGGAAGAACTTTACAAATGGCGAGGTAGTATTCGAAATGAATAATACCGTAATGAAGTAACTGCGCATTCGATTCCGTATAAGATTCCTTTAATGGGAACTTACATTTTGGAAATGTTCGCCAACTCTGGCCAACACACGGCAAGTTCTCGAAATGGGGAACCTAAGATGTGTGAATTTGTGAATATTTCTCAGCCCTCTCCATATACCCTGTGCAAAAATCAGAGCAAGATTTTTACAAAATAAAAATGCTACAAATAATAAATGTTTGATCCAAAGACAAACAATCGGGCAACCTTCATATGTTTCACCGTATTACAACAGTGGAACGAATGTGTGGAATCTAGCAATACAACATATGAAAATGTGGTGTTTTGCTGGTTTAGGCACACGGTACTGCGCCAGATTTACAAGACATTAAGGTGCAGCACTTTTGTGATATTGGTCTACAAGCGTTCACATATGTGACACGGCTGGGGGTCCCTGAGGCTCAGGCTGCCTGATTGATGCTCCTTCGGCGGGAAGGAAAGAAAGGAGGTGGGAAAAGTCGGCTCGCTGAACAGCAGGTTGTGTGAAAAAAATTACATCATAATCAATGCTGGAAAACTGGCTGCTTTAGACAAAAAAGTTTATAATCAATAAATAACAATATATACCTCACGCCCAATCACGTATTGCTTCGTTTCTATCTGCGTGACTAGAGTTCACATTCCTTGGCCAAAATGGCGACTTCCATATACCCTAATCCAAGTCGGAGGCCCCATATGCCCCAATCCAAAATGGCAGTCTCCATAAACTCCAATCAAATATGGCAGTCTCTATGAACTCCAATCCAACGACCCGAAGTGATCCCCATTGATGCCCCTGTATACAATTGAATTCGCCTGCGGGTGGACATATGCATCGCAATTTAGCAACTCGTTGTCTTAATTTCACTGCGACGAGAAAATCTTAGTTATGGGCACAACGGTCCATATAGCAACAACAGATCACAACGGTCCATATAGCAACAATATACCAACATTGTTCGCCGAAGACAGGATAATCCAGTAGATGCCTAGTCGGAATTAAGACTGAAATGACCTCGCACCGGCTTAATTCAGAAGAGAGGTTAGATCAGTATAACTGATGTCCACTTCCAGCTGAACCAATATTCGCCAGAGGGCAGCACATGTATGTGTCCCGAGGAGGAAAGTTGGTCTTGGTAACTTCTAAGCATATTCGGAAAGAACAGCAATGCGTTTCTTCAGATTGTATAATGTCAAGCTTCTACGTAGTTATTGGGTGTCAATGGATGTGTATGTAAATGTTTTTTTTTGGAAGTGAATAAGTGAACCGGTGGAGAGTAACCCTAGCAATATCGACATTTTATATCAGCCGTCGTTATCAATTGTAGCTTTGGTGGCTGCGGTGGATATGGCGGTGGCAGCGGTGGCGGTGGCGGTGGCAGCGGTGGCGGTGGCGGTGGCAGCGGTGGCAGCGGTGGCAGCGGTGGCGGTGATGTTGTTGATTCTGCTAAGGTATTGTTGTTGCTTCAGCTGCGCCATAATGCTGCTACTGCTGCTTCTTAATGGTGCGTCATGCTGCGTCGTGATCAATCTACTACCGACTGCAAGTCATTGTCCTATATCATGACAATATGTGTCAGGTTTGGTTGTATGTACTGGCGATGCATTATCATAGATGAGCCGCGTACAACGAATTGCGCTAAAAACCCGGGGCGGACGGCGGGAGCACTAAATATGATCGTGTAGGTGCGTGTACGTCGATAATCTCGAACATTTTCCGTTGTGCGAACAGAATGTAGTCGATGATTGCGTTGTATTGTATTGTATTGTGTTGTATTGGGCTTTACATTTGGCTGTCATCTACCCGACTATGTTGTGCAATTTATTTGTCAGTTACATTTGCTTTAGTGGCAAAACTATTAGCAGTCATTTTGGTGAGCATGACGACTGTGCGAAACAAAGCTTTGACAGCGATCGGTTAAACAATACTAAGACTAGTAAAGCTCGTACAGCGTCGCTCAGTCGGCATTTAACCTTTCGAATATCAAGTAGGAGCAAACGTGACAACTTGTCGGATAGTAATCACTGAATGTAAATCTTAGTGATGCACTAAATTCACTAGGCTAGACTAGACTAGTTGCGTTCGCAGTCGCTGATGTTATTTATGAAAGTACACAGGGTGACGCTTAAATTTGCAATAACCATAAACAATCTATGCAAAGATGGATTTAGGTGATGGGGGAATACGTTACCTGTATACCACCCTTAAGACAACTGCCACGTTTTAAGGATAGCTTTCTTAACGCACTATTCGTGTTTGGGGCATCAGCTCACACTGATTGGGGCATTAGCTCACAATGATTGGGGCATCAGCTCACACTGATTGGGTGTGTATTAATTCTCACAAAGGACAATGAACAAATGGAACAAATATATGCTAACAGCGTGAATTTGTTGAAAACAAAATAAACAATAGGTCAATGGTCTGGATGACAATATTGTTAAAAGCAATAACATTAAGAGAACGAATGACCAAATGGTGGTATATAATGTCCACCCATAGGCGCGTTAAATTGGAAATGGATTGTTTAGTTCCCCGCGTGATTTCGATGTGTATAAACATATTTAAGAATATTAACATATTGTCAGAAATATTGTTTTCAAACTTATAGAATGCGATAGATCCAGAAGGCACAACGCAGCAATTTATAAAAAGTGCAGGCTGGATATCAGAAAGTGTTCAATCTCACAAAGATAATGATAAATGAATGGAACAAATCAGAAATTTAGAAAAAGCGAGGATGGTTGCGGCGAGGAATGTGGGTGAACGAGGAAGGAGGTAGAGAGTGCCTTTAGGTGGATAATATGCGCAAACTTGAATATTTTCCGTTGTGCGAACATAATGGAGTCGATGATTGCATTGTAGTGATATTTGTGTTTGGCGTTCATCTACCACCCTATATTGTGCAATTTATTTCTCAGCTACATTTACTTAGTACCAGAAGTATTAGCAGTCATTTGGTGTGCATGACGACTGTGCGAAAAAAACAGACTTTGACAGCGATCGGTTAAACAATACTAAAGGTGGTAATGCTCCTACAGCGTCGTTCAGTCTACTGATGAACGTTCGAGTATAAAGGAGGAGTAAAAATGACAACTTGAGTGCAAATGTTACTGAAGCACTACATTTACTAGACACCGCATGTGAATAGGCGTAGCGGGGTAAAGTTGCCGTCGCAGTCGCTGATGTTATTTATGAAAGTACAAAGGTTGACACTTAGTTTTGCAATAAACATAAACACTCTACGTAACAGTGATTTAGCCCTCGGGGAATACATTGCCTGTATACCACCCTTGAGACAAATGCCACGTTTCATGGGTACGCTTTCTTAACGCACACATCGTATTTGGGGCATCAGCTCACACTAATTGGGTGTCCATTAATTCTCGCAAAGGACAATGAACAAAAGGAACACATGTATGTGTGTATGTATATATGTATGTATGTATGTATGTATGTATGTATGTATGTATGTATGTATGTATGTATGTATGTATGTATATATGCGTGTATGTGTATGTATTTATGTATGTATGTATGTATGTATGTATGTATGTATGTATGTATGTACGTATGTATGTATGTATGAATGTATGTGTGTATGTGTGCATGTGTGCATGTGTGTATGTATGTGTATGTATGTATGTATGTATGAATGTATGTATATATGTATTTATGTATACATGCATCCATGCGTATATGTATGCAGTTATGTATGTGTTTGGTATTAAATCAGGGTTGTACCTGATGTCGGTTCAGGCGCATGCATCGAACCCTCAGGACCAAATGTAAAAGGGAAGGTAGATACATGAAAAGTAGTGACAAAGCTTAAGTCAGGTCAGTTAATGGATGTAATTCTCACTGATAATGTGCCCTTGTAGTGCACTGCTATCGAGTAATAAAAGTGGCACAATAGCATCGTACGTTACACAGCAGGAACTTTAATTAATCAACCGCACAAGTAAGACAACAGGCAAATTGCTACATGAAGTTATGAATCAGTTCATCGAAGAAACACATGCACGGTGTTCTGGCTTCGTGAAGAGAAGAAACAATTTTGTCGAAGGAAAGCGTGGTGGTCTTCAGGGTATACCCATTTGTCGGATCTGAAAGAATATGACCACGATAAAGCTTTCAAATTATATTATATTACTTTTAAAGCCATTTTGAGAGTTTTTCTTCAGGCTCATGGAATGTTGTCTGCAAAGCGATATATCTAAATTAGTATGTGATATGTTTAATTTAATGTATATATATACATATATATATATATATATATATATATATATATATATATATATATATATATATATATATATATATATATATATATATATATATATATATATATATATATATATATATATATATATTATATATATATATATATATATATATATATATATACATATATATATATATATCTATATATATATATATACGTATGTATATATATATATATATATATATATATGTGTATATATATATATATATATATATATATATATATATATATATATATATATATATATATATATATATATATATATATATATATATATATGCATATATATATATATATATATATATATATATATATATATATATATGTATGTATGCATGTATGAATGTATGCACGTATGCACTCATGGAAGTATGCACGTATACATGTTTGCATATGCATGTATGTATGTGTGTATGTGTTTATGTATGTATGTATGTATGTATGTATGTATGTATGTATGTATGTATGTATATATGTATGTATGTATGTATGCATGTATGCATGTATGCATGTTTGTATGTATGTATGTATGTATGTATGTATGTATGTATGTATGTATGTATGTATGTATACATGCATGCATGCATGCATGCATGTACGTGTATATGTGTGCATGCATGCCTTTTGTTCGGTGGAATACGTACTAAGAGCCCAGCTCACCTGCCTCTCTCTCTCCCCTTGTGGCGGAGCTCTACGCCAGTGGTCGTGGACAAGACTGTCGACACACACTGATGGTGCTAACACAGACTCGTCTTCTGCAGCAGAAGTACGGGCGGGGACGTGGACAGCGACGTCTCAGCACTGGGAAGCCGCCCTTGCACATCACGTAGCCATTGCATCCACCGTTTCCGCACACAGACGGCTGGTAGCCATCACCCATCTCACAGAACACCTCGTAGCACTCTGTAGACAGAATAGTATTTTGTATAAGTCAATGGTATTTTGAAAGTAGTTGCTTAAGTTTACGTTCGACGAAGGTTGCACTTTTATAATTCTAACTGCAAGAACAACAACAACGACAAAAACAACAATTTATATACATATGAATTTGAATCAATGAATTACATCAACAATGCTTAGCATTGACTAATGTTTTGGGAGAAATGCCAAAACTTTTGTATTCGCCTCACCGCATTCGCCTAACCATGGATTGAAGACCTCATTGGGATGGCAAGTTCTGTAGGAGAGGAACCCGTTCTCACAGTGGTAGTAGAAGGGACGCGGGTTGTCCAAAGTTTGGTAGTCGCCGTTCGGCTTTCCATAGCATTGATCCTGGCACCGTCCTGCAACGTTGGATTCAAAGTGAGAAAATGTTTTTATTCAAACTGTATTTGTCGCAAAGAAAATAGTATATCAGATCAATATGATAACCCATATCCCTGTTTCTCTTAGTAACTAAACCGCATAGTTCGAAGCACAGTACAACGAACCATGTGTCTACAGTGCATAAAAGCGCAAACATGAGGTTTTCATCGGTATTTACCTAATCGTGGACAACACGCTAATTATTCAGTTTTCGTCCAGGATAGCTTTACATATACTGTGCCACGTTTCCTGGTACCAATTCTAATATTTACGTGCTATTTAGAGATTATAACAAAATTGCAGACAATTTTTTAGTACTCACCGCATACCCCTTTAATGAGACACTGATTGTTTTCGGGGCAGTAACTGTAGATAATGTTGATGCCAATGCACTTGTAGTATCGGTTGCAAGGACCGCAATACGAAGGATATGAAATATCCGGCATTTTTCCAATGCATGAATCACTGCAGCGTTTTCCTAGACGTGGAAAACAAGCATACAATGTGTGTTGTTCTGGGGATGCATTTAGATTGTTGTCGCCAATTAGTAGCAGTGAATAATGAAACTAACCATAAAAATATGTTTTATTTCACCTTATCTGAAGCACGAATGTGGTAATGATACACACACACATGCTGATTCATATATGTGTTGATACAGATATGTAATGTTCAGATAGGTAGTGATGCACATACGTAGTGATACAAAGACGTAAGACTTAATATTGACCAAGACCGTTTATCCTATCCTACATCTGTCATGTCCGTTTTGAAAATGATCTGCTGAAAGGTAAAATAATGCAGGTTTTTCAATATTTGCAATGTGTAGCCACTTCGTCGGCCTAAAGAGACAATGCCACGTCTCACCTTGCACGGCGACCGCACAGGCCACCAACACCAGGGCTACAAGAATCTTCGACATGGTGGAAGAGAATACGCACTCTGAAATTAAAACATGATTTGTGAATGAATTAAAAGGGTTACGTTTAAAGAAACGAAGCTTGACTTTTTTATAATAATTGCAAATATATGATTTATGACTCGACCTAGCAGTAATTAAATGTTATACGAATATTAGTTTCCAAAGCATTGGCGTCACGAATGCTGCGTCGTACAAATAACACGCAATCTAGCACGCAATCGGACATGCTAAAAACGCCAAGATACGCTAGAAAGAATACGACGAAGAGCAACTAAAATGATTCCACAAATGCGAGACCTTATTTAATGCAATGTTTGTCAAAGTAATCTACAAGTGTGTTTGTTGTTATTATGCATAGAACATATTATTCGTTGCTGTCGAAGCAGTCTTTATCATCTGCGTATTAATTACAAATTAAAACAATATTGTGCTTGTGTTGTTTTTCCCTGCCGTGTTTTGTGTGTCATTTCACCATCTTGCCTAGTCTTCCTGGTATTTCATATTGGCATTAAAAAGCCATTGTCTAAACTTGACAATTATTTTGATCTACGATTGAAATTCTTCTTGGCGTTATCTTGTTCAAAATGTTGCTTAATGTTGTTATTGGCGGTTATGTTATATCTACGTGTTGCTTCCGTAAACTCGGTATGCGCCAGTGTTTTTGTATTTCTGCATCTAGACGTGTATTGTATTAGTCAGAGTGAATATATGCATGACGAACGTTTATTTATCATCACATGGATACATCTGATGCTTCGCTTCATTACTGTATAAACAACTAAATAAAATGATACTCTGCTTCATGCACATGCACATGGCATTGACTAAAATGTAAAAGTCGGCGAGAATCAACTCGGCGTTAATTCGTGTCGAACGAAACAATAATTCAGCAAAACTAACTCCATACTCAGGCATCAGAGAGGTTGAAGTGCTCCAGAGACAACACGACGTATCTAAATTACGTTGCGTGATTACATCACATATATACACAATCAAAAGACGAGGATCATTGCTGTCTGCATCGTAATATTGAGATATTGAGATAATACATCATTGCTACCATTCACGTAGACACGACGGTAGCCAACGCAAAATTTATCCAAACAGTGATTTAAGCGCGGACCACTTTGATATTTATGTTGCTGTCGTCTCACCGACGTTTCTCGTACAAAAAAATTTGCAGTATTTTCTATCTTCTATTATAAGTTTTTCCATAAATATCATACCGGATAATAATACTAATGAATACAAATTTTGCATTACAAACATTTTGCGTGTGCCATTTGTATGCAAATCATAATATACAAATTAGATATTTAAATGTTAAGATAAGTCACATATTAAATAAGTTAAATAGGTTAATAAAGAAATCAATTATAAAAGTTCCATTTCCAATTAAAATGACATTAAAGATGCGTATGCGTATCTTGTTATATATGAAACACAGACATGTGAAATTTGCATACTATCACATACACACGTCAACAGAGATGCACAAAAATACGAATCGGCTGACAACTTAAGCACGAATAAGAGACAACAAACATGGAAGAGAGAGAGAGAGAGAGAGAGAGAGAGAGAGAGAGAGAGAGAGAGAGAGGCCGACAGAGAGAGAGAGAAAGGGAGAGACAGACAGAGAAAAGAGAGAGATAGAGAGAACTAGAAACATAGGAAGTTGGGCTGTTGTAGTGACAGACAAAGGAGTAATATATGTAGACAAACGCAGGATTGGAAATTCATGATACACATTCATACACAAGATACACATTCACCCTAAAAACAGTGTGAAATACAACACCTTTCTCAAAAAGAAATTCAAATCATCAATATAAATATCTGCTGCACTGGCGGAGTCATGGAGGCCAACCAAGACAACTATAAGACAAATATCACCTTTCATAAAAAATATGTCCAAGAAACATCTACAAAATAAAATTGCAAAACAATGTCAAAAATTAATACATATCTCACGTGGAGAGCTACCCAAAACGATATCAGGCAAGATTTTGACTGAAGTAAATGTACATGGATATGTCAATTCATCGGATAAATACCTATATTATACGAATGGAATTCACCTAGGAAGGGAAAACTTGGAAGAAAAACACAGCTGTAGAAGGTAATTTAAAGGAGAACAGAAGAAGTATGTCCGTATTGTTGCCATAACATCAAAATGAATGAATCCTATATGCAAGAACGTAATCATGACGATCACCCGTGATGTTCGATGGTAACTGTATTTCATAAAATGTCACATTTTGAACATCCGCGATACACAGGTTAATATATCATTTACGAATAATAAAAAATATCTTTTAAAATAGCCATTCACTTAAAAACGCAACACAATCTACCTTGCCACTCTAACAGTATACGCTAGCAGAATTATGAGCGAACATATGAAATTACGACATTTTCCAAAAACATTGGAAATCACCAGCACAACAATAAACCATTAAATGTTCTTACCCTGCTTGACACGACGAATGACCTTCACTTGAACAGTTGGTGACTTTTGGTGGCTCCTCGTCGCCTTATATTCCTATTCGCGGCGTAAATAATTTTTGGACGAATCCATCCCAAATGTTAAATGGCAAGGCGTGGTGCTGGTTAATTTGTCACTCCGCAGCGTTGGTGCATGTGGTGTTTGTCTCTTGACATCCATCGCGTTATTGGCATTGACGTCACGACAGCTATGTCGAGCAAATAACACACACTCTAACACGCAATCGGACATGTTAAAATGCTCATAGATAAGCTAGAAAGAGTACTGCGAAGAGCAACTGAAATATGTCCACAACTGCTAGACTGTATTCATTTATGAAAACCGCTTAATAGAATGTAGTTTGACAACACTAGAAACAAGGCGATTAAGAAGACACCAAATATAAATATTTCAATATTGAATGGTTATGAGGATATTTATATGTTCTTCTTGTTTAAAGAAGGCAGTAGAACCAGAGGACACAAAGCAACATTAGCTAAGGAGACGCTATAATAAAATACTCACATAGGGTGATAAATTAATGGAAAAACTGTGAAATTATTGTGTTAATTCTAGCAGTAGGAACGTGAAGTTTTGAATGCAAACGTGTTAAACCTTGTTAAATCTCGTTACATATTAAAACATTATTCGCTATGCAATGTTTGTCAAAGTAATCTACAAGTGTGATTACTGTTGTTATTATACCTAGAACATATTATTCATTGCAGTCGAAGTAGTTTTTGTCATCTGCGTATTTTCAGAGAACCGTTAGTCTCGAAAAGCCACGACTGTATTTACTGTTGTTATTATGCATCCTTCATATTATTGCAGTTGCAGTTGAAGCAGTCTGCATATTTTCGGAGAATTGTTAGTTTCGAAACGCCATGACTGTAAAATGTACGTCTCAGGTCTTATTTTACTGTATGTAGCACTATGGCCTCTAGGTTCATGCTCTAAGCAAAGGAGGTGTTCAATTGAAATAGCACAACGTTCAAACGAGACATTGATCTGACATCGTGTTTCCACATTGCAACAATACGTTAATTACAGATTAAAACACTATTGTGCTTGCGTTATTTTCCTTGTATTTGGTGGTTCATTTTACCTAGTCTTCCTTGTATTTCATATTGGCATCACGCTATAAAAAAACCTTTGATTAAACTTGACAATTAGTTTTATATACGATCTAAATTCCTCTTGACTTTATCTTCTGTAAGATGCTGATTAATGTTGTCATTGGCAGTTATGTTATATCTACGTGTTGCTTTCTTAAACTCAGTATAGCGCCAGTATTTGTGTCTTTCTGCATCTAGATTTGTATTGTATAAGTAGTAGTGAATATGTGCATGACGGACGTTTATTTTTCGTTACATCGATACATCTGCTGCATCGTTTCATTACAACTAAAAATAAATTATACATTTGCACAATCGCATAGATGCAATGTATATGGCATTGACTAAACTGTGAAAGTCGGCGTGTATCAACGTGCCTTACTTCGTGACGATTGACACCAATAATTCAGCAATAATAAATGCCATACATGGCCACAAGAGAGGTTGAAGTCATATGCTCCAATAGCAACACAGTGTATCCAAATTATGTTGCGTTATAACATCACATATACACAACATCCAAAGACAAGGACAATTGCTCTCTGCATCGTAATATTGAGATATTGAGGTCATACATCATTGCTACCATTCACGTAGGCACGACGGTAGCCAAGGCAAAAGTTACACAGCAGCACAGCAGTGATTTTAACAAACCTGTCGCTTGAACCACTTTGATTTTTGTTGCTGTCGTCTCACCGACGTTTCATGTATTTTTTTGCACTTTTTTCTGTGTGCTATTATAAGATATTCCATAAATGTCGTACCGTTTTTATAATATTAATAATAATGAATAGCATGGTTGCATTATAAACGTTTCGCTTGTGTCATTTGTATTCAAAAAATAATATATAAATTATATATTTCAAAGTAATAAATTATACAAGTTCCATGTCATTAAAAAGGCAGTAAAGGCGCATGTGCGTATGCATACCTTGTTATATATGAAACACAGACATATGATATTTGCTTAATAACACATTTAAACAGAGATGCACACAAATACCAATTGGATGACAGCTTACACACGAAGCAGAGAAAACGGGCACGGAAGAGAGAGAGAGAGAGAGAGAGAGAGAGAGAGAGAGAGAGAGAGAGAGAGAGAGAGAGAGAGAGAGAGAGAGAGAGAGAGAGAGAGGAAGAAAACGCAACTTTTCCTATCTGGGCAGTGTACTGAAAGGCATAAGAGGAACATGCAAATGCAAACGCAGGATTATAAATTCCAGATTAACATTCACCACATTAAATACAGTGTGAAATACAACACCCTTCTCAAAAAGAAATAAAATTCGAATCATCAATATAAATATCTGCTGCACTGGCGGAGTCATGGAGGCTAACCAAGATGATCTGATGTGGAGAACAACCCAACACAATATCAGGCAAGATACTGATTGAAGGAAGTGTACATGAATTTTCATGTATGCATGTATGCATGCATGCATACATGATTGTATTCATGAATGCATGTATTCAAAATACATGCATACATGCATGTATTCATGAATGCATGGATGCATATATGCATACATGCATATGCAGGAGCGTGTATGTATGTACGTATGTACGTCGGAAAATATTAATATTGCATAAATGGAATTCACAAACGAAGAGAAAACCTGGATCAAAAACATTCCACTAGGCAAGTTAAAGGAAAACTGACGAAGCGAAGTGGAACCCACTGGAAAAATGTTTTGAGAAGCGTTGTTTCAGCCTGATTCCCCGGTTTAAGTGAAACTACTTATGTAGCATTGTTAGAGTCCTGACCGTACGTTTGCCGAAACATCAAACCATTCATGAATTTGGCGAATATTGAACAGGTAACTACACTCTGAGACACACACACACATACACACACACACACGCACACACACGCACACACACGCACACACACACACACACACACACACACACACACACACACTCACACACACACACACACACACACACACACACACACACACACACACACACACACACACACACACACACACACACACACACACACACACACACACACACACACACACACACACACACACACACACACACACACACACACACACACACACACACACACACACACACACACACACACACACACACACACACACACACACTCTCTCTGTCTCTGTATCTTTGTGTGTGTGTGTGTGTGTGTGTGTGTGTGTGTGTGTGTGTGTGTGTGTGTGTGTGTGTGTGTGTGTGTGTAATTTCACATGCATGTCAGATCTTTCTTCGTTACAAAAAATTTTGCTGTATCAGTACATTCATACATTTAACTTTGGATATCGACGCAATATACACAGTCGAAACTAAAGCGTAAACACATTGCGTGTTTCCTGGGTGTTAATACGTGAGACGAAAGGGGCTATAATTCAACAATAATAATTACACTACGTAGTCGTCACAGCGGGTAAACTCGTATGTTCTAATGGTAACCATTTCGACACAACGATATATACATTTACGTTGCGTGATTGCAAAGCCTAAACACCGAATCTAAACCAGTGGACAACCGTTACACGCCAGTGTCTTGAGTAATGAGACACTAAGCTCAGAAAGCATTGCGACCATTCACGCAAATGAGCAGTCAAAGCTGATACAGGGCATTTGTGGAATCGTGAACGTAGTGAATATATCAAATTATACAATACATAAACTTTACAGGTTTTGTTCCGCAGCACTTATTTGTATAATAAAGTATGTGTCCAACAGATACATCACATGTTCAAGTGTTGCAGCTGGTGATGTGAAGACGCTGGGTTTGTCGGCCGCTAGTTGTACTTCGAAAAGTTGTAACTAACATTTTGTCACTACTGAATTTGTTCTTATCATTAAAACTCAACAATACCTCTTTATTAGTATACAGATGTGATTGGAATATTAGCGAGTTTAGTGCATTCGCACGCTGATGTGATATATATATATATATATATATATATATATATATATATATATATATATATATATATATATATATATATATATATATATTTTATATATATATATATATATATATATATATATATATATATATATCCCCACGACATATTATACATTAGTAACTTGTGTGAGATATTCTACTTATCCTCGCATAGGTAGAAGGAACGTACGACAGTTTGTTGCCTTGTAGTAAAGACGCTTACCAGACCTCTTTTCAATAACAACATGTGCTAGTCGAATCGGTTGGTTATACTGATTTAGTACAAGACGGCTTGGTTAGCCGCCTGGCTCAAACCGAGTAACTCCTGGCCACAATGCGAGGAATTAGCCAGCGCACAAATATAACGATTTTTATGATGTATTTATGCAACCGTGACAAGAAATCTTGTATTGGCCTAAAGGGGATGTTGTCAAGCTGGTAGGAATAAAATATATTCCCAAAGTTTGCTGCGTAACGAAATGTACAAATAATTAAAAGTGCTGCAATCTAATGAATAGTGTATTTGGTGCAGTACCGTGTGGCTAAATCAGCTAAACACCACGTTTTCACATGTAGTGTTGCTATATTCCATATATTTGTGCTGCATTGAAATATATATTTGGTGTAGAACCGTGTGTCTAAACCAGCAAAACATCACATTTTAATGTGTGGTGTTGCTAGATTCCTTATATTTGATCCACTGTTGTAATTCGCATGCGGTAAATCATATGACGGGTGCCAAATGTATGTGTTTAGGACACATTTATTTGTAACCTTTTTTCTTTGTGAAAATCCTGTTCTAACTTTGCACAATGTATCTGGAGTGGGCTGATAATACAACACACAGAACAGAACTTTGGTTCGCCGTTTCGAGAATTTGCTGTGCTGAGTTGGTGAACATATCCAAAACATAAACTTCCAATAAACAAGTCGTATACAGAATCAAATGTGCAGTCACTTCATTACGGTATGAGTCATTTCGTCATTTGTCAGTATGACACTAACTCAGTCATTTACTAAGTTGTCCACAGAAAAGGCCGCTATCATAAATTTTAGCCACGTAACGATTCGCTTGCGTGTGAAATAACTGAAATATCTGATGACTGAACAGGCCCATTAAACCGTCGCCAAATGTCTGTTTTACGACCGTCTGTAGAATTCTCCACAACTCCATTGCGTGTGTGTTATACTGGACTATGGTCTACACATGTGAGAGGTAACGCGACATAAATGTCTCATGTCAGACTGAGATAAGTGTTCTCACTGTTTGCTGAAAACAAAACGTACAATGAAGCATGACCATTAACCCTGACCGCATGTTTTGCCATGTTGAAGTGTTACGAAGACATGCAAGCATGCATACATACATGCATGCATGCATGCATACATACATGCATGCATACATACATGCATGCATACATACATACATGCATGCATACATACATATTCATCCAGTGTATACGTCATGTCTATGACCATATCGCGCTACAGTAGACTGTTCAACCTATGCGGTGCTGTGTTTATGTGACATGTGCCATTAAAGTAATTTATTACCACCGCTGATTTAGGATAGAAATTACACGACTTTGTTATGGTGGAACATAAAGCAATACCATGGGGCGGGGGGGGGGGTCGGGGCGGGTACATCTCTACACCTATGGTGTATTTGTTTGCATTTGTCATTTTTGTTTTATTAACCATTCCTTTAATGTTTCCACAAAACAGTACAATATTATAACGAGCTCATTAAAACGTTCGGGCTGAGCACTACCATAACATTAACCAAGATTGTGTATTTTTCAAATTCAGTTATATATATATATATATATATATATATATATATATATATATATATATATATATATATAATTTCTTTAACCAGTTATGCAAAACAACAATCAGTTACACATGCATCGAGGATTAATTGGGAGTGGCCAAATAAATGGTCGATATATAAATTTACCATCTAGATCAATGAGAAAACGATTCCATCACAAATCGTCCGCCTACATTTGTAAAGATTAAAAACCCTGCCGAAATGTTACGATAAAGTCACGTACGAATAACCAATCCCTAAGTTTGAGCAGTGCAATACGTCTTGACATTGATTTGATCCGATCAAGATTTAATTCACCGTATGTTCAACCGCAGTTTTTCTACATCTGTCCCAACTAATGGTCTACTAATATGTTCAGGATATACCCCAGCTCGTCTACTGCAAGTCTCATGGCTTCTCTAATCCCATCACTGAGTGGGGATTAAGGAGGCGAGTGGAAATCGCTACTTTCCTCTGCTACGTCGCTATCTGAGTCGTTGTATCTGGTTCAGTTGTTTCTTAGTGCGAACTGTCGCTAGGATCGCAATGTCATTCAGATCGACATAGACGAAGACGTCGACAGTGACGGAACATCTGTCTTTGACTCCGGTAATAACTGCATCGCGATCGGCCTCGACATCGCCACAGTTGGAGGCGGCATAGTTGTCCGTCCCATGGACAAAAAACTGACAGTGCACAAGTACCACGGAATGCCAAACATGGATTACGATAAATGCAAAGATTTCAAACGCGATCGAAAACAAAGAAGTTCCAGTGACATACAAACGGAGTCTGAATAACGGTTTTCGTTGATGCTGCTGTTGTCTGTTTTTATGGCCACGACTCGAAACAAAAATAATGGTTTATAAAAATATAATAAAAAGATTCTTTTTATGACAACACAAACGTCGTGAGTTTATCCGGTTATTGGGAAATGGTGTGGTCCCACTAAATCCCGTTATTAGAAAAACAAAAAGCCCGTTATTTAAACCCGCTGTACCCGGTATTTAAAAACCCCGTTGCACAACGTGTCTATGGCTAAGGTTCTGAGTACGACAACTCGAAACACAGATGTATCGACGATGTTAATAAATGGCAGATAACATCACTGGGTTGTGTTGCTGAAAAATAGCTAAGTGACTACATAAACAATTTGCTGTGATGGCTTCGCTGATGTATAACACGCTCGCTCCCCCTCGTTTTGTTGGGTTCATCCAAAGTTGATTTACAAAGAAAAGGTGTATATAAGTAGAGACTTGGCAAGTGAACTTCACCAACTGTTCAAGTGAAGGTCAACCGTCGTCTCAACCAGGGTTTGTTCTCTTATCTTTTTTTCGGGTGCCGGCGATGATACAATTATCGTATATGGTTTTACATGTTATGGGGTGTTGCCTACTAACTTCAATATACCACAGATTACATGATTTCGCTTGGCGTTGTAGATTACGCAAATGGGATTGTTTCCTATGCTTATGTTTCTCAGATTTATAGATACACAGTTGAAAATACAAATGCCGAATATATATGTATTCGAATCGAATACAAACTGTCATTAATACGATTTTATATTTCAGACTTCTCTGCCATCATGTCGAAGCTTCTCGCAGCATTGGTGGGACTTAGTGTCGCCTACGCCGTGCAAGGTATAACACCTCAATGATGGTCATTGGTGGGGCTTAGTGTCGCCTACGCCGTGCAAGGTATAAAGCCTCAATGATGGTCATTGGTGGGGCTTAGTGTCGCCTAAGCCGTGCAAGGTATAAAGCCTCAACGATGGTCATTGGTTGGGCTTAGTGTCGCCTACGCTGTGCAAGGTATAAAGCCTCAATGACGGTCATTGGTGGGGCTTAGTATCGCCTACGCCGTGCAAGGTATAAAGCCTCAATGATGGTCATTGGTGGGGCTTAGTGTCGCCTACGCCGTGCAAGGTATAAACCCTCAATGATGGTCATTGGTGGGGCTTAGTGTCGCCTACGCCGTGCAAGGTATAAAGCCTCAATGATGGTCATAATTACAAATCAACTTTGTAAACAACACGGAGTATTTCAGTTTTATTATCACACCGTTAAGAATAACGTAAAAACGGTAACCTGATGGTCCACTGTTAAATACACGAATTGATAATGTGCTGTTTGGAACCATAGTTCCTTGCTGTATACACATATACAGCGAAAGCATATATCACAGTATAGTGCATTTGGAACCAGCACGCTGGTTTAATAACGTAATCTACAAACATGTGCTTTGAAGCATTCTTGTGTTTTTGACTCTCATAGGGTGCGGTTTGGATTCGTGCAAAGGCCAACAAATCGGAATTCCCATCAATTCTCTCTGCGGCCCGTGCAACTACTACTATCGGTGCAATGGTGGTCCTCCTGTCTATGACTGGTGCCCTCTTTCCAACAATTGCATAATCAACGGAGTTTGCGGTGAGTACATTTCTAGTCATGATTAAGTCACCAATATTTAATCCATGACACTGCTATGATGTTCTGTACTCGCCGTTAATGGCGCCAGTAGTTTCGCTCAGTGCGCCTTGGACCGGTTTTGGCGACAGATTTTGTTTATCAGACAGTCGGGTTTGATTCTTAAATCAAGCAGTAATTGCGATTAACACTAAATGAGTTTATTGCCAGTCCTATCTGCCCAGAAGGGTTTTGTCGTATTGCATCATTTGCTGTGCGCACGATTTGTATCTTATTTTTGTTTCGCTGATTTTTGGTGAAGTAGCTTTATTCGGTGTATGACCTGCAGTTTTACAATGTATGCACGGAAATAAAGTTCAATAAATCGTATAAGCAAAATATTGCGTGATGATTATGTTCCATAACCAGACTACACCACTCACCGTCCAGTATTAAGATTGCTTCCTTTTTACAGTGTCACATGTCGTGGGGAGTTAAATTACAGGGTGAACAAGACATGTCACAGTTCTGCTTTGCTTGCTCTAGGACTCTGCGGCGATACTTGCGCTGGGAAATGTGACGGCAAGTATCAGTCGGTCAACAGAGGTCGTCCTTATTACTACTCCTGTCACGCCGGACAGTTGTTCTACGAGGAGTGCCAGCCCTTCATGATCTTCAACCCCTGGATTCAGGAATGCGGTGAGTTATGTGCCTATACAAAACCACATGTCGTAGATGTGTAGTGCCCATTGCGTAAATTCTTTTAGCCTATATAATTGTGATCCACCAATTGGTATTCCTAAAGAGGTATATGAACGCCAGTTAACATTTATTGTTGATTAATTACCTCTGCGTTGTTGCAATCCAATCCTAGTAAAGCCACGACCACTGTTTCTGTTACGTCAACACGATGTTGTCTTATATATTAAGCGCTCAATGCCGTTGAAATGATCTACTCTTCAGAATGCTACGAGGGTGTTTGCCTGCAAGGAAACGGCTGGAAGATTTCCTTCTGTAGAGGAAAGGGATGGCGTGTGAATTGCCTCGGTGGATTCCCCGTGGCATACCAGCGCTGCCCCCGACCCCGCCCGTACGTCTGCTGCCGCACCTACCAGTGCGTCTCCAGCTGTAACGCGTACAACGGTCCCAACCTTTGCTGCAACAACTAGAGCGTAGCGGCTGAGCGCAACAGAGAGACTCACGTGTAAGACACACAAATTAACTGCGGTGTCGGGTGCACACATGCACGCACGCACGCACGCACGCACGCACGCACGCACGCACGCACGCACGCACACACACACACACACACACACACACACACACACACACACACACACACACACACACACACACACACACACACACATATATATATATATATATATATATATATATATATATATATATATATATATATATATATATATATATATATATATACACACACACTATGCAAGGGAGATGGAGACATACACACACACACACACGCACATATGCACACACCACACACACACACAATATATATATATATATATATATATATATATATATTGTGTGTGTGTGTTATATATATATATATATATATATATATATATATATATATATATATATATATATATATATATATATATATATATATATATATATGTATGTGTGTGTGTGTGTGTGGTGTGCGTGTTGTGTGTTCTTCCCTGTCCCTCGCCCCATATATCGCTCTCTCCCTCCCTCACCCTCACCCTCACCCTCCCCTCTTTCTCTCTTACACACACACACACACACACACACACACACACACACACACACACACACACACACACACACACACACACACACACACACACACACACATACACACACACACACACACACACACACACACACACACTCACACACACACACACTAACACACACACACACACACACACACACACACACACACACACACACACACACACACACACACACACACACACACACACACACACACACACACACACACACACACACACACACACACACACACACACACACACACACACACACACACACACACACACACACACACACACACACACACACACTCAAACACACACACGCGCGCGCATATTGGCCTATAGTGTCAACATTATGTTGCAGATTCGACAAGTGGAAATGCTGTGAAGACCACCTCGCAGAGACAAGATGTGTCGTTTTTCATAGTTGAATGTTTATGAAGTCGATGCACCACAATCTACACAAGCATGCGTTGATGTATGCCGTGTTTTCAATAAAGTTCCTGCTGCGTAATATGTGAAGTAGCTATGTTGGTTTTGCCTTTATTGTTTGACGAACTGTTAATAAGATGCATTTCGAGTTAATAGTTCACGATTGACACAAAATACTTACAACATTTCGTTTTCGTTGAAGATATAAAACACTTGTGTGTTATATTCAGTGACTCAAGTGTCGGAATTTAGTAAAAAAGTGCACTCCCTATTGTGAAACAAATTGGACATGAAGTGCTGCTTACGGAATGCAGCCGTTGTTGAGACAAAAAGCAAGCCAAATATTCCATTCAAACACATAACTCATAAAAAAACAACGTGTGTGAAATGTTCAAAGTGAGCTTACATACAGGTATATGCATAGACACAAAACATGTAGTATCATGCAAAAGCTAATTGGCCGTCTTAAGCCATTTATCCGACTTTAATTGCTCATGCACAACTCCCATATACTTGCAACCAGACGAAACCTGATAAACAAAAACAACTTAAAGAATCTGATTATGCAGTTCTTTAACATCAACTTACCCAGATAACAAAACACCGAATCAAGGCAAATGTTGTATTTATTTAACACAAGCCGAGGATAGGTGTAGGTAAAACAGTTAACTTTGTCACGTTGCCTATATGTACAAACTCTGTTTTATCGGCATTTTGCTTTTATTTGCTATCAGTCATCTACTGGAACATATGGAGATACTCCGTGATTAGTGTTAGGGAGCAATTCGTGTGTGGGTTGCCAAATATATCTACATATCTGTTGTAGTTGCAGGTCACGTGATAAAACAATGGATAAACTACAACCGAACTTAATAACAACTAATGCTACTTTCTGCTTGAAGTCGGGCATCAATGCTATG
Organism: Lamellibrachia satsuma; assembly: GCA_033239005.1. Taxonomy (NCBI): domain Eukaryota; kingdom Metazoa; phylum Annelida; class Polychaeta; order Sabellida; family Siboglinidae; genus Lamellibrachia; species Lamellibrachia satsuma. The sequence continues at coordinate 2,042,408 of BSQZ01000016.1, read as the reverse complement.
GGTGACAAGGAAAGGGTACCGTTAAAGCTACGCATTCAAAGAGAATGACATTACACATGGTATTCCATTGGCACATGGTATTCCAGGTTTATATTGCCGAACCGGAAGGGAAGTTTCCATATCGCTGAAGCGTGGCCATTACAGGACCCAGTGGACGATGTGGCATACGGGTTGCGCTACACGGCGTCCCGGGACCAGCCGACATCAACACGCTAATGTATTTGTTACAGTACTTAAGTTCCACGTTAGTTATAAGTGACAGATGCGTGCAAGGTCATAAAACTGCCACACTATTTGACAGCTTGTTTGCTACTACTATTTTACGCGAGGTGGCGACACTGTCACTCACAATGGCTAGTGTCCGTTTCATCTAAACAGTATCTCACTTTCTATGTGCCTTGTGGACTATTTTGGACAAAGATATACACTCGTCCATATGCACCCTCACTAGCTGCATATATGTATATGTATATATATATATATATATATATATATATATATATATATATATATATATATATATATATATATATATATATATATATATATATATATATATATATATATATATATATATATATATATATATATATATATATATATATATATATATATATATATATATATATATATATATATATATATATATATATATATATAAGACAATACAGTCTTTAGCTGCACATTGATGTTCCTCACTACTGTTTCGAACGTAGCTGTCAGGTTTGCATGACGCATTTAATGGCCATTACAGCAGGCGTCCATCGCGTACATAAATCTCGTGACATAGGCTACCCGGAATAACATGTGGCGCCTCTGGTGCATAATATAATACTAATGTACCGATGAAGTCGCGTGTGAAAGTCGACAGATATACGCTGCGTAATGTTGTATTTTACACTAGATAACCGGAACAATGTCGTATCCACGTCAACGACAATAACGCCAATATCTAACGGATGATTATTTCAACAAAGAATACATCGTGTCAACAATAAAGCTTACTGGTATTAAACAGAAATCAAACCGTTACCATCGGGTTATCTGACGTTTACGTAACTTCCATCCTGGTTAAGCATTCTAGTGTTTTATCGTACGACACAATAATCGCGCGAATCTTTTCTGTGTCTAATTGTTTAGTTTATTAAAATTATGAGAACCACTCGTGGATTTAGATGTGTGTATATATATATATATATATATATATATATATATATATATATATATATATATATATATATATATATATATATATATATATATATATATATATATATATATATATATATATATATATATATATATATATATATATATATAGCAAGGCACATAATCTTCATTGAAAGTTGTTGCACACTGTGGCGAAAATTCGTATTGTCATAACATCAAAAGAAGCACAAATCACTAGCAACCACACGCATTTTATGGAACAGTTCACAACATTCGATGTTATATTTCTCCTAATCAACCGAAGAATGTGATTACCATTTGAATCTGCAAAAACAACCTTCTAGGAAACTCTCATATCAGCCATTGCTGTTACTCCTAAGTCCTTTTCTTTTGCGGTAATGCCTAGAACACCATCTCCCTTTTTATAGTCTACATAAAGTTCTCATGTCCAATGTGTAGGCATTTACATCTGTAATTTTCAGACCATTTAACTAAATTGTCTATATCCTTTAATAAATGTTGTTTATCATCATCAGTATAAACATTTATAGACATTGTTGCGTCATCCTCAAATTTAAGTACATTGCCTGTTATAATTATCGTCATTGATATAAAAAATATAAAGAAAGGAAGGCCACCATATGGTCTTTAATTAACCTTTCTAATAATTTACAAATGCACTTGTCTGTAGTTATTTGACTGAGTTCTTGTTTTGGCGGAATTCCTCCACTTCCGTTGATCTATGATCCTTCATTGCCTTGATTTTCTTGCCTACCATTTCTGGAGTTACAGTAAACTGCCTTAAATAATCAAATTTAGCCTCTTGAAATTTAGCATCTGTAGCTAGTAAAGAACTAATATTCTGTGTAAAAAGCATTGAACTGAAATATCCATTTAGGTTTTCCGCCATTAAAAACCGTGTGACATTATATTTCTAGCACTGGATTCTAGAGGTCCAACCTTGTCTCTTACGTATTGTTTAGTCTTGATATATGCATAACAATTATTGCTGTAATTTTTTATATGCTAATTGTTGCTGATATTTTCTTTTAGATGTTCTCTTTTCAGTCGGAACTTCATTAAGTGCCTCTTTGTAATATATGCAATATTCATCCTTTCTGTTATGCCTAGAAACTCTCCATACATTGCTTGTCCGTTATTATATAACTTCTTCTGACAAGTGTTTCTTTCTAGACCGTTTTCTTGTTTTTTAAGCGAAAAAAATAGTCAAAAATACTCTCAATTTCATAGTTTAGAATGTTCCAACATTCAGTTGCTTTCTCATTCCTCGGCGTGTTATTCCGATCTAGCTTTGTTAAGTAGTTTCTCATATCTTTACATTTACTTTTGTGGAAGTTTCTCCTGTATTTCTTTTTACTTTACTTTCTGATTTTACTTTGATGTCAAAATGTATTTGCTTATGTTTAATGTTAAATGTTTCATATATTTTTACATTGTCTCCTAATTAATTTTGTGAAGAAAAAAATATGTATAATACATTCTCTCCCCTGGTTGGTTCTGGCACATGCTGAGTAAGGAAGCTATCCTATATTAAACATTTACATTGTTTGTCCTCACCCCCTGTACCCTCTAGAGATTTCCGTTGCGATGGTCTACATCTTCTACCATCATGTTTAATTTCTTGTTGTTATTTACTATGCTCCTTGCAATTGAACACACGCATTTATAACCAGCTTCGGATATGTACGGGCATTTTGTTACTTCTGTGTGTGTGTGTGTGTGTGTGTGTGTGTGTGTGTGTGTGTGTGTGTGTGTGTGTGTGTGTGTGTGTGTGTGTGTGTGTGTGTGTGTGTGTGTGTGTGTGTGTGTGTGTGTGTGTGTGTGTGTGTGTGTGTGTGTGCGTTTGTCGTTCTGTATGTCTACATGTATGTCTGACTGTCTCTATGTCTTTCTATCTGTTTTTGTTATGTTTGAATGTAGTAGGCTGCGTGACAAATCATCAAAGGTGTAAACATGATTTAATATGAACAGTATTTTAATTTTTTTAAATAATCACCACTCTCTAAATAAGCAAAAAAGGGAAGTGTTTTTACGGAACTATAGACACACATTTCATGTCGAATATTGTCAATAAATAAAGATTTGCTTCACGCGGTACCTAAAATTATTTGGCGTTAACAGTTGCATTGTCTAACACACTTGTGTACGGTGAAGAAACGCTTACACCGTTCCCAGTGATACATACATGGCAAACCTCAGTAAAGTGTAAATATGTGACTGGCTTACGTTCTGAGCAGCTTAATGAAATACATTAGTATTTGTTAAGCTGCTACGTAACAGTAGACTTTAGTTTCTTTAATAAAATATTGTGATACACATAGGCCATACCGGTACACAATGACATACGTTACACACATGTTACACGCACTCAGGCACACACGGATAAGCACAAACGGACGTCCACATGCACGTACACACGGACGCACACTTGATCTCACATGTAAATACACTCAAACGCACGCGCATGCACAAACAAACAAACACATAACACACGCACGCACGCACGCAAGCACACACACACACACACACACACACACACACACACACACACACACACACACACACACACACACACACACACACACCATTCGTCAAACAGGCGATGTCCTAGTGTTCACTAGTGCTGCTACAATGTCATAATCACTGTGTCTGTGCCTTCTGGCGGATTCATTAGTTGATCTTTCACACACATATATATATTAACACACACACACACACATATATATATATATATATATATATATATATATATATATATATATATATATATATATATATATATATATATATATATATATATATATATATATATATATGATAGTGACCAACAAGGTGATTTGTCATATACCTTCTTACGATATGTAACTTGTCCAGCAGAAAGTCAAATTTGGCATTCATTTCTTTGAGACGAGTGAATCATTTAGCCATTTCCTGTTGGAGCTTTTCATGACACGCATGCTTTTGCGTTCGGCCCAGAGCCATTCGTCACGTACTAGTTCTCCTGATGTTCTTTTCCGTCGCCTTCCCCATCTCTGAACGTGTTCTCCCATATCCATGTCCATGTTCATGTCCATGTCCATGTCCATGTCCATGTCCATGTCCATGTCCATGTCCATGTCCATGTCCATGTCCATGCATCACCACTTGCCACTCTTCACAGAGTTTTAGCACAATTAAGTCGTCGCGAGTTTCTGACATGTTTAACTTTAGTGATCCAGTATCGCTAGAGGCTTCCTGGTTAATTCTAGGATATTGTAGTCTCTTTCGGACACGGTTATTTTTTGCCAGGATATCGCAGACTACACTGATGACACATTATTAATATACGCAACTACACTTACACTACAGTGGAAGCACGGATTTTCAATATGATTTTATAAGTTGGATAAATAAGTTGAGTGTGTGAGTGTGTGTGTGTGTGTATGTGTGTGTGTGTGTGTGTGTGTGTGTGTGTGTGTGTGTGTGTGTGTGTGTGTGTGTGTGTGTGTGTGTGTGTTTGTGTGTGTGTGTGTGTGTGTGTGTGTGTGTGTGTGTGTGTGTGTGTGTGTGTGTGTGTGTGTCTGTACTATTGTCTAAATAACCCCATGCCCTTCTAGTTTAAACAGTGTTTGCTACCCAAAATATTTGGATGCTACCCATGTCAAATGCCTCGTCCATACATTGCTGCCAAACTAGCGCGTTAATTGCCTTCCTGCGACAACTTCGATAATACCGACCCCTGCTTCCCATTACTGGTAAAATCCCTGACAAAATTAACTGCTCAATCCGTGTATGGTTAAGTGTTCCGATCAACTACCTGTGTTTCTTAATTATGGCAGTTGTACCCTCCCTCTCTGCATTATTAGAGCTTATGTGTACTAGAATTCAACCTACATTCCCAGGAACCACGATTTTCTCCACCTTTTGTGTGATAACTTTTATTGTTGACCCTGGACGGCAAACTAACACTTCATCCCCTTGCTTAGTGCTCTGTCAGTCCCCCACTCTCGCATTCCTTTTCACCCATACTAACACTATCTCAGAGTAGCTCTTGCTTCGGTTCCATTCCGTCATATTCTGTCCTTTAGTCGTGTCATTTGACAGCATGTTGTCCATCTCCTTCTCGTCCACCTCCTGTCTCATAATTATCTTGCGCTCCTGTCACATTCGCTACTGACGCATTCGCTCATTTCGCCTTCCCTGTCGTCTCCTTCGCTCCTGTCGTCTTCCTTCGAGCGACATGTATTGACGCAGTGCGAGTGGAGAGGCTGATAATGGCTGAGTGTGTTAGTTAGGTGGTTAGTTTAGGTGGGCAAAGCGATTGTTTAATATTTGCATGACAGAGGGGAAGACCCAAGAGGAATGGCGGACGGGGTTTATAGTCCTGTATGGAAACGAAAGGGTGTTCACAACCCTGGAAAATATACAAAGGTGTCACGTTGCTGAATGACGTTCTGAAGACGTTATAGAGGATAATAGATGGAAGGATAAGGAGGATAGTGGAGTGTGAACTGGTAGAAGAACAACAAGGTTTCAGAAGAGGGATAGGTACGGCGGACGGGATGGTCAATCTGAGACGGCTGGTGGAAACGAAACTGGAGGGACACGAGAATATGGCTCTGGGATTCATAGACCTTGAAAAGGAATACGACACAGTTCCGAGAGATATGGCCATGACCACATTGAGGTGGATGGGTGTCCCAGAGGCGGAGGTGATGTCTCCAAGGCGCACATGAAGGGACAAAATGTAGAGTAGTGTTCCGACTGGGAATATCGGAGGAATTCAAGGCGGACGTCGGCCTGGGACAGGGCAGTGCCCTAAGCCCACTCTTATTCACTGCAGTAGTGGAGGTGGTCAGCAGGAAAGCGAGTACAAGGGACATTCTCCGCAAGTTGCTATACGCCGAAGACCTGGCAGTAGTAGCGGACATTGAGGCAGACCTTCAAGGGCGGTTGGAAGATTGGACGGAAATTTTTGGCAAACATGGACAGAGAGTAAGTCCAGATAAGAAGGAGGTGTTTTGGGCCGGGCAGCAGAAAAAGATCTGGATGGGAAGAAACTGAACCAACGAGACAGCTTCGTGTATCTGGGTGGAGCGGTTTGCGGGGATGGCGGCACGGAGACGGAAATTCGCAGGAGAATACAAGCATGGAGGGGTTGAGGGAGGAAGTTGGTGTTAGAGAGAACCTCACAAGGTAGCTGGTGAGGAGCCAGCTAAAGTGGGTTAGACTCGTGGAAAGAATGGAAGGGGTGCAATTGATGAATAGAGCGGAGGGTAGGACGAGAAGAGGAAGACCGAAACTGAGATGGAAGGACTGCGTGAAGAGATATTTAGAGGGAGTGGGAGGGGAATGGAAAATGAAGGCGAATTATAGATGGGAGTGGACACGATTGGTGGAGAAGGTAACAAAACGGGACTAGTTATGAAAAGAAGGGGACACAATAATCGACGACCGGTACCGATGCCAGCCTCACCCCGGACTACAGGGAAAAGGAGGAGAGCAACAATAACACTGTTCCCACTTAACTACGTTAGCCTTGAATAATGTTGTTTTCTCTGTTTAAAAGCACACATTTGTTTGGATTATTTAAGTTTCAATCTAATGTTGACAATAATACACTTGCTAATCATATTCAATCTACTAAGCTCGCGTGAGCCCAAACAAGTATGTCACCAATATGAAGTAGACTATGTAAATAAAGACATAACACTCAGTGTATAACAATTTATGCTAACATCCTGATGTTAGTGTATTATCTATGTCAGATTTTACCTTATGTATGCAATTTATGTAAATGTATCTGCCTGTATTTACGTGTAGTTAAAAGTGTTTCTTAATATATGTCAATAGTTAGTTTATTTATTTTCCATCTACGCAACTAATATGCTGTTTCAATGTAGGATTTTCTGCGAATAAACTAAGAACTTAATTCACGTACTAAGAACAAACCCTATTATCACTCCCTAAATGTGTGTGTATGTGTGTGTGTGTGTGTGTGTGTGTGTGTGTGTGTGTGTGTGTGTGTGTGTGTGTGTGTGTGTGTGTGTGTGTGTGTGTGTGTATATATATATATATATATATAATATATTATATACCCTCTCCTGCTCTTTATGTCAACTGGTTATTCTGACGGGGAGCCAGTAATTCAACCGCAACTGTCTGTGACGTTCTTCAGGCGTCCATCCGGGCAATAACGCGATATGACTGTATCGAGCCAATGAAGCTAGCGTAGTTGAGAACATACGCATCCAAAAGCTCGGATTTTTAATTGTTTTCCGGTTTTCCGTATCCAGTCAACAACAGCGAAAAAGAGGGCACGCGTGGGTCCAACTGCATATACCATGACATGGGGCTATTCACACTATTGCAAGTTACCCGATTTAACGAACAAAGTCAATCCTATCGATAACAAACGAACAGACTCATTTATTAAGTCGACGGCACATATTACCTACAACTCTGACGCAATCCATATTTTAATGTCAACAAACCGGATTCGCGATGGACTAAATGAATTAAGGAGCGGGTTATGAGTTAAAGTGCATCTCAGCAAGTTTGCTTTATCGCAAATAATAGATGCTTCGTATAGTACACAGCAGGAACTTTATTGAATACAAATCGTACATTCAAACATACATAATTATATAGACTGTGATGGTTTGCGTCAGTAGTCACTTGTTGTTCTGTGACCTGTTAAAGATGACAGAAGCGGATGGATTCAAATGTGAAGCAACGATGTCATTTTGTCTCAGGGAGGTAGTCTTCACTGTATTTCCTCCTGTCGAATCTGCAACATCGGAATACATGTCGACATTACACGCCATGTTTATGCTATCCGTGAGTCTGTCACACACACACGCACACGCACACGCACACGCACACGCACACGCACACGCACACGCACACGCACACGCACACGCACACGTACACGTACACGCACACGCACACGCAAACACACACACATACACTGTGTTGATAATTAGTGAGATACATCCTTATAATTAAAATCAAATGTCACCTGTGGGTCTCTCTCTCGCGCTCAGCCTGGTTGGTGAAGGCTTTAGTTGCGGCAGCAGCGACCGCCACTGATGTACCTGCCACATCGGGGGACGCACTGGTTGGTGCGGCAGCAGACGTACGGGCGGGGTCGGGGGCATTGTTGGTACTTCACCGGGAATCCACCAAGGCACTTCACACGCCACCCATTTCCTCTACAGAAGGAAATCCTCCAGCCGTCTCCGTGCAGGCAAACGCCCTCGAAGCATTCTGAAGACAGGAACATTTCAAAAGGACCGAGCTGGTAATGTTGACGACAACATTCATGTCACATTTTGTTAAGTTGAAATCCATATTTTTTCTTGAAATTATGTATATAACCGTATGACATGTTCCATTGCTTATCCGGCCTATAATTATAGTTCCTATTCCGAACGAGTGTCGCCATCTGTCAGGCTACCATGACAGCATATATCTACATCAAGCAAAATCCGCTAGGTTTTGTCGAAAATGCGCCTAGTATCAAAAGTATTTGTGCATCGACTGCATTGCACTTCGTCATGATATGTCCATCTCTGGCAAATCTGTATTAAAACTGGATGCGGCAGTTTTCTTCCCAAAATCCAAAAAAAATAATAGTAAAAGTAGTAGTTGTAGTAGTAGTTAGTACTACTACTACTACTACTACTACTACTACTACTACTAGTAGTAGTAGTAGTAGTAGTTGTTGTTGTTGTAGCGATGATACTGTTATGGTGAGACTACAACAACAAATGGATCACTAGTCAAAAACTTAAATATGTATTAGCGTTCGTTTAAAGATATACGCATTGTAATTGGTGATCACGATCATATAGGTTTATAACTCACGACGTTACGAAGTGGGCACTGTAATGAATGAGTTTGTTTTGCCACTTGACTCACCGCATCTCTTGGTCCAGGGGTTGAATACCTGGGTGGGTTGGCACTCCTGGTAAAACAGCTGTCCGGCTTCGCAGGTGTAGAAGTAAGGGCGGGCTCTGTTGACCGACTGGTATCTGCCGTCACGTCTACCTTCGCAACTGTCGCCGCAACGTCCTACAATCACAAAATCAGGAATGTGATTATGAATGTTACTTGCTTACTTACTTATTTAGTTACTTACTTACTCACTCCCTATGACATATATTTCTAAACATATGTTTTCACTTTCTGCTGTCACTGTTGCATATTACACTCTAGAAAGGGGGCATTCGCAATACTGGATTGTGCTTGGTGTTGTCTCGCTAAAGTTGAACAACGATATTCGGTAATTTTGAAAGAAAGTCAATTTCGAAAGTGTAGTTTGAGCAGAATAGTTACTTTTGTGAATTATGATTGTTTTTTCGTGGATGCATTATAAAACTACTTCACATATTACAATGCATCAAACAGAATTTGTCCTTGCGCAAATAAGTACATTAAGCTTACATGTATTTGTCAGCTTAAACGCAAGTACCGTTTCATTTAAGTGTCAAACACGACTGTATGGAAAATAAAACCTGAGCTACTGGCATCAGCGACGTCGAGTGCAGAACTTGTCTGCTGTGGCATGGACTAAACATTAATGACTTAGTGATGGCAATAAATAATATACTCACTGCAACGTCCGCCGATGATGCAATAGTTGGCCATATTGCAGAAGTTGTAGACAATGCCCCCTCCGTTGCACCGATAGTAGTAGTTGCATGGTCCGCAATTCGACTGGTAGCAGATTGGTCCGTTTGGTCTGCCCGAGCACGAATCCATTTTGCACCCTATGCCAGTAGAACCACACGAATGTTTCACAGCACATGGTCGTAGATTACATAATTCATATAAATTACTAGCGTTGGACCGGACAGATAGGCAACCACGTAAGAGCTTATGAATCCTTGCACTACCCAGTCAAATTTGTGTAGGGCAATGCCATGGCAATGACATTGTCATGCCCCCAAATCATCTACAACTGCCGGGTTTACGTAGCGTTCCAATGTGGACGTTTGACGTTGATCACGTTACTGGCAACACTCCTAGAAAACACGCATAGCGTTGCTAACAATTGTACGCGCTATTGTTCTGAGTTACGTAATCAAAGTCAAACATCCATATAGACTCCTTCGTAATATTCCCATGTTACGAACGATCCCCCCTGCCAAGCACGCCTACACAATTTCAGCACCATACATACAAAACTGACGGAGATATATTGGAAGATGTGCACACTATTTTATTATATAGATGCAGGTTGCAAGTGCGTTGTAATATGCTACTTGTTTTAATTGCACGTGACAGTACGAAACAGTAGTTGTTGCAGACAGTACCTTATATGTTCGTCTCTGTAATGAGGTATCATTAGGCTGCGCTTTGAAAGTATTCTTTGCGGTATGGAATATGAATGAAACACAACGTTATGTTGAAAAACGTTTAATTACGAACAACATTTCAGTTTACCTTGCACGGCGTAGGCAACGCTAAGCGCCACCAGTACTGCGAGAATCTTCGACATGATGGCTGAACGTCTGAAATGTTAAATGTTTGACGTTAGATTATAATACAAAATGTATCTCACTTGTGTTTTTAGCAATTATAAATTCCAGGAACATAGTTTAGGAAAGAACCTCGTTCGCCTCTGATACAGCTCAAAGCGAATTCATATTACATGGAATTATATTTCTTATTTTAGTAAAAGACACCCTAGAAATTTGCATA
>BSQZ01000016.1:1996530-2026530 GCA_033239005.1 Lamellibrachia satsuma | reverse complement strand
GCGTTAGGTGGGGCATTTGTCACGTTCACGCACAATTACCTCATACATTTGATCGCAACATGTTTCCTAAATGTTACTCATACTTTAAGGACAATTCCTAAATCTTGATTAATTTTTATACAAAAAGTTCTTACCAAAAGGTGGTGTAGCTGCTAGAATGCCGGACTGTCAATCGAGAAAAACCGGGTTAGAATCCTTTTGTTGCCGTTTCGAAATCTTGGTAATTTCGTTCATCCCACTTTGCCACACTTCACTCACACCCATGCATTACGAATCTTGTTTTAACAAATTCAAACATAACATTAAAAACGTGGGAACTAATTAATGGTATTCTTTCTAGAACATACATAAAAAAGACGTTCCCCAATTCCTTTATTTATAAAGAAACTATCATAGCAGATAAAACGGCAATTGCAAACATATTTAATTTATATTTTAACAATATTGGCCCAAATTTAGCCAATCAAATACAACATTTAAAAAAAAATAAACTTTCAGATACTACCTTAATGTAAAACATAACAATGTATTTCATTTTCAACTTACTAATGAAGAAACAATATATAAAACAATATATGATATGCACCACAAGCAAGTTGCGGATTTAACGGTATTTCTCCACGGCTTCTAAAGTCAGTTAAACCTGTTTTGACAAAGTCTTTAACGTTAAGCACAAACCCAATATTAACTACGTGAATCTTCCGTACGTTCCGTAACAGGCGTACCTCAAGGATCAATTAACTACGTGTATCTTCCGAACGTTCCGTAACAGGCGTACATCAATGATCAATTATAGGCCTTTTGATATTTATAATTTACATAAATGACTTTGCTCAATCTAGTTCAACATTTAACTTTATTATGCACGCCGATGGCGCGACCCTTTCAAGTACCCTAGATTCATTCGCGCAATATAAAAAAAATAAAATGGAGAATTCTTAATCAACACAGAACTGAAAAAACTAACGAGTGGGTTACATTAAACAAATTATCTCTAAATGTAAATAAATCCAAATATACGATATCCAAACCGGCTAGAAGAAATAATAATAAGATAAAAACATGAACTATAAAAATAGATAATACAAATATCGATAGAGTAGATTAGTTCAATTTCCTAGGGCTAAATATTAATGAACAATTAAACTAGCAAAGCCACATCGACAACATTTCAAATAGGTGCTCCATGACTATAGGTATGCTAAATAAACTCAAACGATTGTTTCCTCTTAATACAAAGATTATGTTGAATAACTGATATTGTCACATATAAACAATGGCTTAACAGCTTTGTTATGTCTTTGGAACTAATAATATTTCCTGTTCCTGTTCCTGATGTACATATGTGTACTTGGAGTACCTTTGCGCAATAACTGCAGCCTGGCTTAAATCTTCCCGGATAGATGGATATGGCGTTGGAATGTCCCAAGGACAGCATACCGCGCTATGTAAAACCTACCTTTCTTCTAAAGATGTTAAATAATGTCAACGACAACAGAACACTTGCGTATGCCTCCTAATAAACGTATGCCTCCTAATAAACGTATGCCTCCTAATAAACGTATGCCTCCTAATAAACGTATGCCTCCAAATAAACGTATGCCTCCTAATAAACGTATGCTGGCAGTATGATAATTATGGCAGAGCTAATAACAGTAGTTAGAAAGTAAGGGCAGAACGCCTAAACTAGATCTTTGCCTTAGTGCTAATTATAAGTGATTGCATTTAGTCGGGTACTTGTCACGTTCAGCCCAAATAACCTCGTATTAAAAAGTTTACATTCCTATATAAAACATGCGCACTTTTAATAATCACGGCTGCATAGTTTTTTATTTGGCAACCGTTGTGTGCCATATGATTAAGAAAATTGTATGTGGCATATATCACTAATATATATATATATATATATATATATATATATATATATATATATATATATATATATATATATTGTCGACATTTACCTATTTTTACAAAACGTTCCAAGGGGAGAGGGTCAAGGCCCGTATACAAATTTTTTAATGTCGGTCGAAATACGAACACGGCTGCGTCTGGAACTGTTAACAAACTACTATTTTTAGTGACGTGGCAGGGCCCAACCGGTGCCGGCGCGAGACTGTAATACAGTCAGACATCAGAGAAATTCACAAATTCGTCCACAACAATTGTCATTATAATACCTTGGAATTGCTAGAAACTTGAAAAATGTATTACGTAATTATTGGAGATATGTGCAAATTATTACATCGATATATTTGTCAATCTGGATTTTGTTTACATGCTAAAGTTCTGATTAAGTGAAAGGGAACGAGTGGTATGAATATTGGTACGCTCTATGCGAATAAGTAAATGTTCACGAATGTGACCGGCCCCTTAAGTAAATCGCTATATTCCGTGTTACAGCAACATATTCATCAAAGTCTATGGCGTGCTTTGCTCGACGAGACGTAATTCATCAGTTTCGTCCTGTGCGACGAGAGGGTATCTCACCTCCATGAAAACATGGGGCGCTGAACTGCGTCATCGGTTATGTGGCTACCGTGAGGACGCACGCACAGTAGCTCAGTCGCTCCCGAATATGTTGTCATGTAACAAGTATTTCTTACAGTGCCTGCAGCTTACCTTACTGCCTATGTATTATGGCCTCGATATTGATTCGCTTTATATCATATCGTAAAACAACATATATATTCACCATGTTTTAATCAATAATATATATATAGATATATTATTTTACACATAATACATACATATACACGCATGCGTACATACGTACGTACATATATACGTACATATATACATGCATACATGCATACATACTGACACACACACACACACAAACACACACAAACACACACAAACACACACACACCCATATATATATATTATATATATATATATATATATATATATATATATATATATATATATATATATATATATATATATATATATATATATATATATATATATATATATATATATATATATATATATATATATATATATATATATAATATATACATACATACATACATACATACATACATACATACATACATACATACATACACGCATACACACATACACAGATACACGTATACATTCATACACGCATACACACATACACGCACGCACACGTACAAACGTACATAATTACGTACGTACATATATACATGCGTACATGCTTACTTGCGTACATACGTACATACGTACATAGGTACAGACGAACATACATACATACGTACGTGCTTGCTTCCAGGAAAATAAAATATATCGTATGAACTGTAGTTCGCCTAACCACAAACGTATTTTATATCCATCTACATTTTACTTGTAATTAGCAATGACATAATATTATCTACTTATTGGTACGCAATATTATGCCCTTTGATGAATACTTTTTTCACTTGTTAATGCTCTTTATTTAATACTTTTATATGATTATATAATTATTCATAACCAATTTTAAGCAGTATTAATTGATTGCATTTATATGCTATGCTTGTGTAATATATATTTGTGTTTACAATGCATACGTGTTCTACTCAGCCTACATGGCTGCAATGCGAAATAAACGTTATAATTTTATTTAGTATTACATGATGTATATATATATATAGTTGGTTTCACTGCTTTTCAGTATTGCGCTAAGTACACAGGCTTCAAATGCTCGACATTTAGTGCGAAAAGTGATAAATCTGTTTGACTGAACGCGCTGAGAAAGATTCTCAACGTGGAGGAGGCCTTTCGTAGGATAATGGATACTTCAAATTCCCAACAATGTTTGGTCGTGATAGCGTGTCCAAGATGAAAGATATGGCTCGATTGCGTGCTTGAAGATGTATTATTTGTATGACACAGCTACTTATGACGTCAATGGGCAAGGAGGCGACGGTTGTCAGAAGACAAAACGCCCTATGCATCACAGCTGTGGGGTCAAACATTAACTATCAACACCCCTTGACATTTCATATTGTGGATGGATTCATCCAAAAATGATTTATTCCACGAGTGCGGAATATAAGGCGACGAGCAGCCAGCAGAAATCACCAACTGCTCAAGTGAAGGTCATTCGTCGTCTCAAGCAGGGTAAGTACCCTTCACGATGTCTTCTTGTGCTAACGACATAGGAATTGGTCTGCTCATCATTGAGCCTGTTGGTGATTTCCATTTGCAAAACTGTGTTCATTTTAATGTTGGTTCATAATTCTGAAAGGTATATATTTTAGTAACACGGTGTGTCTTATTCCAATACATCGTAATCCAGTAAAGCTCTTGACCGTACTAATCGCATATAAAATATGTCATTGTCAAGCAGACAGTCGTGTCACGTTGTAAAGTGTGTTGATAAAACTTATAAACGAGCTTGTGATTTACTCAGAATGTGATCTAAAAGTGGGAGATTCTGTTTAAATCTCCGCTTAGCTGAGGGCTGACATGTTAACCAGCGCGACCGACAAGCGCTTGCTCTAGGCGTTTACACATATATTTTCATTTGTTTGTTATTGCCAGACAACCGGTACTCGTGACGTAGGGTGGTCTATCAGTTTGGTGCTCCCAATGAACTTAATATGATGTGTGTTCAACATGGTTTTCCTGGTAAAGCACAGGCCTGATATTCTTGATTTTAGCTGCATTTTTTGTTAATCCTTATTGGTCCCAAACTCATGACCTTTTAGTCTCATGACCTTCGTTTGCCTTTAAACATTATGTATGATGACATAATGGTTTGACTATATGTCATGTACAGTGACGCAATGAATATTTTGAAAATACTTTGTTAAAATATCGTTAAGTAGATACGATCATCCATAATGGAGATTTTGAATAATATTGTATGAAATATAATCACGATCGAACATCACTGGCAATCATTCTAACAGTATGCATTTGATGCGTTTAATTTCAGAGCGTGCCTTTTCTGCCAACATGTCGAATATTCTCGTAGCCCTGATGGTGGTAGCCATCGCGGTCGCCGCGCAAGGTGAGACATGACATCGTTTTCTTTGTATTAAACTGAACAAAGCAAAACCGGTTAATCATCAGACTGACTTGTCTGTATCGTTTTGATACACTTTTGATACACTTCTTTTAGATAAAATATTCCATGACGTTTCGAAGGCATTTTGTGTGGAAGAAAATTAATTACGCTGACTTTCAAAACAGGTTATCATTTTAGCTGATTACTAATTAATTACACACAGTTTGAAAGGCGAACTCGTATCACCTGACCATCACACGTTGAAAACAATTATGTATTATTCCACATCTTGCAGGATGCAGTGACTCTTGCAGTGGAAAACGTTCGGGTATTAGATACAACTCGTACTGCGGTCCCTGCAACCGATACTACATGTGCCAAGGACCCCGTATTATTTACAAGTACTGCTCCGATAACCAGCAATGTCTCATCAAGGGAAGATGCGGTAAGCAATATTCATATTTCTCTGCAATTTAGTATTCCTCTTACTACGTAAAAAAAACATTAATTAGCTTTTCTATAGAGCTTCAGTTACTTTGTGTAATGCTTATAACGATTTGATCACTAAAAACACACAGTACGAAAGGCGACGTAGAATGTTGTGTTATTCTGTGCTATGAGTATTTACATAAAGAGCATGAATATGATATACGATATTGTTGCAAAGTATTTATTTCTTCTTGAATGTGACGAAAACATTTCTTCTCACTTTCCGCGTATCCAACGTTACAGGACAATGCCAGGACTCTTGCCGTGGAAAGCCGAATGGTGACTACCAGTCGTTGGACAACCCGCGTCCCTTCTACTACCACTGTGAGAACGGGTTCCTCTCCTACAGGACTTGCCATCCCAACGAGATCTTCAACGCATGGACACGAGAGTGCGGTGAGGAATTGCTAGATGTTCGGCGTTTCTTATAACCCATCACCAAATACATAGCATTGTTTTATAATGCATTGGTTCAATATATATATATATATATATATATATATATATATATATATATATATATATATATATATATATATATATATATATATATATATATATATATATATATATATTTATATCATTATTATAAACATAATGATATGATTATAATGATATGCCTTTGTATGAACGAAAACATGTGTGCAACATTCTTTCGAAATAACAACGAATCATAATATAATCTTCTGTCGACAGACTGCTACGAGGTGTTCTGCGAGAAGGGTGATGGCTACCAACCGTCCGTGTGCGGAAACGGATGCGGTGGCTACGTGAAATGCCAGGACGGATTCGCGGTGACAAGGCGACGTTGCCCTGTCCTCCGCCCGTACTTCTGCTGCAGAAGACAGCGCTGTGTCAACAACAACGCAGTCTGTGGACGACAGTGCGGAAACTAGAGACCTCCGTTGCAATGAGGACAGAGAGACTGGTGAGATGGCTATTCGTAGGTAGTCGACTAAACAAATGATGCAAGATGATTGGAATACATTTACCAAGCATAACTACATGGACATGGACATACATATGTGCATACATACATACATACATACATACATACATACGTAGACACATACATACATACATACATACATACAAACATACATACATACACACATGCACACATGCACACATGCACACATGCTCACAGGAACACATGCACACATACACACATACACACATACACACATACACACATACATACATACATACATACATACATACATACATACATACATACATACATATATACATACATACATACACGCATACACGCATGCACACATACACACATACATTCATACACACATACACACATACACCCATACACACACACACACACACACACACACACACACACACACACACACACACACACACACACACACACACACACACACACACACACACACACACACACACACACACACACACACACACACACACACACACACACACACACACACACACACACACACACACACACACATACACACATACACACATACATACATACATACATACATGCATAAATACATACATACATACATACATACATACATACAAATATCGTTTTTAGTTTTGGGAACATTCCATATGCAGTCGGACTTTTAGGAAATGTTTTGATTTCATATACAAGCAATAAAAACAAGATGTTTGTAATAAATAAACATATAAATAACTACTTACATGCATGTTAAATCGGTGGATTCCTGGTGAACTACCACACATAAGAGGGCGGGCATGCACGCACGTACGCACACACGTACGCACACACGCGCGTCTTAGAGCTAGAACAGTGATAGCTGGTCCAATGTTGTAGATTCGAGACAAATGGAAATGCAGTGAAGACCACCTCGCTGAGATTCGACGACACCGTTCTTTCACACATATATATGCAAACGTTGCTGCTGCTTTACACTTAACATAACAACCAAGTGATGGATGAAACTAAACAACTACATCAGAATCTCCACATGTGTGCCATAATGTACGCCTTGTATTCAATAAAGTTCCTGCTGTGCAATATGGAAAATAGGTGTCTGTCTGGCGTTTATGCACAAAAGTACATTTCATAAGATGCACTTCTACTTAATAACTCGATTGATACATACTCTTCATTGTATGCATATCACTCGACCTTATTCGTATTCAGAAATGTACACACATCACTCGGTCGCATTTGTATGCACTGCTTATTTAATTATAAGATTTTGTGCGGTGATCGGTTGATAGAACGTCGGACTCTCGGTCGTAGGGACCGGGCTTTGAAACCACCTGCTGCCGTTTAGAAACTTGGCAATTTCGTTCTTCCCACTTTGCCGGTGTCTTTCGGAAGAGACACTGAAAGCCGTTGGTCCCTTCTATCTGGTTTATATGCCAGGGTAAGTAAATGTTCCCACAGAGGGAAATAGAAAAACTTGCTGTGCACTCAGTGCGTCTCGTGAAGCGTGTAGTCTCCATCTCTAAACTCTCTACACTATCCCCCAATTTAGTTATGATCAGCTGTAAAGGGAATGTCTCATCAAGCACCATCAAACATCAAACATCATCTTCGCACCGTAGTTGGTACACACCACCACTTAGCATCTACATAAATTCCGTACGATCTCTAGTTGTGTTCTTTGCTGTTTTCCAAGAACTCCGTCCCAGATGGTTTCTACCTACTTCCACAGTCCTTCTCCCTGTTGAATATGACCTTGCTCTTTTTCCTTGTCCCTTCAGGGCCCAGGTTAGTGTTATTGTTGTGTTGTTATTCCATTCTCTCCTAAGTGTGTGGTCGATCCATCTTCAGGGCCCAGGTTAGTGATATTGTAGTGTTGTTATTCCCATCTTTCCTAAGTGTGTGGTCGATCCATCTTCAGTGCTCAGGTTAGTGTTATTGTAGTGTTGTTATTCCCATCTCTCCTAAGTGTGTGGTCGATCCATCTTCAGTGCCCAGGTTAGTGTTATTGTAGTGTCGTTATTCCCATATCTCCTAAGTGTGTGGTTGATCCATCTTCAGTGCCCAGGTTAGTGTTATTGTAGTGTCGTTATTCCCATCTCTCCTAAGTGTGTGGTCGATCCATCTTCAGTGCCCAGGTTAGTGTTATTGTAGTGTCGTTATTCCCATCTCTCCTAAGTGTGTGGTCGATCCATCTTCAGTGCCCAGGTTAGTGTTATTGTAGTGTCGTTATTCCCATATCTCCTAAGTGTGTGGTTGATCCATCTTCAGTGCCCAGGTTAGTGTTATTGTAGTGTCGTTATTCCCATATCTCCTAAGTGTGTGGTTGATCCATCTTCAGTGCCTAGGTTAGTGTTATTGTAGTGTCGTTATTCCCATCTCTCCTAAGTGTGTGGTCGATCCATCTTCAGTGCCCCGGTTAGTGTTATTGTATTTTCGTTATTCCCATCTCTCTCCTAAGTGTGTGGTCGATCCATCTTCAGGGCCCAGGTTAGTGCTATTGTAGTGTTTTTATTCCCATCTCTCCTAAGTGTGTGATTCTATTGTAGTGTTTTTATTCCCATCTCTCCTAAGTGTGTGATTGTTCCATCTTCAGAGCCCAGGTTAGTGATATTGTAGTTTTGTTATTCCCTTCTCTCTTAAGTGTGTGGTCGATCCATCTTCAGGGCCCCGGTTAGTGTTATTGTAGTGTTGTTATTCCCATCTCTCGTAAGTGTGTAGTCGATCCATTTTCAGGGCCAGGTTAGTGTTATTGTAGTGTTGTTATTCCCATTTCTCGTAAGTGTGTGGTCGATCCATCTTCAGGGCCCCGGTTAGTTTTATTGTAGTGTTGCTATTCCCATCTCTCCTATATTTGTTGACGGTCCATCTTCAGGGCCCAGGTTAGTGTTATTGTAGTGTTGTTATTCCCATCTCTCCTAAGTGTGTGGTCGATCCATCTTCAGGACCAAGGTTAGTGTTATTGTAGTGTTGCTATTCCCATCTCTCCTATATTTGTTGACGGTCCATCTTCAGGGCCCAGGTTAGTGTCATTGTAGTGTTGTTATTCCCATCTCTCCTATGTATGTGGACGATCCATCTTCAGGGCCCAGGTTAGTGTTATTGTAGTGTTGCTATTCCCACATCTCCTATGTGTGTTGTTGATCCAACTTCAGGGCCCATGATTGTGCTACTGTAGTGTTGTTATTCCATTCTCTCCAATGTGTGTGGCCGATCCTACGCCAACGTCTGATTATTCCGATATTGGCCGCATACACGCACGATTGTATAGCTATCTGTTTGACATTTTCATTGGCCAACGTTTCTTTGGTATTCGTCGTTAACATATTATCTGAACGTTCAATTAATTACCAACTGTTAGTGTTGCTCTTTACATTCCAATATGTAATATAACTGTTCTGCATTGCTCTTAACGATTTTCAGTTTTGTCTTGGTGATAAATCAAATATGGAAATCCACCCACCAATTATTGGTGGGTGGATTTGACAGAGCCACGTCAATTACTTCATCTAAGATAAGGAGTATTCCGTAGAATCTATGATTGCTTTGTTCTTTCGACACAGTCGAACACTTACTTGAAATATATGAGATTGGTGTACAATGGTGTACAATGGTGCTTGCCATTCGCTGTTCTGCTCCATTATGTTACTATTGATAAATATATGCGTGCATTTCTATTTTCAACTTGGCCGTTTTGTAAACTTTCATCTGCTATTTTTTTCAATCAACATGCTGCAGAAAACCTTCCCATGAAAGGAGATAAGATTCGTAATTGTCACAGTTATTAAGGTCGCCATTTTTGGTACTGTTGCAATAAAACATCATATTAATCAGGATGTACCTCATTACTATTCATGATGTTATTGAATAAGCTATACATTTGTCCTACTAAAGTTCTCATACTTGCTTGCAGATTTTCTTCATTTATGTTGTCAGTGCCCGTAACTTTTCCACTTTTAGTTTCCTTATGGCTGTCCTGATCTCATCCTCTGTGATTAATCCAATTTCAATTGTATGGTTTCTGTGTCGCTTCAGCCAAAGTCATCTAACACGATATATTCTGCTGTTATGACATGCACAAATTCATCAAAATATTATTTCCACCTATTCATCATAACTTCGCCTTCTTGCCATTTTTTTTTGCTACACGACTGTTGTTTGTTTTTGTCACACAATTGTTTCGTGATTACGTATGTACGTCCGATTTGATTAATTTGTGCTGCTTCTTTACTTTTTCAGCCATATATTCCGTGTACTTCTTTCTATTGAGACTTTAAATTCTTTCTGAGTTTGCACTAGTTTGCACTGCTACTTGTTGCTTTCAGCTTCCTTCTCCCTCCTGTTGTTCTCCACGTATTCAAAATGGTCCATTCCGTGTGTTCTTGTTTCTAACGACTCAGTTTTGTTTATGCTGTTTCGTTATAAATGTTCTTGAAATGTGTCCATCTTTCTCAACTTTATTTCATTTTCAACCACCCAAAACCATTGAAATATATTTGTTCAGTTCCAATTGAAATGTTTCTCGTTGATGCGCATCAGACAGTTTTAATGTGTCGTATTTTATCCTGTCATTCACTCTATTTTTCGCCCGACCTTCGAAACGATTGTGCGCCGGGACATCTATCGTGGGTAAGGTTGGAAACCGGTTAGATGTTATGCCTGGGTCCGCCCCTGAATAATGTTACATTCTTCTTGAAGACGAACAACAGTATTATAGCTGATTATAACAACAAATGGCTAAGGCTGTGTATTCTTTTTGCGAATACCGTTACACGTGATAATTCCATATTTTTATTTTGCTGGACCAGTAGTGTCATTTCCAAATGGTAAAAGAGTAGCCCCTACCTGACCCTTTGGGCGGCGTGATATGCAAGTAGCGTCACACTGCGTACAATATCAACACGCTTATGTATTTGCTGCTTAAATGCGACATTAGCTATACCTTATGCCTTGCCACGATTGAATCACGTGGATGTGTGCTTGTTACTAGTGTTCCCTGTGAGGTGGCGACACCGTAGTTCGCTAGTTGCTATAGTTCGTATAAATGTTGTCGAGGGGACTATTTTGGACAATAACTTAAATTCGCCTTTATATGTCGTATTTTATCCTTTTATTCACTCTATTTTTCGACCGACCTTCGAAGCGATCGTGCACCAGGACATCTATGGTGGGTAACGTTGGAAACCGGTCAGCTGTTACGACTTGGTGCGCCGCTGAGTAAAGTTACATTCTTCTTGAAGACGAACAACAATATTATAGCTGACGAAAACAACAAATAGCTAAGGCTGCGTATTCTGTTTGCGAATAATGTTAAACATGGTAATCCCATATGTTTATTTTGCCGGACCGGAAATGTAATTTTCAGATTGTTAAAGAGTCCTAACGGACCCTATGGCGGCTTGGCATGCCAGTGGCGCTACACGGTGACTAATTTCACACGCTGCTGTAGTCTTAAATGCGACATTAGCTATACTTCATGCCTTGACACGATTGAATGTATGGTCACACATCTGCCACGTCACGTGGATGTATGCTTGCTACTAGTATTAACTGTGATGTGGCGACACCATCTTTCGCTACTTGCGTATAGGTCGTATAAATGTTGTCGCAGGGACTGTTTTGAAATCACGGTGGGACATTCAACTATGCCTTTCCAGTTCGACTCAAGCTATGGGGAGAGAGAGTTTTGTTTTGGAATTGCATAACTGATACATATGTACACAAAGCAATATGTATTACAATTTGTGAAAAATATATGGAATTCCAAGTTGACAGTGGCTGTGACCTGTAGATGTATACAGTAGAACCTTTAATTAAGCATCAGTACTGGTCGTTGTCAACTCTATCATAACTATGTAATGATTATAATATAGTCACGTGTAGCGTGTAGATTATATTGTAATAATAAAACAGATGTGTACATTATGACAACAATATTATTAACTAATACAAATTAATAAAATAAATGTTCACATTAGGTGATGTGTAGTACTGAGATAATACATACATTTGGTGATGCCACCCACCGGCAATAGTAGCGTATGTATTAGAAGGAACAATTTGTGAGTGCAAAACAAATCAGACATGTTGGTAAGTATCATAGTTCAGCTAGAGTGCAGATATAATATCGTTGGACGAGAAATTCCATACATCCACCACTCTTTGACTGAACAATCGACGTCTGTATAGCTTCATACATCGTTGTTTGCTTAATATTTTATTGTGGACTCTGCCGTTATTTAGATTAATATAAAAAAAAAATTATCTGGGTCTGTGTTCTCATTCCCAGTTTATAACTTAAAATGTTCAATTAAATCTCTTCGTAATCTCCGTTCTTCGAGTCTAAACAGTTTTATTTGCGTCAACCTTTCCTCATATGTAAATTCCTTTAATCCTATTACCAGTTTTGTTGCCCAGCTTTGTACTTTCTCAAGCATTAAAATATCTTTTGCAAAATAAGGTGACCATGCCCGTACGCAATCTTCTAGATGTGGTCTAATATATAATATATAAACAATGTTGAAAGTTTCTCTTTCAAAGTGAACAAATTCTCTCTTTACTGAACGCAACACCACCATAGCTTGTTGGGTTGCTGCAAGAACTTGTTTCTCCCATTTCAAATTATTTGAAATCCAGACACATATATCCTTCTCTTGATCTGTTTCTGCTAAACCGATATTATTATTTTCGGTTCTCGTGGTTTACTGGAATTTTGGATTGTCGTTGCCTATATATTCATCATTTTACATTTACTAGTGTTGAACGTTACTCCACTCACTTAAGTTATCTGAATCAGCTTGTACGATTTCACAGTGAGATTTATTTTTTAATGTTCTGAAAACTTCGGTTTCATCAGCGCACATTTTTACATTACCATTTACTCTATCTGGTAAATCATTTACATAAATTAAAAAGATAATAGGTCCCAATGCTGATTCTTGCGGAACCCCGCTATTGACATCAAACCATTCAGAATATTCACTTTTTACCATAATTCGCATTTTTCTATCTGCTAGAAAATCAGCTATCCATTCTAAAACTATGCCTTCTGCAACATTATCTTTTTTCGGGTATTGTCAAATGCGTTTTGAAAATCCAACAAAATAACAACAACAGTATGTCCCTCATCCACATCTTCTGTCCAACTTTCAAAAGTTTCTAACACATTTGTTCGGCAAGAGCAACCCTTTGTAAAATCCGTGTTGGTCTGGGATATTTAAATTGTTTTCTAATCAATGTTTTAACATTGCAGCCTTCACACAAGATTTCATAAGTTTAATGGCTAGACGTAAACTCACTGGTCTATAATTACAAGCCATATACCGGGATCCCTTCTAATACATTTGATAAATGTTTGCCATTTGCCAATCTAATGGCATACCACTAGATAATGATTCCGTGAATATTACAAACAACGGGTTAGCTAAAGTTTCAGCACAATCTTTAAATATCTTTGGATAAATGCCATCTGGACCACAAGCCTTGTGTTCTTTTAACTGCTGTAATTTTATAAATATATTTTATAAATTGGATTGTTTCAATTAGTATGCGCAAATAGAATTTTTTTGATATTATTTACTGTTTTTTTTACATTTATGTTAGCTTTCAGCAGAATTTCTTGACATTTATCACATTACACAAGGAAAATGTGCAGATTAGCGTGACATAGAGTTTTTGGACAAAATGATTCCTCATAAAAAATTGTGTATAAACATAAGTCAACGACAAATATTTTAGAGAAAAAAATCAGTTGCTGAGATGCAGAGGCCTTTGACAATTCAGTATGACTGCAGTTTCCATAGCAACAGCATGTTTTAAAAATCTAAAAAATTCACATATTCTACTTTTCCATTCTTCATGTTCCAAGAAAGTTTCAATACTTAGAGTTAAACAATTAAAAACTTTCCCCAACAGCCTGTGCCCTTAAATGCTTCTTACTTAATATAAATACATAATGAGACGTGTGATTAAAAGCGCTAAATCTATGCAGGCATCTACTGTTACAGATGAATACACAATTGCCGACGTCTTGAGACTCATAAATAAGAATACAACAATTAGGTGGTATCTAAAAGTGCACATACACATTCTGTCGGACTAAAGAATCGTGGTTGCGCTGGTGCTGCTTGATGACTGCATTTGACACCATTGACCGCTGTATTTAATTTTAGCAGATTCACGCACAGATTCAGTTGCCTCTCGTCCAAGTTATTCATATAAATCAACTGCTGGAAGGAGAATCCCATGAAGAATCAGCGGGATGCTAGTTTTATATGAGCCATGTTCTCATCGCAAGTCGACACACACACGCACGCACGCACGCACAAACACACGCACACATACAAACGCACACACACTCACACACACACACACACACACACACACACACACACACACACACACACACACACACACACACACACACACACACACACACACACACACACACACACACACACACACACACACACACACACACACACACACACACACACACACACACACACACACACACACACACAAACAAACAAACACACACACACACACACACACACACACACACACACACACACACACATACACACACGTGATATTCATATATACATTCATGCTATCGGTGCTGTGCGATTATTGGAAAACACGTGTGGAAGTCATTGTTTTAGTTTCTAATGCACTTATCTTCAAAAAACGTCACAATGTATTATACGTTACACAGCAGGAACTTTATTTAATCAAATGTACAAGCAGGAATAAGCATGCATTGTTACAGGAAGTTGTGCACCAGTCCAACGATGGAACACTGGATGGAATGAAGGAAAGATGTCGTCGCTGATCTTCGCTTTGTGCCCAGTTGTCGAATCTGAAACAATATCACCAAATTACAGCTCTCAAATACGAAACCTACACCGATATTATTATTTAATCCCCTTGAAGATGTTCTGCGATGCTGAATATTTCCGTGAGAAAACGAGTTGTGTTTCCATGAACATGTCTGCCATGGGGCTAACTGTTTATATATTTGAACGCTGCCAAAGATATGATGCAGCGGTTATGAAATTTTTTTATTTGATAGTTAAGTTTGTTTTCAAACATCAACTCACCACAAATGAAAAGGCATAGATTAGCATACATTCCTAAATGTGGTGGAACGAGTTTTCCTATTATATAATGTATTTAGGTACATAAACGCATACATGTATATATATATATATATATATATATATATATATATATATATATGCATGCATGCAAATGTGTAAGTATGTTTGTATTTATGTA
The DNA here is from genome assembly GCA_033239005.1 of Lamellibrachia satsuma. Taxonomy (NCBI): domain Eukaryota; kingdom Metazoa; phylum Annelida; class Polychaeta; order Sabellida; family Siboglinidae; genus Lamellibrachia; species Lamellibrachia satsuma. Next base: position 2,010,838 of record BSQZ01000016.1, on the reverse strand, counting down.
TGTATGTATGTAGGTATGTATGCATGCATGCATGCATGCATGTATGTATGTATGTATGTATGTGTGTATGTATGTATGTAGGTATGTATGTATGTATGTATGTATGTATGTATGTATGTATGTATGTATGTATATATGTATGTATGTATGCATGTATGTATGTATGCATGCATGCATGCATGTATGTATGTATGTATGCATGCATGCATGTATGTATATATGTATGTATGTATGTATGGATGTATGGATGTATGTATCTACGTATGTATGCGTGCACATGTATGTATATATGTACGTACGCACTTTCGTACGTATGGATGTATGTATGTTTATATGCATGTATGTATGTATGTGTGCATGTATGTATGTATATATGGATGTATGTATGTATGTATGTATGTATGTATGTATGTATGTATGGGTGTATGCATGTAAGTATGTATGTATGTATGTATGTATCTATGTATGTTTGTGTGTGTGTGTATGAATGTACATATTTATCACACTCATTTACTTGTTTAAATATGTAATCATCTTATTTATATCGCTGTAGGAAACATTGAATAATTTTGAATAGCACAGCTCACCTGTCTCTCTCGCTGGCGGCGGAGCTCCAGAGTTAACACCCACAGCCAGCAGGGTTTCTGCGGACACAGAGGTTTCGTCTGCAACAGAAGTACGGACGGCGACGAGGACACCGACGGTTTAACCTCGCGAATCCACCCTCGCACATCACGTAACCACTGCATCCGCCGTTTCCGCACACGGATGGCTTGGGTCCATCACCCTTCTCACAGAACACCTCGTAGCACTCTGTCGACAGAAGAGTATTTTACGTGTCGCTATTATTTCGACGGTAGTTGCAAATGTTTTTGTTCATGCTTAGGCACATCATTATAACTGTAAGTACATAGACAAAAACTATACATAGAACATATGTACCCGGAACAACTGAATTGAATTAGAAGAAACGCCAAATATCTAGTGATAACCTCACCGCATTGTCTTGTCCAGGCGTTGAAGATCTCGTTGGGATGGCAAGTCCTGTAGGAGAGGAACCCGTTCTGGCAGTGGTAGTAGAAGGGACGCGGGTTATCCAATGACTGGTAGTCGCCATCCGGCTTCCCAAAACATTGGTCCTGACATTGTCCTGTAACGTCACATACGCTCAAAGTGAGAAGAAATGTTGCAATCCCCAAAAAGAATTTATGTTACATTGGAACAACAACATAAGTTTCAATTGTGTTTCCCTATGTTGATATATTGCATAAATCTTAGCATAATATAACACTGCATATGTATATCATGTTTACATGGTCAAAGGCGCACAAGGTATTTCAACAATGACAGGAGAAGTGCTAAGTACTCACCGCATGCTCCTTTTATGAGACACTGGTTGTTTCCGCAGTACCTGTAGATAATTTTGATGCCACGGCACACGTAGTATCGGTTGCATGGACCGCAGTACGAAGGGTATAGAATCCCGGGTTTTCCTCCCCGGCAAGAATCACTGCATCCTGTGATGATTTAGACTATGTATACATTGTTTCAATGTGTTATCTTCTGGGACATGTAATCGCATTTCAATATGTGTAGCCTAAGTACTGGCAATCACTTATACGTGCAGTGTGTTTTGAATTGTAATTCAATTCAATTCAATTCAGGGAAGCAAACCATAGCGATACACAGGTAAGTTTGATAAATCAAAGATCGAAGTAATATTTACCGATTTACACTAATATGAAATCCTCCGTGAAATATATATATATATATATATATATATATATATATATATATATATATATATATATATATATATATATATATATATATATATATATATATATATATATATACTGTCAGGAAACGTAATGTAGGATTTTCTAAAGTTAATACTTTTCGCAGACAACTGCTAAGTTTACACAATAAGCAAGACAATGCCTGACCTTGCGAGGCGACCGCGATGGACACCACCATCAGGGCGACGATAATATTCGACATGGTGGAAGAAAAGACACTCTGAAATTAAATGCATGTAATTTAGTTGTATGAGGTCACCCTTTGTTGCATTTCATCAACTGCTGCATCGATGTAGACAACATTTTTTCAAAATAGCTGTTTCACAGTACAGCACATTCTGGAAAATATTATGCTACCATTCATTAAGAAAGTATACATGTTAACGCCTAACCTGTTTTCCCGCGCAACTTAAAACCTGTACATGTTCACGATTGTGAGAAAACATTGAAATTAGGACATATTAGCAAAACAAGTGAAAATAAGTAAAATGCTTCACGGCCAATAGATCTATACTAGCACGCAAACAAACCATTAAGGGTACTTACCCTGCTTGAGACGACAAATGACCTTTACTTGGGCAGTTGGTGACTTCTGCTCGCTGCTCGTCGCCTTATATACCCTTTAATTGGCATTGATCATGTTTGGACGAATCCATCCACAAATCTGAAATGTCAAGGGGTGTTGGTGGTCAATGTGTGATGGACGGGGTGTTTTTCTTCTGACAAATGTCGTCTCGTTGCGCATTGACGTCAGCAGCGCATGCATCATGCACACAACACATGTTCTAGCACGCAATCGACCACGTCGAAAACGCATACATGTCTACAAATAAATCGTAATGCTGATTTTCTTACGTTGGCTTAAGACATTTATACTTTTTAATTCCAACATATTCTAATAATATAGCAATACTCATAGATTTATCAGTAATATCATATTAAAAATATATAAATTTAGCTGTTCTATGAACGTTAATGCCTGATAATTGAAACTAATGTAAGTACTTTGATGTTGTCGAAGTTGCCATTGTCAGGGGAGGTACCGTTAGAACGCTGGAATATCAATCGAGATGAAATGGGTTTGAAATTAGGGTAATACTGAAACTTTTTTTGACAATTTAGTTCACCCCTCTTTGTATGTGTCTACCAGCAGAAAAAAACGATGGTCCCTTCTACTTGGTGTTAATACTAGGGGACGTAAATATCCCACACTGGGAAATGGAAAACATATCGTGGACTCTCATAATTAATGATCTACAGAATAGGTCAAACCGGCGCTGTAGACAAACGCACGAACACGTAGTACATGAACACAGGTGCACACATACGCACGCACGCACGCACGCACGCACGCACGCACGCACGCACGCACGCACGCACGCACGCACACACACACACACACACACGCACACACACACGCACACACGCACACACACATACACAAAACACCGCACCACACACGCACGCACACATGTACGCACACAACCGATGACGCACTTATTTGTCATTTTCTTGAAACGCCCTCTTGTCGCGAAGGATGTACTTGATCAATTAGGTCTGGCCGCGCAACGCTCGTCGTCAGCTTTGCCAGACATTTTGCTGCGGCACGGAATAGTTGTGTTTTTATAATTGACGTCACATCACGGATTTGTGTTGCTCTCTACTATACTGAACTCCGGGGTGAGGTTGGTCCCGATACCGATAGTCGATTTTTTTCCCATTCTTCTCTATATGTATGTATGTGTGTATGTGTGTATGTGAGTGTAAGTGTGTATGTGTGTATGTGTGTGTGTGGGGGGGGGTATGTATGTGTGTATGTGTGTATGTATGTAAGTATGTATGTATGTATGTATGTATGTATATAAGTATGTATGAATGTATGTATGTATATATGTATGTATGTATGTATGTATGTATGTATGTATGTATGTATGTATGTATGTATATATGTATGTATGTATGTATGCATGTGTGCATGCATGTATGTAAGTATGTTTGAGCATATAACCAAACATTATGTTTCACCGTTCCCATCAGCCACCTAAATCTACTCTTAGCGTGTCCTCACCACAAAACAAACAACTCCAATCAGGCATCCCACTTAAGTGAAACATGCAATTATCCTGACCGCCCACATCAGTCCACCACAATCCCAGTCTTCCAAACAGTATACATTTAATTGTGCCTTCGATTGGATGTTGACGTATTCTCCCATGCACAGTGTCAAACCCTGGGCGAATTAAACGGAAGCCCAAGGCCGAGCTAGGACTTCGCGCCCCTTTGTTGATACTACTGTTGAAAAAAACAAAGTGCCACACAAATAAAATAAAACGAACTATCCAGCAGTCATTTTAAAAAGTGTCACGCGAGCAGCTTTGACATCTTTCCGTCATCTTACTATCACCCGGAGTGAATTTTTTTCTCCCGATTACGTTTTAGGCTTTTACTATTTCTACTATTATATGTTTTTGTTCTAAAAATATCGTTATATATATATATGTATGAATGTATGTTTAACATAGAAGTTGGTTGGATCTTTACGTGATAAACACCCTATGCGATGCAGCTAGGATTGAAACTATCGAAGAAATATGTGTACTGAATACCTAATGCTATTTTTGAAAATAATTTTACGAATAATGTGTTAACACAATATGTGTCCTTGCCGGTATGCTTATCATAATATAAAAGTAACTACGAATTTGGTGACTGCGCTACTGTAAACTACACACCAATATAGGATGAAATCTCCATGACACATGGAATACTTCAATCAGTTACCTGCACGAATGTCATTTGACTACTTCCATCAACAAACGGGATTAGCTAAACATCTCACGTCCGTTGTAGAACGTACTAAGCTATAACGTTGTAGAACATAGCTATAACATTGTAGAACATACTAAGCTATAACGTTGTAGAACAAGCTATAACGTTGTAGAACATACTAAGCTATAACGAATCGATTCTGCTTTCAATGTATCATTATTTTTCATTTAAATTTATAAACATTTTCCATTTAAATCAATATAATTCAAACTACCAGTCAGTAAAGTGCAAACGAATTCAGTATTATTTTTCATTGGTTTTGAGGAAGTTGGACTCGATATTTGGTTCACATCACATTGCCGCAATTCGCTCAGCTGCTTAAAATAATAATAATAGTAATAATAATGTTTTTCTTTCAGAATGTATATCAAATAAAAAGTACATATAACAATCACACAAGGATACAATCCACTGAACCCACATTTTCGATGTAAATACTTGTCGGTAATTGCAATTTTGTGAATAAAAAGATTCAGCGACTTGTCAATCCTGGTCATTTGGATTATACATAACTGATGATGCCATTACAAGAGTTGACATTACCCGAAGCAAACACGTGGCTAACATTACATATCTTAGGCAGGCGTTTAAAAGTACTGTATGAATTGTTAGACGTCACTACAAAGTCCTGTGAACAGCTGCTTTTCTACATTTCAAAATGCGCTAATATAAACATTACTGAAATTCTCTCATTCGTGGTGTTGTTTGGTTTCTGTATTTATTTGTATTGTATTGTTTCACTTATATTGAAAATATTATTGTCAAAACTTTAACCTTCATAACATCGATACGTTTGCCAAGTATTCATATATATCGGGGCTGTGAGCATAGAGCAATGCTCACGGGAAGAACTAAACGCAGTAGCGGGGCTCGTCTGATAGTTGTTTACACACGTCGAGAGAGAAGCAATAATTCAGCAGTACTAACTGCCGTACGCAGTGGTCACAGCGGGTGGAACCATGGGCTCTATAGGCAGTGATCGTCTCTCAACAATATATGCATTAACGTTGCGTGATTCTCTCGCTCGCTCACTGATGCCTTGACCGGGCCGAACGTGGGGGTGCGATCCTTGCGTGACGAACGTACATAAACACCGACTCAACAGACGCGAACCATTGCATGACCGCTTCGTATTAATGATATACCGAGGACATACATCGTTGGGACCTTTCGTGCAAAAACGACGGTAGCCACAGAGAAATACCTATCCAGCAGTGAGTATAACACGAACACGTCAATAGAGCAGCTTTTGACATTTTGCAGTCGACGCGCCACCTTCTCTCGTATAATTTTTTCATATCTTTCTATCTCCTGTTAGTAGTTATTAAATACACATTAAGCGTTTCGGAAAGATATTGCGACCCAGTATATATATTTTTCTGCATTGATTTAGAGAACGCTTCTGATAGTGTAGGCTGATACGGTATCTACATGCTAATGCATCATTATGGAATACCGGCAAAATGGGTTGCATTAATCTGTTGGGTAACGTGTCGTCAAATCATCGGGACCTTTCACGTACACAAGCATTACAGCTGACAGGAGGCACATGTTGAATCATGAAAGTAATAAATTTATCAAATCATATAACACTTGCCTTCTACAGGTATTCCCATAATAATATGTGGGGCGCAGTAACCCGGGTTCGAATCCACTAGCCGCCGTTTCGAAACTTTGGCAATTTCGTTTATCCCACGTTGCCACAGTTCACTCATCTGTATGAATGAGTACCTGGCTACACACAGACGTGAATATCAAAACGAATAATCTTCGCGCAATAATTGCAGCATGGCTGAATTCTTCCCAGAGAAGTGGAGATGGCATTTGAATGAACTACCAGGGGAACAGGTGTAAAATACTTTGAACAGTCCCGAAGATACTGCCTTATATATATATGAACGTACCTTTACTTTAATTCTATGTGGCATTAATTGGAATGCGTCAAACAAATACACCACATTCCCAAGTGTTGCAGCTGTTGATGTGAAGACGCTAGGCTTGTCGGCTTCCGTCTGCCGGTGAGGTGTGAGTCAGACAGTTGTAACTAACACTGTGCCTTACCGGTCTTCTTCTTTTTTGCTTATGTCCATGCTTCTGTATAAGTCACAGTGTCGTGTTGGATTTGTTCTCACCACAGGTGATATATCAATAGAGGCAGTCATTTTGATTCAATACCAGTTTGCATATGTACCCATATGTACCCATATGTACCCATATTCCCATATGTACCCATATGTACCCATATGAGATAAAAATGTTCCCACAGTTTGCTGCGCAGGGAAATGATAAATATAACTAAAATGCAACATTTTGTTGAACGCTGGGATCACTGCTGCGCAGTGGACTTACAGCAAGCAATATTTGCGCATTTTATTATGTATTGTTTCTAGATTCGATATAGTTGATCCACTGTTGTCATTCGTATACGGAGTCTAACAACACCCATGGGGCTGCAGGTGATTCGTATACGGAGCCTCACAACACCCATGGGGCTGCAGGTGATTCGTATACGGAGCCTCACAACACCCATGGGGTTGCAGGTGATTCGTATATGGAGTCTCACAACACCCATGGGGCTGCAGTTGATTCGTATACGGAGTCTCACAACACCCATGGGGCTGCAGGTGATTCGTATACGGAGCCTCACAACACCCATGGGGCTGCAGTTGATTCGTATACGGAGTCTCACAACACCCATGGAGCTGCATGTGATTCGTATACGGAGTCTCACAACACCCATGGGGCTGCAGTTGATTCGTATACGGAGTCTCACAACACCCATGGGGCTGCAGGTGATTCGTATACGGAGCCTCACAACACCCATGGGGCTGCAGGTGATTCGTATACGGAGCCTCACAACACCCATGGGGCTGCAGGTGATTCGTATACGGAGTCTCACAACACCCATGGGGCTGCAGGTGATTCGTATACGGAGTCTCACAACACCCATGGGGCTGCAGGTGATTCGTATACGGAGTCTCACAACACCCATGGGGCTGCAGGTGATTCGTATACGGAGTCTCACAACACCCATGGGGCTGCAGATTATTCGTATACGGAGTCTCACAACACCCATGGGGCTGCAGGTGATTCTTATACGGAGCCTCACAACACCCATGGGCTGCAGATGATTCGTATATGGAGTCTCACAACACCCATGGGGCTGCAGGTGATTCGTATATGGAGTCTCACAACACCCATGGGGCTGCAGGTGATTCGTATATGGAGTCTCACAACACCCATGGGGCTGCAGGTGATTCGTATATGGAGTCTCACAACACCCATGGGGCTGCAGGTGTTTCGTATATGGAGTCTCACAACACCCATGGGGCTGCAGGTGATTCGTATACGGAGTCTCATAACACCCATGGGGCTGCAGGTGATTCGTATACGGAGTCTCACAACACCCATGGGGCTGCAGGTGATTCGTATATGGAGTCTCACAACACCCATGGGATGCAGGTGATTCGTATACGGAGTCTCACAACACCCATGGGGCTGCAGGTGATTCGTATATGGAGTCTCACAACACCCATGGGCTGCAGGTGATTCGTATACGGAGTCTCCCAACACCCATGGGGCTGCAGGTGATTCGTATATGGAGTCTCACAACACCCATGGGGCTGCAGGTGATTCGTATATGGAGTCTCACAACACCCATGGGGCTGCAGGTGATTCGTATACGGAGTCTCACAACACCCATGGGGCTGCAGGTGATTCGTATATGGAGTCTCACAACACCCATGGGGCTGCAGGTGATTCGTATACGGAGTCTCACAACACCCATGGGGCTGCAGGTGATTCGTATATGGAGCCTCACAACACCCATGGGGCTGCAGGTGATTCGTATATGGAGTCTCACAACACCCATGGGGCTGCAGGTGATTCATATACCGAGTCTCACAACACCCATGGGGCTGCAGGTGATTCATATACCGAGTCTCACAACACCCATGGGCTGCAGGTGATTCATATACCGAGTCTCACAACACCCATGGGGCTGCAGGTGATTCGTATATGGAGTCTCACAACACCCATGGGGCTGCAGGTGATTCGTATATGGAGTCTCACAACACCCATGGGGCTGCAGGTGATTCGTATACGGAGCCTCACAACACCCATGGGGCTGCAGGTGATTCATATACGGAGTCTCACAACACCCATGGGCTGCAGGTGATTCGTATATGGAGCCTCACAACACCCATGGGGCTGCAGGTGATTCGTATACGGAGCCTCACAACACCCATGGGCTGCAGGTGATTCGTATACGGAGTCTCACAACACCCATGGGGCTGTAGGTGAAGCAATGTGCGAATACATTCCTGAAACAGATTAAGCCTGCTCAAGGGACCGGCTGGGTAATATTTTTGCTGTGTCAAACTATTTTTCACAAGACAAAATTATTTTTTATTTACGACTTTACCATTAGGAGTCACCATTTCGAGAATGTGCTGTCTTTTTTTGCAAATCGTTGGTGCACTTGTCTGAGATATACGATTCCTGCAGCCAAATCCTATTATGAATCGAACATGCAATTTCTTTATTACGATATTAAGCATTTCGCAATTTACAACTAGAACAGAACTTCGTCGTTTATGGACGACATCTCTGCTATGAACTCCATCTCTCACGAACCACTTCAGAAGAGTCCATGACGCGACTCAGTCAATTCTGCTAACTACCTCGCAAAAGGATATTATTAAATTAATTTATTGCCTTCTCTACCGAAGCGGGTGTTACCTTCAACGTCAACAGCGATACTCTTCTCTTGCGTGTGGAATACCTGAGACATCGTGTGAATAATTGCAAGAATTCTACCCATTAAACGATATCCAACTGCTTACCGACAGTCGGTAAAATTCCCCACAATTACTTTTCGTGTTCCTTTTTTTTGACGTAGTCTACATTTGACATTCACTGAACGAACGTCCAAGCAATATATCTTGGCAGGTGTTACAACATTCGTTACCCGCAGCAGTGAAATATATCGTTGTTATTGCGCAGAATAGAAACTTAATGAATGATCTCACTATTGTGTCATATGAGATGAAATTGGACAGACATGTTTAATGTCAAATAAATGCACCCACCTGGTTTCTGAAGAACAACTTAGAATGACACATGAACATAAAAACATAACTGCACCATATGGAATTGCTAATAAGACATTACTAATAATGGTGTCTTTGAATACCATATAGCAGACTAGATATTGAACAACTTGTATCATCCATAAATACATGCTGTATATTAGACATACGCGTGTTTTCCTTCTACCAAAGAATTATGAGTGTTTGGAACAAAGTTTCCGTTGAATGCTTACACACTAACATTACGAAGAAGGAAACAAAACTAAACAAGTTGTCTGTTGACTTACACAAACACTGTGTTCACGAAACACTCTAATATGTTAACTCAGCACTCAATGATGATGCAATTATTGTAGCAGATTTCCTGATATTTTAACCCAGGCTTCCAGCTAGCTCTAGCTGGTCGCATTTAGAAGACAACCCTGTTATGTATGCGCTAAATCTATTTAAGGAAATTTACTTAAACATTTGCTACTTTGTTTTACGAGTGTACGAGTAACGACGGCGTCATAAACACTCATCGTATCAATCTCGCCTGCAAGAAGAGGGGCGCTATGGTGTAGTGGATATCACATCCGACTCGCAATTGAGATATGGTGTAGTGGATATCACATCCGACTCGCAATTGAGATAATCCCGGCTTGAATACTTTTGCTGAAGACTCGCAGTTTGGGCAATTTCGTTTACACCACGTTGCTTCTTTGAACACAGCTGTATAAATAAGTACCTCGTGATACACAGTGGTGGATATGCGCCGTAATTGCAGCGTGGCTGTATGTTTCCCAGACACGTTGAATTGACGAAGGAAAGAGCAGGTCTGCCAGCAGGTATTGTATAACACGATGTCAATTGTCCACACTATGTAAGAACGTATATTTACCTTTTACAAACAACGAACATATAATGTTCGTATATCGATGTTTGTCCATCCAATCAATGTACCCAAACTGTTTGTTTTCATCGTAGAATTGTTATGGTATACATTATGCATAATCTAAGAGCATGTTCGTCTAGATGCGTTCTAATGAACCACAGTTATACTTGATGTGCAAACGATTTGAGTCGAATCGTGTGTATGTTGAACGCGGGCAGCATACAAGGTGGATGATGACAGACCGGGAAAACCTTGTCGTTCTACGTTCAGTGATATATTACTCCAACGTGTTTCCACAGTGTGGAAATATGCTTGCTTTTTAATTGTTTGCAATTTTGTCATGATTGTTGCTGCTATTACAGGTCCACTCCTTCCCTCAATCCCGCCTATTATGATGCCCTTGTTCAACGACTAGGTCAACACTATACTCTTCTCAAATTACTCAATAAAACACATTTGGGAGGCCAATATGGTAGAATACACACACACACACACACACACACACACACACACACACACACACACACACACACACACACACACACACACACACACACACACACACACACACACACACACACACACACACACACACACACACACACACACACACACACACACACACACACACACACACACACACACACACACACACACACACACACACACACACACACACATATGTAAATAGTGTATATTTATATGTTAATTTGTACATGAAATGACAGCTGTAGTGACAGTCTACCGGCTGGAACTCTGATCATTAGTAATTATGCATTTCGCTTGCCAGTATGTGCCTGCACCGTCGACGTCTTACGCACAGAAAAGGAAGGCGTGATTCATTTCCATAACAGTGTCGAGGTTTCGTGATACATTTGCCCCAATGTGTCACCTACGACTTCGTGGCGTGCTAACAGGCTAAACGGTGCAGTGCCTGTCTTTGTTTATGTGACATATGATATTAACGTCCCTTGATACCGCCGCCGACTTAAGACCGCATGGGGTTTTTACAGAAATTGCGTGAATTTTTCTGGTGGAACGCACAATCCATACAACGCGGGTATTTAGGCGGTTTTTAGACATATTTTCAGTAATTTTTCTCGTTCACCATTTTCACTCTGCTAACCGTTACTTTATTTCGATAAATCGAGACCATACTTCGACAAGAGCATCGAACGGTCAGGCTTCTATAAATGTACACATTGTGCAATATAATCAAATATTTTGACAGAAACGGCTAATTATTTATGAAAAACCATCGACTATTGGTAGGTGCTCACTGAAAGGTGATTCAGCACGGTCATTCGTAAACAGGTGTGTGGGTGTAACAAATTGCCGATGACGTCACTGGTGTGGGGTAGCAGGCTAAACGACGTGCAATGACAGCTTGGCTGATACATTACATGCTTGCACCCCCTCGTTTAACTGGATTCATCCAACGGTGATTTATGCGAATAAAGGGGTATATAAGTGGACGATTGGCAAATGCAATTCACCAACTCTTCAAGTGAAGGTCATCTGTCATATCAAGCAGGGTTTGTACACTTAATTGCTTCTTGTAGCGGTGATACTGAAATTATCGGATTTCACGTGGCTCTTAACAGTTTAAATAACTGTGCAGAAATACGCAGCTGTTATTATGTAATAATAAGTTAATTTTATGTTACAATTGCAAATATGCAGGTTGAATATTATACATAAATAAAATTAGTTATCTGTAATATCGTATTTCCTATAATATATTCCTGCAAGTTACAAAAATGTTGCTGAAAACACAATTGAAGGAACTTGTTGTGTATTGGAACCTAACATAAAACAACATCAATATTTTTATTGCAGACTTTTCTGCCATCATGTCGAAGATTCTCGCAGCCCTGGTGGCGCTTAGCGTTGCTTACGCCGTACAAGGTAACACCATTATATTATTCATAATTATACGTTAGTTTCACATCCGAACGGCGTGCTTCCTTCGTATTCACTACCGCGAAGAATAACTTCAAACGTAACCCAAGTATACACCATTAGAGAGACGAATATATATATATATATATATATATATATATATATATATATATATATATATATATATTTCATAATTAATACAGGTTGCAAGTATTTGAAACCTGTATTAATTATGAAATCTACGTACTGTGTGTGTGGTTTTACTGGCATAGGTTGCGGATTGGATTCGTGCTCGGGCAGACCAAACGGACCAATCTGCTACCAGTCGTATTGCGGACCATGCAACTACTACTATCGGTGCAACGGAGGGGGCATTGTCTACAACTTCTGCAATATGGCCAACTATTGCATCATCCGCGGACGTTGCAGTGAGTATTTTAATGGCCATGACTAAGTCATCAAGTTTAGCCCACGCCACTTCAAATAAGTTCTGCACTAGCCATAACTGACGCCAGTAGCTCAGGTTCTGTCTTCCAGACAATCGTATTTGATATTTAAATCAAACAGTAGTTGCGATTAAGATTAAATAAACTGGCTAGTATAAATGAACACCTTTAATTTACTGATTTGATCATGGACAAGCTATGTTTAATATTGTGTAATATGTGAAGTAATTTTATAATGTATCCACGAAATGAAACAATTCATACAAATAAGCTATTCTGCTGAAGCTACACTTTCAAATTCGACTTTTCTTCAAAACGACCGAACGATATTGTTCAACTTTATTTGGCATATCCCATAACGAGACTACACCAACGACCATCCAATACTGTGAACGTCCATTTTTGAGAGTGTCATTCAACAGTGAACGTTTGGGGTGGATTTAACATATGTCTATGTAAGTAAGTAAGTAAGTAAGTAAGTAAGTAAGTAAGTAAGTAAGTAAGTAAGTAAGTAAGTAAGCAAGTAAGTAAGTAAGTAAATTAGTAAGCAAGAAATTAACTATTTGTGATTGTAGGACGTTGCGGCGACAGTTGCGAAGGGCGACCTGACGGCAGATACCAGTCGGTCAACAGAGCCCGCCCATACTTCTACACCTGCGAAGCCGGACAGCTGTTTTACCAGGAGTGCCAGCCCACCCAGGTATTCAACCCCTGGACCAAGAGATGCGGTGAGTCATGTGGCAAAACAAATTCAGTCATTTCCTATGCCCAGTGCCCATATCGTAACTTCTTGAGTTATACGTGTACGTGATCATGATCACAAACTACGATTCAATACCAGTGTTATTACTACTAAATTATCGTGTCGCTGACGAGCCACATCTTACGAATTTGTTTTATTCTTGGAGGAATGTAGCTGTACCCCTATTTAATACGGATATGCTTGATATTGATAATGGTATCATCGCCAGTGTTATTAGTACTAAACTATCTTGTTACAGACGCGCCACATCTTACAACTTTGTTATTCTTGGAGGATTTGCTTGATATTGATACAAAACACGTATTTTGTTGTGTTCATAACACAACTAAAACGGCGAATGCCAAATGATAGCGGGCGATGCAAAATTACGTTTGCTGCTAGGCAGATTTCCTACAAAACTTTGCGGATTTTGTTTTATACAGGTATGCACCATTACATTAGCCTGATAGATGGCGACACTTGACCGGAATAACACAGGCCGGATAAGCAACGAAACACGTTATACGGATAATACAGAATTTAAAGATAACAATAATTCGGATTTCAACCTAAACATGTTCGTCAATATTAGCCGTGCAATGATGTTGAAATTGTCCTGTCTCCAG